>VZSE01007460.1:516781-585489 GCA_013398275.1 Promerops cafer
CGGCCGGGCTGCAGCGGCGCCCGGGGCCGGGGGAGCCCCGCGGACCTTTGCCCCCGGGCGGAGCTGCTGGGGATCGGTGCGCGCCGGCCGTGGCTGCCCGCCGGCCTGGCCCGGGGTGTCAGCGTCATCCCTGGGGCACAGCGGGGAGAGGGTGCGTGGGGGATCCCGGGAGCTCCCAGCCAGCCGCAGGGGTGCTGCTCCATGCTGGGGACCCTCCTCAAGGGCTGGGTGTGAGCACCAGGGAGCAGACTGTACCCGAAAGATGCCTAGCCCCAGCGGGAGCCTTTTATCAGGGTTTGCAAACGTTGTGTGGTTAAACAGCGCTCGGACCGGTCCATCACCCACCAGCTTGAGGGTCCCAGGACGGGCAGAAAGTCATGGCCACGATGGCCAGTGCCACGCAGGATGGTGGCCGTCTTCTTGGCACATGCCTTTTGTGTGTCTCCCGGCCTGGTTGTGACCTCCCATGGCAAGATTTATCAATCAAGTGCCTCTTTACACCAGAGGGAGTTGTCTATCTGGAAGTGGGTCAGAAGGGACTCCCTTCACGTCAGAGCCAACCACTAGGCTGAACCACTGGAGAAGAGCCAGAGCATCTTCAGGAGATGCTGCACCCTGCCAGCCTGTAATAAAAACACGAGAACCATCTCAGCCCCATCTCCCCAGCAACGTGCATCCAAAACCAACCAACACCCCGACACCCAACCAAGAGGTTGGCAAAAAGGGTTGGTCTGACAGAGAAGAGGTTTGCTGCCTGCTCTCTAACACACAGGTGGCAGTGGTTACCCTTTTTATCCCAAAACAGACAAAAGGTGTGGTCTGGTGTGGGAATGTGTCTCACGTGCCTCCATACCTTCAGCCAAGCTCCGAGTCGGCTCTTTCCCTACCCTGCATTCTCCTTGGCCACATTGTGGAGCACAACCAAGCTTCTGCAATGGCTGTGGAGTAAGAAAGGAATCTATTAAAAAAGCGTCTGTGAGGGAGCAATAATTCACCCTCACAGCACAGGCTGTTGGGGACCTTCCAGCCTCCTGGCCTGGCACATCAACGTTATTGTGCTCCAGTGGCCAGATTGTCTCAGGGGGTGGCCACTGGGGCTGCTCTCAGTGGTGTTCCTGGGATTTACATCAGCTGCACGGAGAACAAGCCGTGCTATTGAGGCCAGGCTGGGGAGGGCAGCAGGTCCTGCCCGCAGCCTGGTACATCTCGGCACAAGGGCAAGGGGAGAATAAGTGACTGTTTCATGAGGGCTGATGCGGTGGGAGAAGAGGAAAAATATGCTAATGGGGAAACGTTTCAGCTAATTATGGTAACACGGCTTCTGCAAGGTGACCTGAAATGGGCACAAACACTTCTCGGCACTCATGAGGACTCGGAGGCTCTTTTGGGTTTTCTTTTGGGGCAGGGCAGGGCTCCCCACTTCGAGCAGGACCTGGGCTGGGAAAACTCATGATGGCCATGATGCCTCCAGGCAAAGGCATAAAGGTTTGGGATCCATCCCTGCCTCAGTCCACCTGGGATCATCAGCTCATTAGACTCCCCAAGGACCTTCTCCAAACCAAAGCACTTGAATGCAGGAACGCAGGGGCTGAACAGCACCGATGTCCCGAGCCCGGTGAGTCCCCATTTCCCTGGCTACATCTGAGGTGGAGCATGCAGCCAGGCACCCCTAACAGCCCCCTGCATTGCCATGAGCATCCTGGGAGACCACGGGTGCTCTCTCAGGCCTGCTGGGTGTGAGAGACCCAGGGCTGGGCTCTCTCTCAGCAAGGCACTGAGCACTTCACTGGGGCAGGGACGGGCATGCACAGCCCCTGCCAAGCACTGGGGCCATGGGGAGCTGGGCTCACTCTCTCCACCTCCAGCCAAAGGAACAGCTGAGTGTCTGCTTCAGCGTGGAACAATAATGAGGGCAGAGCAATGGGGAAATGCACAGTGTGGGGTGAAACCCCAGGCAGACAGAGCTGAGATGTGAGCCTGGGTGCCTTTGCCACCATGGCATAGATGTGCTCAGGGGACTGCTCCCTCTGCTCCTTCCCCAGCTGTGTTTGGGGTCTGTAGACAGATGTCTGAAACCCTTGCTTGCCCTCTGTTCCCAACCCCTGTGTGGCTGGAAGCTGTCTCATACCACAGCGTTCTTCTCAGCGCCCACAGTCACCGTTGGTCTATTCTTGGGTCTTTCCCTTCACTTTATAAGACATCAAGTGGATACCTCCCTTCATGGTGTTTCCCTCTGCACGTACGCTGTTCATCCAGACCACTGGGATAACATATTATCAGTGGAATTTGATTTCACCTTCATAATGAAGGCATTCTCCATAAATACTAAATTCTCCTTAAATTCTCCCAACTCCTGCCCAGAGGCAAAATCCAGCCTAAATCCAGAGGTCTGTGTACCCTGTTGTTAAAACAACCAAAGTGCTGACAATTTTCCATGGTGGTCTTCACTACTAGAACGTTTTTTTCTTTTTGGTTCAGTTTGAAAATCGCTTGCTCCAGCTCAAGTTTTTCAGTTTCTAGTTATTTTTGCGTCCACAAGTCTTTGGCTGTTGGTGAAGAAGCTGTTGTTTAGCCCTGGAACAGCTCCAAATCTTTCCACTGGGTGTATTAGTTATCCTGAACTCCTAACCATAGCTGGGGTATTTTTAGCTCTGCACAGCAGTCATCAAACAAACGCTGCCACAAGGTCTGCAGGACTCCCTGAGGTCCCCTGCAGCCCAGCTCCTTCTGAAGCTCCAGGCTCAGTTGTGCAGAGACGATCATGAAATTGATTGTCTGAATGGAATCCCACCTGGGGAGCCACCCAGGACTGTGAGCGAGTGCTTTGTGCCACCCCCATGAGATCTACATCCAGGCTGTGGCCGAGCACGCGGACAGGTGCAGCTCGTGCTTTCTTACAGGAGAGCAGGGAGCTCTGCCTGGCCTTGGTGGTGGCCTCACGGAGGTGTAGAGGTGCCTGCCCCCTTACTCCCACCACGGAATACTTCCCGCTGCAGAAATACACCAAAAAGGTGGGAGGAACAAGAGCAGGGTAGCCCCTTGCTCCAGACTCGGCTGCTGCCTGCTCTATGGACGTGATCCTCCAAGCAGCATCACATCCACCCTCGATCCTTTTGAAGACTCTGGAAGCAGCCTCCCCTTTTTCATAAAAGAAGGAATCAGTCTGTCTGGCCTCCCCTTGGCTCCCTGGCGGTTCCTTCCAGCCTGCGTGCCTTGCCAAGCCCTTGCTGGTCTGGGTTTAATAAGCAGCGGCTCTGCTCCAGGGATGGAAATTAGAGGTGGATGCTGCAGCAGAGCAAAGTGCAGGGACACGGTGGCAAGAGCTCTTGGATCCCTCCTCGCCCATGTTTCTGCAGTGGCACAGCCGAGGCCTGGCTTAGGAAACGCACGGTGCCACAGCTGGATTTGCTTCTGGAGCAGGGTGTACCTCCTGCATGGCTTCCTTGTTTTTCCACCTAGCTCCACATGGGATTGGAAAATACCACTGGAATATGAAATATGAACCAGGACCTGCAGGATGACCCCACATCAGTGGGCTAGCAGCCAGAGCCCAGTGGGACAGCCCGGTTCCCAGCAGACACTAAATCCCTGTGTCTCAGCAGCTGGGCTTTGCCCTGGGTGTTTGTAAAATAACACTTCCAGGAGCACTCCTGGTGTTCACGCCTTAGATCTCTGTTCTGCTGTTCCCCTGTCCTGACAGCTCTGCTCTGTGAGGTGCCCCAAATGCTGGCAGGAGGAGTGCAAGTCAGGCAGTCACCAGAAGCCAAAAGTTCAATGAGTTCATCTTTGGGTCCACCGACAGTCGGAGTATTGTTAGAGAAGTAGATTGGTAAGGAGCTTGGAGGTAAATCAACTGATGAAGGGTTTGAGAAGGGAACCTCTTTCTTTCCTCCCCACCTACTTCCCGTGTTGCCCACTGGCCTCATCGTGGCATCCTTCCTTCTGCCCTCGTGGCCATAACTGAGCTCCCATTCAGGTGAAAGCCCATCTGAAATTGATGGAATATTGCTCTGGGCCATCTCAAGGCCTGATGAGTAGTGTGGTTTGTAATGGGGCAAGGTCAAATATCCATGTGCTTCATCCGTTCCTCCATCCGTCACTGGAGATGTTTTAAGCAGAACTTAAACCTGTTCTCTGGGAGAATTAAACAGCTTCATCTCCACAGAGGGAGGGTTGTGAAGCTGCACCACCCCCTGTAGCTCAGCCAGCAATGAAGGAGTGTTAAAACCATCTGATTTCAGACCCCCAGATGTATCTTCTGTGGATAAGGCTTGACACCAAAGAGATCTGCCAACAAGTAGCTTCATGCAAGCAGCTCCTGCTCTCCATGGCACTCAAGAGCCATTAAATCAGGGCCCCTGATTATTTTCTCTGTGTATGTGTGTCTGTCTTGTTGGCACATGGAAAACATTTTGCATTCTCCTGTTAATTCTTTCCCAGAACTTTGCATTGTTTCAGCTGAGAACAATTCCTGGCAGGAGGAAAGGTGAGTGACTGGCCAAGGATGTGCTGGACAGGCTCAGACCCCATTTAGGATGGCTTGAGGTACCAGGGATGTGCACCTCAGCCTGTGCCAGAAGTTACCATAAGATGACAGGGAGCGGGATGCAGCCCATGTCCTGCCTGCTGCTGGTCTCCATCCAGCACAAACCACAGCCCCCCCACACCTCACAAAAGAATGTTGGGCTGTTTGGGGTTTTCCATGCACTGGTGACCTGCAGGGCTGTAGGACCAGCTCTCTGTAGCCTCAGGTTACTCAGAAAGGGCAGCTGGTGGACTGAGTGTGGCTGGATCTGTCCAGATGTGAGCTGTGATGCTGCAGTGCAAAACTGTATCCCTGTGCCAGGGCAGGCTTGTAACAGGAAGAGCCAGCCTGAGGGCAAAGCAGGGAACGCTAATTTGGGAACACAATGGTTATGCTAATCAAAACACCTTCCAGAGGAGAAGGGAAGGAAATTACCTAATCCTTCACTGTGCAGCCTGGTGTCCCTGTGCCCAGGCTGAAGGACCAGGGCTATGCACAGCTTGGAAGAAAGGGCATTTCCACCTGGGCAAGGAAAAAACCCCTGGGACCTCTTCCCTTGAGAACATTTCCATCCACATTGGATGGAGGAGAGTCCTCCTCTTCCCACTCCCAAACTGGCTTTAGGTCCTGAAAAATTCATGCTTCTCTTGAAAGTTGGCTGGACACAAATTGACGTGACTCAGGAGCTTAGCAAGAGACTTCATCAGAATTTGGAAAATCAGCTGAGAAGGGTTGAAGTAGTTCAGGGACGTGCAGCCTGTCTTGCTGCCCTGCCAGCAGACTGGGATGGGGCAATCACTGGCTCTGTCAAGGGACCCCTTCCCACATCCCGTGGATGATCTTAGCAGGGTTCATGCTCATTGCCTGACTCAACAGCTGGAAACTGTAATCCAACTGAAAACAGCCCAGGAAGGCTCTCCTAACAATCCAGGAACAAGCACAGCTCCCAGCTTTGAGAAGTCCCAGGGCGTGGCCCCAGATAGAGAATTTAAGGTATTTTGGGGATGCTAGTGCTACAGAGCATGAGTAGAGGACAACAGTGCACTTTCAGCATTCAGTAAAAGCCACAAAGTGCCTCTGGCTTAGAAGAAACCCACCTCAGCTGAGGACAGGCTTCCCTGGTTGAGGCTCTCCCACGTTCCCAAGGCTCCTCTGCCTATTGCCCCCACACCTCCAAGGGAAACCTCTGCAATGCCTTTTCTCCCCTGGCTAAAGCCAGGAGCCAACAGGGAAAAAGTGTGAGCCACGACCAGAGTCAGAGGTTTGGATGCACTTGGAGGGACTGCAAAATACAGGCACAAGAGCCATGAAGGAAAAGCCAAGAGCTGAAGGGGTTTTTCTTCTGTTCCATGAAAAAATACACTCTATAAATGGCATATTTTTCTGGAGAGAAGAACCCCTTCATAGAATATGGAATTTTCTTCTCCCTTTATCACTCCAAATTTTATGTGGGAAAAAAAGAATTAATTTGCATTTTTTTCCCTTTGTCCTTTTTGAATGTTTCTCCAGCCCACAGCCACCAAAGGGACACCCGTGGAAGGTGGCACTGATCTGTGAGACAGCAGTGGAAGGGAGAAGGGAAACCATCCCTCTGGTCTGATGTGGGGAACAGAAACCTTCACTCTCTGAGCTCAACACCACCTAGGCTAACATAGCTCCCACCCCTCTGCTCATTCCTCTGCTCCTGTGCACCAGCAGAAAGCAGCCAAGCCCTCCACCTGCATTTAGTTAAACCTCTTTATTTCCATGTCACTTGAAGTCCCCTTTGCTCCATGTGAATCTTAGAGTGAATTTCTCTTGCTGGGTACTGGCATCCAACACACACCCACTGTTGCAAAGAGGACTTTGCAAAGGGCCAACAGCCCCTCTCTGTCTCTGCAGAAAAAAACTTACTTTGAATGTCCTGGGATCTGCCACATCAGCACTGAAATGTATCAGAAGGTCTCTAAAACAAACACACCTAGGGATGGTTATTTACCCAGAGAAGCAGAAGAAAAAAGAAGAAAAGAAACAAAAGGAGAAAATTTTTTTAATTGTAAATTTTTTAAGCAGTTTCTCTTCAAAAAAATGTAGCTGGAAACCTCAGGCTTGGGGTGAAATCTGTGTGTGAGGTGGCACTGAATAATGCCAAGGTAAATCCTAGCTCTGAATTAGTCTCCTTAGAGCAGACTCGTGTACCTGCACATTGCTGTCCAAGAACATGCTGTGCTCTCTGGCTGCACACAACACTTTGTACTCAGAATCCTGTCTCTGAGCAGAAAACAGATTTTTATATTGGCAAAATAAAAAAAAAAAACAAAAAAAAAAAACTCCTCTCCAAGTACATACACAATTACACCCAGGTGCCAGGCTGACATTTTGGCCAGGTGAGGGGCTTGAACCTGTTGCTGAATGTGGCTCAAAGCAAGCCCCAGCAGCACAGTGTGAAGGCTCATGTTGGAGTGTCAAAACATGGTGTTTGGGACTTGGGGAAGGTCTCTGGGTGTGCAGGCAGAAGCTGGAAGTCGTGGGAGGAATTCAAAGTCCAGTTTCAGGTTTCCCAGAGATGTCTGTGTTGCCCCCCCTCCGTGGCACAGGAGACTGGTGTTGAATTGACTCTCCAACAACAACTCCAGGGTGGTTGCTTGTGCCATCCCTGTGCTTGGCTCACTTGCTCCTCATGTTTTAAGCTCCCTGGGTACTCCTGCACCACCTCACACACCAGTAACTCCAGCCTGGCCTGACACCTCGCTGTTATCTCCTTGTTTGTCAAGTGTGCTGGAACTAAGCCTGCCCTGGAGGGGAAGGCACATCCCCAGCCACTCACACTTGGGCTCTGCTCTCCCAGCATGGCCCTGAGCACTGGAAAGCCTTCAGCTCACGCTAAAAGAGGACTTCTGGCCAGCAGTCGCCTTGGCAAGGGGCAGAGTTATTTGGTATTTGACGAGGGCCTTAGAAGTAAAACTGGAGCAAAGGAGGCTGAATGGGAAAGCTGGGAATCAGGTCACCATGACTCTGGTCAGTTTGAAGTGCTCTGACACAGCAGAGCTGTCCCGTGGACAATGGCCTTTGGCGTGCTCATTCCTCCCGGGAGCTGAGCGTGCATCCCTCCCAGCCAGCAGAATGCTTCCCAGTTCCACTGCCAGGGGCACAGACTCTTGTCAATCTCTTCATACAGCCTAATTAACCTCTGGGAATGGCTTCTAAAGAACAACATGTTGTAAAACCCAAACATTCAGATGTGCCGTAAGTGCCAAGATTATCTTTAAAAGCCCCTGCAGTGAATCCTTTCAAATAACACATTTTGGGGTCTCTCTGACATAGCAGCACCTGCTTAAAACTTAACAGAGGGCAGGGAGTTACACTTCTCAGACTTTTTCTCAGCTGTCCTGGTTAGACACACACGTGTATATTTATACTGCAAGCTGTACTTTGACTCTGTGTACTCAAGAGAAATACAATGTAAAGCTTGTCTGCATTGCTGCCTCCACCCCTATTTGTATTTTAAAGACATGACTCCTGGATGAGATGCATTCTCCTAAAAGTGTCACGTTTCCATCAATACCTAAAAAAGCAAGAACAGGTACTTGTCAACCTGCCCTGGTTCAAGTGGAAAAGCAAGTCACAGACTTTTTTCCAACACCTAAGTGTAGGTATTACTGAGGTCCCTCTCATGATCAGCAAAGCCTTGCTCAACCATCAGCACCTGTGCTGCTGGGTGGAAGGCTGGTGTTTCCAGTGATGGCTCTCCATGGGGAGATGCAAGGGATGGGGATGCAAGGAGGAGGATCCACAGGCTCCACGGTGGCTCAGACCTATCCCTGCACCAGCCTCTGCTCTCCAAACTACCCCCTCACTTTAGGTTCCTCTATTTTTAAGTGTAGGCCACGTTCTTCTGTTCTTCAGAAGGTGCTGAACACCTACAGCCAGGGCTTTCACCAGAAATTTTTCTTCATTTAATAATAGCCAACCAGAACATTTGATTTACCCATGCTTATTTATTCATTGAGTGTATTGACGAGGCTACATTTGTTAATCCAGCCAGTGGAATGTTCTGCCCTCCTCATGTGACCAAACAAATAAACAGGGAATAAACTCAGAGCAAACATCGATTCCAGGGAGCCTTTGTGAAAGAGGCTCTGTCTGAGGCTCAAAGAGAAAGGAAAAATAATAATGCTGCCTGATGCTGCTGAACCTTCTCCAACTGCACCAAATAATTTGCAAGGGGAAAGTCCATAGTGGATCTTGTGAAGTTTTAAGATTTACGTGGGGCCAGCTGGAGAAGGGGACACCCAGGGACGTGCACAGCCAATTTTGAGAGAGCGACGCCGCTCCTCTACCAGCAGCTGCCGGGAACAAAAAGTTTCTGCAATCAGCCAGCAGGAGTTAAAGAAGAAAGCAGCCTGGCAGTAAATATACTTAGCAAATTCAAACAGTGAAAGAGTTCCAGGAAACTGAGATAACCCTGCAGGCACAAAGATCCTGATCCAAAGCTCACGGAAGTTGGTGGAAAAGAAAATCCTGTTAGCTTTTAGATGAAGCCCAAGGAAAGTGAAATAAGAGGTCTGGTCCCAATGAGTCTGTAATTCTTCCCAGTGAAACAGCCACCCAAATCTCACACACCTTCCCTGGCAGCTCCTCCCTTGCAGCTTGGCCCCCACAGTGGGAATTTGTACTCATGTATGTACCTATACATACATTTTTTACTCACAAACTCCTCCTGGGTCCTGCTCCCCTGGCAGCTCTCTGGTGTCTGTGACTTTGTGTTTCTCCTGGAGCTTCCTGTAGTTACAAGGGTATTTAAAGATTTCCAAAGGCAGGAAAAAAGCCCCTGAGCAAGCCCAAAAGCAGCACATTTCCATGTAACCCCACAGTGCTCAAAACCAGGGTGTGGGATCCATGGGTCATGCAGTGGGGACCAGCATCCCACAGCACAGAGAGGACACATGGCAGGAGCAGCCAGCGAGTTGCCAGGTTGAAGAAGGCACACTTTGCACCAGGGTGCAAAACCCTGGCTTAAGTAGGATCCTTATTTTGGCTGCTCAGCAGCCATGGACCTGGCCGAGCACTTTACTTTTAAAATAAAATGTGGGGGTTTTACTTCACTCCTTTTAACTGCAATTGCCTGGAATAAAAATTAGCAGTTACACAGTGCCTGCTCCAGAGACCACTGACATCACCAGCAAATTGTTCCTGCCTTCAGTGGGCTTTGAATCAGATCCTAAAAATGCAGCCCAGCCCATCCACATCTGCAATACCACAGTCAGAAATGAGTTCAAGCATCCTAGTAATCCAGGGAGGCAGGGGAAAAAAACCCCAAGGTGACATCTAGGAAGAGAAATGTGCCACAAGCCAGCAGCTGCCCTGGAGCTCTGAAGGGGGATCAGGAGAGGGGATTGCTTGGCCAAGTTAGACAGACAATTAACAGCCAAGTTAGAAAGACAATTGCCCTCTTAATACCAACATTGTCCAGCTCCAGCCTGGCCACTCTGTTTCTCCGTGCTGACAAGTTTTACTGTCCCTGGGCTGTCAGGGCAAAGCTAAGCAATGGTTTTCCAACAGAAAGAGCCTTGTCAAAGAAGAAAGTGTCTTCCTGAGAGCAATATGTTTATATGAGAAAATACAGACATTTGCTTTTTAAGTGTCCCCTTCCTCCTCTGGATTTATAGCATTAAAATTAATTGGAGAAAAGATAAGACTGCTGGGTTTTTTAATTACAATCTTCATCAAAGAACAGCTTTCATGACACTGGAAAGGAAATCAAGTTGAGACTTTGGAAAACTTTTCCTGGAAACAATTCCTTTTTCTATAGTATGGTTTCTTAAGGCCATTAAAACCAAAGCAAGAGCTGCATCTGCTCAGCATTCCCCCTCTTTTAACATTTTATCCCATTGAGCCCTTTCAAGCAGATTTTTTAAAGAGTGATAGAGTTTTCTGGGGAAAGGACTCTGAAGAAGAGCTCCTACAAAGCCTTCCCTTCCAACCAGAGAGGCAGCTGTGTTGCGAGGGCATCCAGCGTGGCACAGCTTGGCTACCACAAGACCCAGTGGAAGGCCAGTGTGTGATCAAGGCAAAAAGTTAAGCCTGCTTCAAGGTAGAGGTGCCTCAGGTTTTCCATGACTACCATAGACTCTCTGGAGGTCAGGTCCCCAGTGAATGAGGCAGGCAGTGGTTTGCAACCCACGTGCTTCCCACCCATCACGCTTTCACCTCGTAGCAGAGCCAGCCTCGCCCTGCTTGCTCATATTTGCCCATCATGGAAAGCATCCCTTGGCTGGCAGCAGGGAAAGCCCCCGCAGACGCTCTGCCCGGGCTGGGGGTAGCCACTCCTGGCTGCTGATGTGAGCTACAGCTCTTCCAAGGGGACAAGCCCTGCTGCAAACTCACCCGCCTCCTTCCCACTGTTTTTCCCCCACCACAGTTCACCCCTCACCAAATCAGAGGCAGCAGTTCAGATCTTACTTGCTTTGGCCAGGTCTGCCTCGTTTCAGTGTCCCCTGGTCAAAGACAGCTCTCCATCAGCACACAGGGATATCAGTAAGGCTGCTGTTTGTCTCCCACCTCAGCCCTGGCTCACACCATGTGCCTGCCAGGACTTCTCTGAAGGCCAAGACCAAAGGGCCCCATCCCTGAAGGAGATTACTACAGTTCCTTGCCAGAAGAGCTGAGCATGGCATCTCCTCCAGCTTTCCAAGCTCACATTTCCTATTGTAACCACCCCCAAGAAGTAGCTCACATTTAACAGATGTGATGCTGCCTTGGTGGGTTCCTGGGCTCACTCTTGCTTTTTGAGCACGTTCCTGCCTGGACACAAAGGTTTCCAGCTGCTTGCAGCATCTCAGGGAGCCACACCAGGAGGTGCTAAAAATCCTTGGGCCAGACCACCTGCAGCTACATCTCTGCCTCTCTATAAGCTGATGTGCTTCTTTTCATCCACCAGATCACTGAGGAACACCTGGTCTGCTCTATTTTCTTACAGTTATTTCCTCTTTCCCAGAGGATTTTGAAGCATCAGGAGGTTTTTTCTCTATACAAAATAATGCTTTTCCCCCATCCTTGGGCAGCTCAACACCTAAGAGTAATTCCATTACAGAAGTCTTGTGGATTAAATTACATGGTGTCTGTTCTGATTGTCATTAATAATATTGCATTATTATTGTCCTTAATATGTCCCTATGGAGAGTCCCATTCCCTGGGGCTCTGCTGAACTCGTGTGCTCACAATTTCCTGCTGGAAAAATCAGAACAGGGATGTAAAAAATGTCTGAGAGAAACATCCTTTCCTCCTCGCCAACCAGCTAAGAGAAGTTGGCAATAAAGACCAGTTATGGCTGCTCCCTGGTGCTCCATTTAATTTGTGTTTCCAGCACGTGGAAAGAGACTTTTGGTGGGCACAGAAGTGTTTTGAAAGGCTGAGCTTACAGTCCATCAAGCAGGCACTATTCAGAGTTTAAAAAAAAAAATACCAGTGGCCACCCAGAGTATATGAAAGGGAGGGACTGACTGAGGTCAAGCTGCAGCACAGAGCTTAAGATGGGGAATAGGAGAAGAAGAAGCTGTATTTTCAAATACAGAGAATTAGTCATCTGTGGGCTTCACATTGCTGTGTTAAATTATGTTATTTAAGCTGTTGTCTGGAACCAATCACATCCAAAGGTCCTGCTGCAGGTTCTTCTCACTCACATCCAGCCTGAGCCCAGCTGTTCATGCAGATACACCAGAAAACACTGCAGAGCATTGCTGCCCCTTTCTCCAACAAGTTGCTATATTAAAAATAAATCCTGGGGAAAAGATGCAACCTCTGGGGTTGGGAAGGGTGTTTGTATGAAAGCAGCACCTCAAGAGCAGGGCATAAAACCAGCTGAATTCTTGTCAGCACTGCCAAAAGCCTTGACCACCAGAAATGTGTTCACACTGTTGCTGGTAATTCCCAAGTGGCACATAAAGCAAGAGCCTTCACATAATTACACAGCCAGCCCAAATCCTGGCCTCTGTCCATATCACTGACAGCTCAGTGATAGCAGTTTGCCTTTCTGGAAAGAGGAAACAGGAGCTGACACAGGAACTGCATCACTGCTGGTAGCTGCAGCCCTCAGCAGCTGTGGAGCTCATTCCCTTTCTCTGCCTCAAAGGAACATGCACACCCAGAGTGGCCAAGAAAGCCAGGACCAAGTTCAGATAAGGCTGTGAACAAGCAGGTTACCAAATCAGCAAGGCCACCCCGCAGAAGAACTGTGGCACCCTGCCCAGGAACAAGAGCACGTCAGGCTGGGGAAGGGAGTCCTGAGCTAGGAAGAAGAGAGGTCTGGGATAAGGGGAAGTTTCCTCAGAAACACAGAAAAAAATATTATCAGGAAAGAGCCCAGTCAGCAGTGCAGCATTTAGCCAGTGAAAAGCACAGAAATGGTGCTGCCCAAATAGCCATAAGCAGCTGGGGGTATTGCCATAATTAATAAGAATTGCAGGTTACACTTGCTAAACTTAAAAGGAAACAGACACAGTCCCACTGAGAATCAGCCCCCATGAGAAGCCACTGCTGAGAAAATCCTGTCCTGTCCCTCACCACAGCGTGTGCAGACTGGGGCCACGTCCCTGAGGTGCAGAAGCCTCAAACTCCCCTTCCAAAAGCACAGAAATCTGTCTGAAGGGCAGCCACCTTTCAGGAAAAGGGACCTGTGCTGTGCCAGCTCCACCCCACTCACCCCAAATTCTCCAAGGGCAAGCAAGATGTCGGAAGGGGACAGAGGTGTTCACATAAAGCATCAAGACATTCATGCTTTGCTTTCACTGGAATGGCAAAGATGACTTTGGCTTCAGTAAGGACAGTCCAGCCTCTGCTTGCTTGCAGGAAGGGGGTGTCCCCAGCAGGGATTAACCACTGCTCCCCACTGGTGCTCAGAGGGACAGTCATTTCTGCAGCTGGCAACAGGGATGGCCAAGCCTGGATCATGCAGAGGTTTCCTGGCACCTCCTTGGCTCCAAACAAATCTTCTGAAAGGAAAGAGTGCTGGTAAAAGCCTTGCCCCCAGGAAGAGCAAGGAGCTCTTCCATCCTGCCCTGCTCTTGGCCCATACTGGAAGTCCGAGTGGCTGCCAGGAAACCTACAGCCAAAATTATACCCATGATGGGAAATTCTGAGGGCCACAGATGCAAACAAATATTTGATGAGTTGATAAAATGCAGCCTTGACCAGTGCATGTCCAGCACCGGGAGGACCCCCCTGTGCCATGCCTGAGTGTGAATGCCCTCCAGCAAACCACCCACATTGTGTTTGAGCTGCTCTGCTGTGTGCACACTGCTTGCTTTGTTAATGTTTAGACTTCCCCCCCAGAAGGTCTGTCTGGGCTCAGTGAGCAGGAGTCAGCAACATGAATTACCCGGAGACAAAGTGTCCCCAAATGCTGCTATTATCTCTCTTCTCTGAAGGTGGAGGAGCCACGTTCCTCCTGGGCTTGTCTAGATGACCTTTCCCTTCTCAGCTCACCTTCTCCTGGGATCATCTGACCCACACTTCCCCCACTCTGGCCACCAGAAACCCACCTGGCCACCTTCTTTCCAACCATCCTTCCAAGCCTGATCAGCCACAGCCCAGCTCCTGAAAGTATCTGAAGGGCATTGAGGGGGAAAACACACCAGCCCTGCTTTGATGAATCTGCGATGCTGGTGCACGTGTGACTTTGCCCTCAGGATGCACAAGAGCAATCTCAGGGTTGTACTTGAACTCCTGTTGCTGAAAAACATGGGTTTTGACCCTGTAAAGTCGTGGAGGTTTGTACAAGATGCCAGGAAACGTGATTTTGACATGCTCAGTAACCTGTAACCTCAGTCTCTCCTTGCACCCAGCTCTCTGTCTCTCTCCATCTTTGCTTTGCCTCTTCCCTCCCTTGTCTCCTTCCCACTTCAGTGGGATTTCTTTCAGCCCAACTCCAAGGACAAGCAGCAGCCTTGGATCCTGATGCAGGAATATCATCACTTTGGGTGTAGGCCTTTGCTCCCTCAGGACCTGCAAAATGGGGAAAGTTTTCCTCCCTTCTAAATTTTGTTGTGGGAGGCCTACAAATTGTATGTCACAGTGTTCTCACATGAGGGAAACCTCCTTCAAGACATAAAGAAGAAGAAGAAGAAAGCATTTTTCTGAAAGAAGAGATTTAGTGGGATGGAGTTTATATCTTGTTTCCTGACTCTGAAAACCTGGGTGAACCCAAAAGTGGATGTGCCTCAAGTGACTGCTTGCTCTGCTGGGAGTTCTGTGGAAAGCTAGGAGAGGGAAGTTTTAGGGTTGCTTTACTCTCTGTTCCTTGTAAATTTTCATATAGAAAAATAAGCCTGGCCATCCCACAGGCCCTCCAGCCAAATTTACTGCCCCTCACAGTGTGGAGAGAATGAGACCCACCAGCTTCCTCCAGCTCCCCACCAGCACCTCAGCACAGCACAAACTCAGGGTTCTGCTGCAGCTATCCTGAGGAAAGTCCAGTTTAAAAGGAATTAAGAGGATGTTACAGCATTTTTAGAGGACTAGTTTAACTGATATCTGTACCTCAGACACCAACAAGCCCCAGTGCCCTGGTGAGCTGTAATACCCCTTGCTGCAGGACCTAGACACTTATTCTCACTAAATCCCCCCAAACCCTCCTCAGCACGGAGGAGCAAGAGCAACAAAATGCCCCTTGGACCATTTTTTCCCCTGGCCCTCTGCCTCATCTTCCCAGCAAACCACGTGTGCAACAGATTGTGTTTGAATTCTCCAGCTACGTGGCTTTTTCTTTTTTAATGCCTGGCTGCCCAAGCACAGCTGTGGGGCTCAGTAAAGCAGGCTTGACTTTCAGCCTTTGAGGTGGTTTCAGACCCAAACCACCAAAAATTCTGGTGCTAAAAATACACCCTGGCACTTTCAAGAAATGAAAAAAGTGGCTAGTAGTTGTGTTAATTCACCTGTTGCCTGGCTTTAGCATCCCCATAAGTCTGCAAGGAGCTATTTCCCATTCTGAAGAGGCGTGTTCTCTTGTATCTTTTTTCACTTTTGGTATTAGTTTGTAATCTGTCATGATTTAAAAAAGCATCCTGCTCATCTGCAGCAGTTTCAGGTGATCCAGCTTCTCCAAGCCATTCAGCTGCAAGGGTTTCTGGGCAGAGGCCTGTGTATAATAACTACTTTTCTTGAAAGCTTCTCAAAAATGCCAATGGGCAGCCCAGCACCAGGATTTCCAGGCTGATAAATGGATGTGATCCCAACCTGCCAGCCTCAAGCACTCTGGGGCTGGTGCCTCCCATCTGGGTTTGGGGCAAACCTTTCACTTATGGACCCTGTCCAGTCCAAAACCATCAGGACTGACTAACTTGAGAGAGAAGGAATTCCCAGGTTTCTCTCTATGTAACAACCTGCCTGTACTGCATGGTCCAGGCAAAGCTTGATGCATGCAGCTGCAGGGCACAAGGAGGATGTGAAACCTGGCTCAAGGGCTGGGTTTGTGAGCAGGAGTATCCCAGCCTGCAGATCACCAGCACCTCCCACACCCATCTGGGCACCAGCTCAGCACCAGCAGCCCCTGCATTGCTATTGTCACACAAGTCTTGTCACAGCACTTGGCAGCCCTGTCCTCAGGGTCACTGACATACCTAGAACACAAATTATTCAGTCTCAGCTGTTTCTACACATTTAGGCCAGGTTCATCCTGCATCACTCCAGGATCTGTGCCATGGGAATGCCCTGCAGTTACTGAGGTGACACCACAGAAGTGATGGAGCACTAAAATTGGAGTCGTGCATCAAGGGCACTGGCCTGGCTGCAAACAGTGTTTTAACACTCCTGTATTTTAGATCCTTGCCTGAGAGCTCTTGTGCAGCTTAGTGAATTCAAGCAATATTAGACAACAGCTGCAGAAGGGACATTTCCCAGCCCTACTCTGCAATAAACCCCACCAAGAGGTGGGAATCACCCTGACATGGTACAGCAGAAATGTGGAGTGACTCCCCTCCTGGAGACCCTCTGGCACTGTGCACAGTGGGTCTCAGCCTTTGCCTCTGTAGCCCTGCTCTGTTGGTGGGCTTAGGTGAGCTTAGGTCTTAGGTGGTCTTAAGAGGCAGCTTAGCTGTAGAAGCTGTCTCTGTGTTTTATCACCCCGGCACGGCACCGTCTGGAAAAACAGCAGCAGATGTCTGTCTGCTGAGGCTGAGGCAGAGATTAACGTGCTCAGGGCCAGGGGAAGGCACCAAGGGGGACTCTGGCCACTGGGTTTCCCAGCAACACGCCTTGCATGAACACGTGCACCCTGTCACCGGGGCAGAGGCAGCAGCAGAGCGCCGAGAACAACCCCTGCTCTCGTTCCCCACTGATGTAAACGTCTGAGGAAAGGGTGAGAAAGCATTTCGCTCAAGCCAAATGAAAATTGATATTTTGAGAGGCAAACTGTAACAGCAATGGCTCATACAGTTGTCCCTGCAACCGAGAGAGGAGGCAGCTGCAGAGGGTTTGGTGGGGTTTTTTTAACGTGGAACCAAGAGGAGGAAGCGTGAATCAAAACCTCACATAGCCAAGACTTTGCACATTTACACGGAATTGCAACGCACGAGGTGTGCCTCTCTAAGTATTCCCCCATCTTTCCTGGGACCTCTGACACCAGCCTGCAAGAG
Source organism: Promerops cafer (assembly GCA_013398275.1). Classification (NCBI taxonomy): domain Eukaryota; kingdom Metazoa; phylum Chordata; class Aves; order Passeriformes; family Nectariniidae; genus Promerops; species Promerops cafer. Next base: position 533,915 of record VZSE01007460.1, read on the forward strand.
CTGCAGTCTTCGGCAGCCAGCTGTGCTTTCGGTGACTCTAAGTGACATCCAGGGACCACCGTCAACTCAGGGCTCAGTCAGATCCCTGGCACACCCTTAGGGCACCTACCTCCCCTCTGGATTGATCAGAATGAGGCACCCTGGGGTCTTGCTTGCCTGTCCTGGCTCTTACCCTCTCCCAGTCCCAATCCTTTCCAGGGACCCCGCCAGCAGTGCTGTTCCCCACCTCCTGCTTGCCTTCGCCTCCACGCCGGGCCCACGTCACCACCCACAAAGAAGGGCCTGTGCAGGAGCTGGGGCTCATGCTGTGCTGAGAGAAGTCATAAAGCTCCTTTTAAGATGTCCAGCACAAAGCTGAGCCTGTTCAGCTGCAGGTTGGGGGCTGCTGCCTCCCCTCCCTGCCTCTGCCAGGCACTGAGTCACTGCCCTGCCATGGTGCTGCCAGCCCAGCACTGGAGAGAGGGCCAGGGCTGGTGGCCGAGAGCAGCAGAGCTGCCCCGCTCACTGCTGCGACAGCCAAAACCTGTGCCTCAAAATACTGCTTCTTTCCAGAGGTGCAAATAGGAAATATTATGGAAGAGACCCGGGGAAAGGGGCAGTGACATGGAAGGGGGGTCATCCATGGGAAAGAGGTCATGTGGAATCTTCCTGGGGTTTGTGCTTTCCACCACAAATCCCTCTCGATGCTCTTTTTGACGCAAGGAAAGAAACTAAGGTTTCTACCCGTGTCCTTTTACAAGGCAAGAGAGGGAAAGTTGGAGATATTTTCCAGCTTGCAAGACTCAAGGCTCTTGAGGTGTGGGCTTCTTCCTTCTGCCTCAAAGACCAGAGCCAGGATTGCAAAAAATCTCTGATGTCATCTAAAGCAGCACAAGAGACACACAATCTTCTGCCCACAGAGAAAAAAATTGTTAAAAGGTGGATCTCAGCACTCTTTCAAGTTTTTAAAGCATTTTCTTGACTCTGTCATTTTTATGACACTTAGAGCTGGCAGGAAATCTCACAGGTCAGGGATTTTACTGGTACCCAAGGAATCGAGGTGCTGGTTCTTTAGCTCTCTCAAAAGTCCTTAAGGGTAGATGGAGACCTCTGTAGAGATGTGATGCCTATCATGAGCAGACAGGAAGCAGAGCTTGAGATACACACTGTGATTTCAATCTGCTGTTAAGTCACAGAAATATGAAAAATAAATAAAAGGCGGGATAAAGGTGGGAAAAGGGTCCTGCTCAGGGCCAGCAATTAGAGGTGTGTTGGAGAAATGCACTCTTGACTCCTTTACCCTGCCATGCCTGCAATCAGGTACACACTCCCTTAAAGGCCAGTTAGAAAGAGCAGGGAAATGCAGCAGCCAATTTAAATTGAGGGAAATAAGAGATTGGAGAGAAAAAAATAAACTCCTTGAGCACCTCACCTGTGCCCAGCTGTGCAAGCTCAGCAGCTGGGAGCCTTGGGCACTCGCTGTTGCAAAGGCTGAGTCACACTCCTAAGAAAGTCCCAATGGCCTGGTTTCACTCAGTAATTGCCTTTTCAGATCAAAGAATTGAAAGCAGGAGGTGAGGGGGGAGACAAGCCAAGCAGCTGAGAAGTCTGCAAGTCGAGAGAAAGTAACTTCAGCACAGCAAAAAGAGAGACTCGATTGCAGGCAGGAGATTCATCCTCTCCATTTATGTTTTGTCTTCTTGATTCTGCTTTTCCTCTTCCTTTCTCTTCCAAGTTATTTAAGACAGGAGAGCCTCTGCCAGCATCACCCTGATGTCCTTCTGAAAATCTAAAGGCAAGGCAAGCACCAAGGACCAATTTTTAAATTGGCATCAGTGCTGCACGACCTGATGAAGCCTTCCCACACTCTGCCCTGTGCTGTAGCCCAGTGCACACCATTTCTGGGTTCATAGTTATCACGGGTGTTCTCTGAAAAAGAAATGGGGGTTTGTCTGATGCCATGATCCTGTCTGAACTCAAGAACTGGTCCTGTTCTTCTTACAGGGATCACAGATTTTAGTGTTGACCTCCCTGGTCACAAGAGGTAGATCAGCCTTCATACACACACACACCCCCTCTCGCCCCCATCACGCACACACACCCCTTCTTGTATTCTTAACTGAATTAACTGATTTTTAAACAATTTTGCAGGGACACAGGCTGGAATAGGACTCACAGAGTCCTAACAGAGCTATTTTAAACCAGGCTTTCCTTGGCTTCCCGATGGTCAGCAATTCCCTCCTCCCAGGAGGATGCTCTGCCCACGCAGCCCACAATGCACTGGAGCACCGAGGCACAGTGGGGAGGGAGGGCTGGGAAGCCACTGGACCATCCAGGACTCCCAGCAGCTCTTGGCTCAGCCCCTAGCTCCACTCTCTGCTCAGAGCCCTGGGGATGCTGGCCCTGGCTGGGAATCTCAAGCTGCAGCCATGCCAACAAGCCTGCCTGAAGATCCCTTAGCCCTTCCATCACAGCCAGCCAGGAATGGTCTCCCCTGAAACACACCTGGTGAATCCAAGCTGGATCATTTCAGGTGAACCAAAGCTGGATTTGCCATTCAGTGAGCTTCTTCAACAGCACTGCAAAGTGTTGCAGACAGTCAAGAGCAGAACAACCAGCTGAGTCACTCCCTACCACCCTCAATTTGCCAGAGGTCCAAACTAACCTCACTGCAGTCCTTCCCCCTCTGCAGCTTCTGGAAGTCACTGCATCCTGCTCCCTGAGCCCTGGCATCCACCTCTCCTAGGCCTCCCCTCAAAGGGCATTTCCTTTCAAGGAAAAGCCCAGGCAAACTGTATCCTCTCCCTTCCTTTAAACACACCCTGTTTAACTTCATAACCTTGTTGGGGCTGGCTGTGCTCCACAGAAAATCCATGTGGGTATTCCCACCTCTGGGCAATGCTTCACCCAGCAGGGGATGGGTGAGATTTTGTGAAGTGGGCTGTACTACTTGGAGCCAGACACTTGGTAGGGAAGAGAGAGAGAGAGGGACAGAGGGTGGTTTCTCAATTGGTTCCAGCTTGCTGCAGGTTAGCACTTGGCCATCAAGTTTACATTAAAAGCTACTTGATTTTGGTGGCAATCCTTCCCTTTCCCCAGTCATAAAAAGTGAAGCCAACCCTGCTGCTCCTGGCAGTAACTTTTAACACCTTTCCTTAGAAAAGACCTTGAATACGTATTCCATTCCAGGCACAAAATAAACTCACAAATCACACGGGAACCTGCTCAGGGAACCTCCAGGCACTGATGTGCAGAAAGTCCTCACCTGGCTGAGCCCCTTTGTGAGGACCTGACCCACAAAGCCTTCATGCAGCACCTGCATGGAAGCACCACCAAGCATCAGCAACTGCACAAAGTCCTCTCCAGGCTGTCAGGACGGATTAGCGAGCGCGCAGCAGCCAGGGCGGAGAGCACTCCTCACACACATGGGTGCAGCCTGCTCCCAAGGCACCCACAAAGGGACCAAGGGACTGTGACCCTCAGGAGGGGCTCACTAGGGCCCTTCAGCAAGAAGACCCTGCCCTGTCACACCCCCTAAAAGCTGCACTTTGCCAGCAGGCAGTGGGCAAGGACCTGCAGCTTGGCTTCCCACACGTGACCGAGTTTTGCAGGGTAAGAGCCACCAACAGGCACAGGTATGATTTGGAGAAACTGCAACATTTCTGTTGAGGCACTGCAAGAGAATGAGCTGCCCAGGCTTGGCATTTGCAGAAGGCACTGAGGTTAAGAGCTTAATCCTTACCCTACAAAGGCAGCTATCAGCTAAGGAGTGACACTGCTTCACCCCCCTGCCTCCCCAGTCTCTCTTCAGGAGACTTCCCTGAAGCCCTTTCCCCGATATAAAGGTCCAAGCAAAGGCAGCCCTGACTTCAGGGATGAAAAAACTTGGTCTTCTGCATCTCTCACTCAGAGAGTCCCAGAAAGTCTCAGAAATTCTGCCCAAGGGAGATAAGAAACTGCCACCCAAAGTGACTGAAACATTCTTCCAGATCCTCTCCTCCACCCTCCCATATCAATTGTTTTCCTTCTTCCCCCACTTTATCCCCTAACCTTCACTTTTCACATAGTCTCAACCATGCTCACTAGGGATGCTCTGGCTAACCACTCCCATGGGAGTGGGAAACTCCACCTCAAACAGAACCAGAATCCAAAAAGAAGTCACAAGCCCCCGACAGGGGTGTGGAGTCTGACGGGGCAAGAGTTCAATGTTTTTCAGAGTAGCTGGTATGTGCTGCCTGATAAGATTCCTTGGCCTACAGAGACCTTCCTGCTCATCCCCTAGGACAAGGAAATCCTCCTTGAAATCCTGCTTTTGGGCAGTGAGCAGAGCAGGGTGGACCTCTCTCCAGCTCTGATCCCGTTGGGAAGGTGAGGCAGTGATCCAGGCACCATGAAGATGTGCCCCATGCTGCTCTCATCTCTTGCTGCCTGGAGTTGGGAAGGAAGGACCACAGTGTCTGTCTGCCAAAGATCCTTCCCTTCCCCATCATGCTGACATTGGCAATCACCTTCAGCCTCCCTTCCTCCTACTTAACTTAATTTTCCTTTCAAAGAGGTTTCTCACCCCCCTCCCTGCCCCTCCCTGAGGCCCCAGATTGCCTCTGTGACTCATTGCTGGGTGCCAGAGGTGGCTCTCTTCTGCGTGGAGGTAATTTTGCAAACCAGCCCTCACACGTGTTTTGCAAGTGGCCGACAGCCACCAGCAAAGAGAGCAGTAAGTGCCTGCAGTCCTGGCCCAGAGAGGACAGCACAGCCTGTTTGGCTGCAGAAGGATGACAGAATATATTGAAAGAGCTCATTAAACTCACTTTGGTCATGCTCCAAAGCATGTTGAAAGTCAGGAGAGATTCCCCCATTGACATGAGCAGGGTTTGGATCAGGGTTAATTCCATTAACCAGGGTGTTTGGTAGCTGCTGAGTCCAGCTGAGTCCTGGGGTTATTACTGTGCATGTAAGCTGTCTCTAATAAAATAAAGAAGACAAACTGGCCACCTGTGTTTAATAATCTGTGGTGACTTATGAATCATCTGTGTTTGTTAAGACCCTGTGTTTGTTAAGATCTCGTACACAGACGCATCTTTCTCTCGCCAGCACCCAGCTCACCCTTCCCTATGGAAACCACAGCCAGCTTTCCTGCAGAAGGTGAATTCCTTTCAGAGCTGCATTTAATCTGCTGCAAGCTACCCCTTTAAATCCAGGCTTTTACATCCAGTTACTCCAGAGAATATAAGGAATGCCTCTGCTGGTTTTTCACTGAGCCTATTTAGCCTTTTTTGGACAGAAGGAAGCATCTGAGAGGGAGGGCGCATTTTTCCCTCTTTAAATCACAGAAGGAACACCACAGCTCACTCCTCGTGTCCAGACTGCTTAACTCTTCCCATATCCTAGCAGTCCTCAGCTGCTGCTCTGATGGCACTGGAGCCCCTGGCTGTCCCTTTGCCTCCTGGTCTGAAAGCCTGGCACACATCTGAGGTACCCTGGGAAACAAAGGTGTGGGGTTTTCCATCCTTTCAGGTCTGTAGCCAAGACAGTTGTCCCCATCTTGATCCTGCCATTCAAACCACAGCCTGACATGCAACCCTGCAGTTCCTTGCACAGCAGGGCCCCAGGCAAGAGAGATTCTTCTCTCTCTGAAACAAGGAAAGAGTGTTTTTCCCTTCCCACTCCTTTATGTGCTGCCACAACAGCTGCTCTCCACGGGCTTACTGTAGAGCCCTCAGGCTTAGCTCGGTTTTCAAGAGCACTAAATTTGCATCCACGCCACATGACCGAGGCTTTTAGCCTGCCCACATGGCTGGCAACGAGCTCCTGAGTGTAAGTTTGGCTGCAGGGACCGACTTTCTGATGACCATAGCATTACTAAGAGATTCCCTCACCCTCTTCTCCTCCCCACGCTCCCATGGGATGGTGTACCATGCCAAATCTCTGGGCTGGAGAGCACAGGGAAGGGCAGAGCACCAGTTGTGGGGCTCCAATTTTATGTATACACAGAAGGTGTCCTATATAACTTTTTTTCCCTAGTTTTTGAGTAGATGTTAAATTATCTGTACAAGCAAAATTAAGGATGAAAACGAAGCAGATCACATCTCTCTGCCGGGGCCTGAAGAGTGATAAAAGCTGGCCACATTCTATAATCATAGATTCTGGGGTGTTGTACACCATCCTTAAGTTAAAGCATTCCCCAAGATGACTTCAGGTAAGCTGACCCTGAGATGTACTTTTTTAACCGAGATGGTGATTGAGATGCTCGTTTGGTAAAAGACCTGCTCTTAATAAACAGAAAATCCCACATGACAAAGCACTGACAGCATGAAAATCTGACAGATGTGCCTGTTCAAAAGGCTGTGAACTGAAGTCGTGTAGCAACAATTTTACAGTGAAAGAAACAATTGATTTCAGATGCTGCAAGCTGTAGGGACTTAAAGAATTCTCACATCTCAGCTGCACCACATCAGCATCTGCACCTGCACTCCCAGCACTGGGGAAGACCCAGGGATGGAGCAGCACTGCCTGCTGTGAGACACAGTCACAACCAGTGTCCCATCCCAGCAGGCTGTGCCAGGACTCAGGGAGAGCATCCAAGTGCCAGGGCTGAACGTCCACCATCAGGAACACAGCATCTGTGCACCAGTCCACTCAACAGCATACATGTCATCTCAGTTTTGCATAAGCAGAACATTAATTTCTACCCAATTAGCCATGGTTGATGGAGTTTGTGTTGTCTCTGTGCAGAAAAACAGGCAATCCATGGCCCAACGTGCAGTCAGTGGGAAATGGAGACAGGCAGCTCCTGATGTGGCACAGGGCCTTCCAGTCAGACAAAAATATTTAATGAATCTGAACCAGAAAAGTGAGTTTGCATGGGTCATTAGTGCCTTGCATCATGGGGCTGGGATATTTTCTGATGTGGTTCCCAGGAGCCTTGAAACCACAGCCTGCAGCTCAGGGAAGGAGCACGGCAAAGGACAGGAGGTGGCACAGGATTCAGCATGTGACAAAACAGCACTGCTGTCCTCGCTTCATTCTGAAGGGCAGAGCCTTGGAATACAGTTATAGGAGGACCACACAGATGAACAATCAAATTTCAGCTCCTCCAACGTGCTTCCAGAAGAGCCTAAGAAACTTAAAACAGTAAAAAAAACCAGCAGGAAAATAATACCTGTTAGGTTAGAGATAAGCAAGATGGCAGGACAGCAGCTGTGCAAAACACTTCTAAGCTGAAAACTTCTGCAGTTGTGATGGTTTCTGCAGGTGGCCAAAAGGACAAGAATAGTCTGTTTCCCTTAACAGCTTCATCAGCCCAAGGCCAGGACTCCTCCTCTGAAGGGACACTGAAGTGTGGTGTGCTGAGGGAGGGGGCTTTCCCAGCACTTTCCCTTTCAGGAATAAAACAGGTGCCCTATAAACACTGAACCAGTGATGTGAGATGCAAGTACCCAACAGATTTGTACTGCCCCAGTGGCCACCATTTGTCAAGGATGGGCACCCAGCAACCAAGGAGAACAGGAGGAGGAAATGTTAGCTCCAGCATACTCTGGAATCTCCTCTGGAAAAGGAAAACCTGCTAGAGAAGAGCAACAGCACTTCCAGCTCTTCTCAGAGGTTTCCACACTTCCTGAGGTTCTAAAAATAAAGAGAGGCTAGAGACCAATCTCTGGCAGAGGCAGAGATGTGGCTGTAGCTGCGCCGTGTTCCAGCAGGCAAGAATTGCCCTGAGCCCCCCACTGTGCTGCTGTGGCCCCAATTACCCACTCCTCAAATCATCTGAAGGCTGCAGCCCTTCTCACAAGCAGGTTTGATTGCCCTGGTGTGGGGTGGTCGTGACCCTGTGGCTGTCACACATGTGCCACTCCCCTGAGCAGCCTGCTGCCTGCCACCACCTCCAGCCACACCCCAGCTGTGACTGGGAGAGCACTGCTGGACCTCACTGGGCTACAGACCAAGCCACATGGGCAGCCAGGCTGGAGAAGGGCTGGCCTTGCCTCATCTAACAGGACATGCAGACCTGACCTTTCTCCCACAGGCCAGGCTGTCCCTGCTCACGCTCAGGCAAAGAAAGCCAGTTCCTCACCTGGGTCATCCCAACGTGAACCCACAAGGAAGGTGTCAAATGGGGAAAATTAAAAGAAAAAAAACCCTAAAAAAGTCTTCCTCCCAGTGCTCTGAGACAGGCAAAAAATATGGGCAGAGCGTGGCTGGACTTGCTGAGACGGGGCCATCAGCTATTCTGCAATGGGCAAAAAAAGGAGACAAGCCATTTCTGAAAGAGCAGCATCCCTCCTTTCAACCCAGAAAAGCCATTTAATAAAACTTCTTTTACACTCAAAAGAATGAGCACTTCCTGAGGAAGTGGGAATAACACTGTGTGAAAACACACAAGTGGAGGAGGCAGAGACTCACCAGCAAAACCACCAGCTGCCTCCTTGCCTCCTCACATAGGCCAACCCCTTCTGCATCATTCACACTCATTTTGGCCAGTTCTGGGTTTAATTAAGGGTTTGGGGCTTTTTTGCCCTGAGATATGCTGTCACTACCTTCAAAAGCTGACATACAAATAGAGACAGCTATTTGAGACATTATTATTAGAGACAGCATATTTCTCTAAACCCTTCTCTGAGACCAGGTTTGTGGCTTTTCAGGCAAAATATGCCTGTACCCAAAACCCTAGAGCAGTTCTTGGGAAGTCCACCTGACATCTCTGACCATGGCCACAATCCCTCAAGTGGAATGACACCTAAACCATCCGTTTCACCAGATTATTTTTAGCCTGGACCATTTCCCTGTTTTACTCCTGGCCTCACAAACTGGTGTTGTGGATAAAAAGTGAGGCAAGAAGAAGGAGTTAAGATTATGTTGCTGCAAAGAGAAACATTTGGCAAATCTTTCTCAAAAAGCTTCTTTTGTTTCAGCAGGGAGAGGGTGGGTATTCCTGAATAGCACCAGGAAAAAGGCTGGAAATGAAATCTTGATCCCAGCAGAGGTGAGCAGTGCATTAACACCCAGGGATGCTTCCCTTTGCTTCATCACAGGAGCAGCCATCCTGCTTGGGATGCCTGACATGCTCCAGGCTGCTGCAGGGGTGGCATTAGCAGTGCACACACCAATCCACAGACCAAAGGCTGCAATGGAGAAGTGCCCTAAAGGTGCATGCTACACCTTCTACAGTGATTGCAGCAGTTTAGAGATGAAGAAATTAGGGTAATGATTTTCATTGTGCCTGGCTTGTCTCCTCATCCCTCTCCCTTCTTTCATCTCTGAGTGGGATGAAGACACCATGACAGTTTGAAAATTATCAGACGCTTTTTTGGTATGATGGAACAAGGCACGTCTGCGTCTTGTGAGGATGATGAAGGATCCATCAGGAGGGAAGATAGTCTTAAACTGGAGTAGATCCCTGATTCAATCCACCAAACAGCCACTGATGGGGCAAGGCTGGGCAGAAAATCACGAGTGACAACCCTCATGCTGTGGATCCAAAGTAATGCTGATTTATCCACACACATGGAAGCGAGGGTGGTATCCAGGCAGGAACTGCCAAGCAAGGCCCACACAAAGTTAAGGCTGCTGAGCCTCAAATCAGAGCCCCACCATCTTCCTTTGCTCCACATGGCAGCAGAAAGCTGCCCGTAGCACTGGGAATGTTGCTGATCCCAGAGGGGCCATGGCTCTGCAGGAATGCTGGCAAGGGCTGCCTGCCCACCTTATCCTGCCCCTGGGCAGCTGGGCTACCACAGACCCATGGTGAGGCTCAGAAAAATAAACTGTAAATCTGTAACCACTGGGGCTGGCAGGAAAGCACCAGGAGGTGAGAGCTTAGACACGTCATTAGCAGGAGCCCTGTTCTTTGCAGCTGCCTACAAACCCCGGTACTTCAAGCCTAAAGCACCTCCTGTTTTGCAAGCAGGTGATAAGCTCAGTGCTCCATAAATCCCCAAAGGAACACTGCTGAGACTGTGCCCCTTGGCATCATTACACAGCAGAAGGAATCATTGCTGCTCCCTCTGCTTGGTTATCCCACAGTCCCACCGGGAATCCTTCCTGCACAGCTCCTGTGAACGGGCTGCACAGAAAATTAATTTTTCAAATATCTGTTGCCTTCTCCCTGTGCAAATACCAGGCTGTTGATTGACCAGGGAAGGATACAAATATTTACAGACAAGGTGAGTGTAGGAACTCTGCCACACATTGTGCTTGTGGCTGCAGCTGGGCAGCCAACAGAGCTGCCAGGGTACCTGTGACCTGTGCCTGCTGCACAGACAGATCTGGCAAACCCCAAATTCAGCAACAAATATTCTTTTCTTGAACTGATTTCAGAGCATTTGGTTTAAAGCTGGGATGCTGATCTGAATGCAGCTGAAGTGGGAAAAGTTCCATTAACGTGCCAAACAATGAGAGGCCCTAGTGACACAGCAAGTTCTCCAGCACAGGAACCTCACCACAACACCCCACATCAGGCATTGGGGCCACAAGGAGCCTGCTGCCCAGCAGGAAAGGCTGGCACCATTGCAAGAAAGATGAGCAGCCACAGGAATCCCACAGCCACCTCCCAACAAATGCCCCAGAAGACCCTCCTTTAGTTCAGTCCTTTTCTTGTCCAGGTAGTCATGGAGTCTGAATATCCCCCTGTCCTCACACAGACCAGCTGGGACAAACCAGCCTCCCACTGGATCAAAGCGGGGAGGAGGCAGATTCTGGACTGCCTGGGAGTTGGAACCATGACTGTTAGGATGGTGTGGCTGGTGTGGCTTCAGCCCATGCCAAGGAGCTTCCTTCTGCAGCTATCCAAGATTTGGGAGACAGAATGGGTCAGACAGCACTTCCAGTAGCAGCAGGGACATGGCTGGAGGTAATTTAATAACACATAGGCTTGGCCAGACCGGACCACTAAACACTCTTACATACCTTCAACTTCTTTACAGCAGTGTAGCCCCCTGCACGTTCCTTTCCCCATTTGAAGACCTGAGTACAGGCACCCTGGGGTGGGTGGAATGTCTCTCATTCCAGTTTTTGCAGGGAGATTTATGGATTCCTCTTTGATTTGACCTTTGCAGCCATCCAAGGCCATTTTCGTGGGGTTTCTCCTTTTCCTGAGGCTGGAAAGCAAGTTGCACTTGCCAGGGAAGCACAGCCTGCCTTTGATGCTTAACAGGGAGAATTTCACTCAGCATTGCCTCAGTGGAAGAACATATTCCTCCCAAATTTACAGCAGGACCCTGCAGTATGAAAACACACACATTAAAACAGCCCCCTCCTACCTGCTGTGGTGTCCTTGTCACAGCTCATCACCCTCCCCTTTCTGCTGCTCATTCCCCAGCCTAGTGCTACACTACAGAAGCACCTCACTGAAACATGCCAAGTTATTTTTCCAATCCCTGTCCTTACTGGCTCCAGGAAATCAGCTGTGATATTGCTTTCATGTATCAGATTTCTGGGCTCCATCCTTCACAGCAAAAACACCCATATGGCAGGAACACAGCCTGCATAGCCCAGCCAGGAGGCACAGGAGGCCTAAAGCAGTGGCCAGGCAGGGATACAAGGAATGGTGGAGCCCATAGGGAGGTCCAGGGCAGAGCAAAGGTCTTCTTTACCCTCTCCTTCCACCAGGCAGACAGCTTGTCCTCCATCTGGGACCCGAGCAGCTGGCACACGGACACTCCTCATCAGCAAACATGATGGTCACGGATGTGGAGGGATACACCTCTCTGTGCTTGGATGAGAACACTGAAGACACATTATTCCTGCAGTCAGGGGATCCTTGATTTATTCCAGCCTTGTGGGTGGCACTGTCTCTCCCCTCCATTTCCCCCACTTTGATCTCTAATTGTTCGCTGCAGCATTCCAACTCTTCCCTTTGAGCATTCCTACAATTCCAGGCCAAGGGCATGGACCCATTTTCTCAGGTCCAGCTCTGCAGAGCAAAGAGCCCCAAAGGTTCAGAGGGCTCAGCTCCTGGGGTGATCACTCAGAGTTGGGATTGGCACTCCTGCACACTAGGTGTTACACAAACACTACCAAAGGTCCTGCCTCGAGCAGCTTTGGAGCTGAGAAACAGCTTTCTGTAAAGCCAGTGTACCCATGATGTATCCATGCTCTGCAGCACATCCAGGCTGACATTAGAGGGACAGAAAATGCCTCTTCCATAGAGCTCAGCTGGATTTGACCTGCTCCCAAGCCCACTGTGCAGCCCAGGGCATTGATTGACTTGCTGACCAATTCCCCATGGCATGCCTTGGGCAAAGCAGCTCCAACACATGTCCATCCAACACAGCATCTTCCTCACCTTCTCAGGAGAGCGAAGGAAACCATCTCTGAGCACTGAAAAGTCACAGGACTGAGCTGCTGGAGAGTGCTGGAGCTGGGGGGTACTGCCACACCTCTGGCCAAATTGGTGAGGAATCAGCACCCCACCATGCTGGCCCTCCCTTTGCAACCCACTGGGGAACAGACACCTCCCCACCTCTCCCCTGCCTGCTTTGTCAGGCCCTTGCAGAGCTGCAGGACAGCCACTTAAACAAGGATTGTGTAATTTCAGCCCAGAGCTCAGTCACTCACCCAGAAAACAAGTCTCCTTCCAGGGCTGCCTTATCTTGTGGCTTTGGTAGGCACAGGATATGCACACACTGGCATAGAGGGGCAGGCAGAGGCCAGGAGGTGCACTCAGAGCTCCCATTTCCTTCTCTCTGTTGTGCTTTTAAAAGAAATGGTCCCTTTTTATACCACCAGCAGTGTCCCCAGAAGTGCTCCACCTGTCCAGCCCACAGCAGACCCCAGATCCATTGTTCCAGGAGCATGTGGAATGGATCTGGGGCTATCTGCTGAGCCTGCTCCCCAGGCCACACTTGCAGGCCCCTTCTTATCTGCACCAGCCACTCTGGAGCGGGTTACTGAACACCGAGCAGGAATCCCCAGCAGCACAATGCCAAGACGCGATAACTCGGTTCCTACATCCTTCCTGCTGCGGCTGAAGTCGGGGGAGGAAAGAGGGCAGGAAGCTGTCACCACCTCCATCTTTCCCCAAAGCAATCCATCTCTCACCAGCCATCAGTCAGCAGTGTCCTCCCGGCGTCCTTGCTCGTTTTTTAGCTGCTCAGTAACCAAACAGAGCCAGGTGGTTTATTTGCAAAGATTTCCCCACTAAGACACAGGGATGCCTGTCTCCCACAGAGAGCTCCCTGTTTGCATTGTGCCTCCCCCTGCTCGTTGTGTGCACCAAGGAAGCTCTGGCAGTTTAAGCCTTGTGTCCTCGAACACCACATGGCTTTTATGATTAACCAGTTTGTGTAGACCAAATTATCCTGCCTGAGGAAAGCTTTTCAGCCAAGCATCATGTTTCTCCCTCCAGAGCACATCCTCCAGCTTGCCATTTCACTGAAGCCCACAAATACTATGTGCACAGTCCCAAGGAGAGCAAATAAATCTTTCATTTTCCCCTCTTCTACTCGAGCGAAGGCTGAGCCATGCACAGCACCCAGGTGCCACATTACATTTTGCACTTGGCTTTTTGCAGCCCAAAGGATTTTCTAAGTCATCCTCTCCAGAGCCCCTTGAAATGTCTGACATAAAGAGATGGTGTGCATATCCAAAATGCAAAAGATAGGCACACAGCCATCCAGCATTGGTTCCATTAGCATTGCCTCCTGCCTTTCTCCTGCAGAACACCAAGCTCTTGATGTCCTTTGTGCCACTCTGTGCCACATAGGAAGAAGATGCTGTCAGAGGTCTAATGCAAGAGATTTGTTTACCCTGAGCAAGTTTTTTAGCCCCTTCTTTTAAGAAAAGGATGTCCTGGTCCTCTAGGAAATTAAAAGAACAGGCTCCATGCAACACACAGTTTCCAGAATGGTTGTCATTGACAACCAAATTGAAGATGAGCAAGACCATCTCTGCTTTCATTTATTGCCTTTTATTCCTCCTTTTGCACACACCTAAGGGATGAGCAGGGGGTTTCTTTTTCACGTGGTCTTGTTGACATCAGTGAGAGGTTTCCATGTCACCTTGCACATTTTACAGGCCAAAGGACTAGAAGCACTCTGAGAATCAGGGAGCCCTAAAGAAACCCAGCCAGGCCCTACGCCAATGGGCCAAAGGGTGCCAGTCCAGCCCCAGAATGCTGTGCCCAGGGTTAAGCAGGCATTCTGCAACAGATGGATGTGAAGCTTAGAAAGCCCAGCCTCTCATCAAGGAAGAGGAACCTCATCCCAGCAAGGTGAAGACACCTAAACACACAGGATTCCCAGATACTGATGGGAAAATAAAGCAGCACAGAAGGTGAGACTTGACTTGTGCAAATATACCCAGGGAAGGCTGGTGGTGGAAAGGAGGAGGTGGCACTTTGTGGTCAGTCATAAAAGGAAGACATGGATCAGGTGGCCTTGTGGTGACTCCAGACAGACGTCACAACTTGCCTTATTCAGGGCTGGACAAACACAGCCAGGGAGCCCTGCTGGTGTAAATCAGTCTTGCGTTGACTCGAGTCAACACAGCCATGCCAGGTGACGTCAAAAGACTCTCTCCCAGTGTGAGAAGAAGCAGAGCGAGAGGGTCGTTTGAACATTCTGCACTGCATCAAAGCTGGGCTGGTGGCAAGGCTGAGAAAAGCTGCAAGGGAAATCCTGGAGCAGCTTCAGGAAGGATATAGGAGTTCTGGAATTTTGACACCGTTCCCATCACACTGGGTGCCAAAGGTACCTTAAATTCACCCACAATGTCCCTATGAGCAATTCCAAGAGGGATCCCCAGAGACCTTGCTGCTGATTTAACACATCATGTTGAAAGCAGCAACTGGTGTACAATGAGAAGCTGGTGAGCACAGCTCCCGTTCCTCTCCAGCCAGAACACCTCCCAGAACACCATGGTCTACTTGCAGGAATATCCTCTGGAGCCTTGAAACAAGTCCAGTTTCATGAGCATCAGCTCAGAAACTTAACCCAGAAAACACTGCCAAGCAAAGGCTAAAGCTCACCAAGTCAGACATGGCCTTCTCTTTTTCTGTTCCAAACACAACTTGGGGTTCCAATGGTTGGACAGCAGTGGGACAGAACCAGACCTGAACTAAACAACTGACAAACCTGTCTCTGGAAGAAGGGAAATTCCTGATCCAGTGGTGATCAGTATCTACAGGTGATCGATAATCACTGGTGTACATCAGTGGTAACCTGCTTATCTGGCCTCTGAAGCAGTCCATAGGCAAGAATGGTGATAGGTGAGGTATTCATGGGTTGGCAGCATCCAGGCAGCTCAGCCTTTATACAGCTTGATGATGTTAATTAACAGTGATGGCTAGACAAAGTTAGTTAACCTACCACAGACTTGATTGGTCTCAGCTCCTGAGGGAACTGGATCCTCCCACAGAGCCTGCAGTGGAAAGGTGGCACCCACATGTTCTGAAGGATCTGCCTCGAGTCTCACCTCTCATAAGGACAGGCCAGCTCTAAACATCTGGGTATTTGCAGAAACAGCTGGCCAGCTGCTCAATCTGCACACGTGGCCCAAACTGGTGTTCCCACCTCCAGCAGCAGCAGCCAGGATATGTTAAAGATTGCAGGTAGAGAACACAGAGCCAGCACAGCACAGAGGCTTGTAGCTCCAAGAGGTCCGAGGCAAGAAAAGGCACAGAGGGAAGGTAGAGGGAAACAGGAATGAGAGGAGCTGTGGAGTTAGATGGAGAGGCATACACTGAGAGTTTGCTAAGTATCTTACTTCCAAGTAAAAATCCCTCCTGCTTCTCACATTAATCAGGGCACTTAAAACTAGTCCTAACCAGCTGCTCCCACTTCCTTTGTCCAGCTCTTCTTAAACGGACAAGCAGCCCACTAAGAAACAGAGCAAATATGTGCAAAGATTTGCAGACAAAACCAGAGACCTTTGGAAAACACTCCGTAGAAAGAAGCACCCCTCTCCCAGCACAGAGGCAGCTGTGCTTTACAGTAGGACAGTTTCCAATGTTTTCTTTCTCTGTGCAGACGAGGGATTTCCTGTCCTCCATGGCAACCACTTTGCATTTACTGAAGGAGGCTGTGCCAATAATCTCCAGAGCAGAATGAAAATTTTTAAAGTGGCACTGCCTGTTAGCTCCTGGCTTTAACTTACTGATGTTTTCCATACCTATGGTTCCAGTCCATTCTTCTACCCTTCTTAAAAGTGTTGCCAGTAGGAGCAAATCTCTAGTGCTGCACTGCCCATGCAGAAGAAGTTTCTCAAGCACTGGTGACACAAGTCTTTCTGAAAAAGTCACCAACTACCAGTATCTCCCAGCAAGAGCTGTCTGTGCACCTTCCAAAGGAAAAGGTTTTTGCTTTTTCCAACAAGGCACAGCTCCCAATTTGAAGACAGTCCCTGTCATGAAGACAGCCCTGGACTTTGATGGCCCAGGTCTTCCTGTCACAGGTTTACAAGTAATCTTGCCACTCTTTCCTGGAAGGGAAGCACTCACTGGACCAGTGCTGGTCCAACAGTTCCAAAACACAGCTGAGCCAAACTAAGCCTCCTCAGCAAGGTGTCCTTCTCCATCCCCTCTGAGCTGCCCTTGCTTAGGTCTGTGTGCATCTCAGCTCCAGGGACAGAGATTCAGCGCAGTGACTTGGCAAAGAGCCTTTGTTTTGTTTTGGCCCATCTCACACACCATTTTAGCGAGTTACATCAGCTTGGCCTGAGGCCACACAAACATCAGACCAGCCCAAGGCATGCAATAAGAACAAAATAGGAGGGGAAATGAGGCCATCCCCTTTCAGTGACAGTGAGCTCATGATGAAACTACATCCATTGCTGTCTCAAGTTTTACTGTACTAGAACATCTCTCATTAACCTCCTACGCTTAAAGAGGATTTGTTTAGCAAGGCCTTCAAGGAGGAGCAGTTCAAGAAAGAGCTGGAAGCTCCTGACTAAATTATACTAAATCTGAGGTACATTTGTGGGCTGAGTCACAGGTGCAATCTAAACCTGTGCTGTTTCAGAGTCGGGCTTTCTTCTTTCTACTTTTTTTCTTTTAAAATCCCTTGGCAAGGGAGTAGAACAAACTTGATCCTAACTAAACCAGACATAATAAAGCAGGACATTGTTTTCAAAGCAGGCACTAGACTAGTATTAAACAGGAACCTTAAAGTTCTTTTTTACTCCTGCTTTAGTTCAGTGAGTCAGACTCTCAGGGGCCTTTTCCTCACATGGAACAGGAAAGTTTTTGAGTAACAGCAAAACAACATTAAACACAAGGAACAAAAAGGGAATGAGAATCCCTTAACTGATAGGGAAGACTCCTACAGTCTTACCTAAAAGAGGTTAAGGTACTGCAAGCAGTAAGTGCACACAGTCCACTGCTCTCTAGCTTTGAGCACTGACAAGAAGCCAAAGCATCAGCAGAGGAGCTCTCACAATGCATTTCTGCCCAGGACCCCAGCAGCCTCTCTTGAAGAAAGTGACCTTGCAATTCTACTGCCAAGTAAAACAGACCCACAGCAGAGAGCACGAGAAGTCACTTAAACTGACTGAAATGTTTCACTGCATTGGAGTGGAGGCAGAACAGTGGCATTGGCAGTTGCCACATCTGCACAGAAGAGCAGCAAACCACAGCCAAGGGCCAGCCAAACTCAAAACCACCAGCACTCATTTGACTGCTTCCAAGAGCAGCTGATCAAGACAGCAGGAGCCCTGGAGTGGAATTTCAGATTCAAGTTAATTTCCTGGATCTGACAAAAACTCCCCATGGAACCACAGGCAAGTCCCCTTTTCTGCACACCACCTGAATTCCCTGTCCTGTAAAACAGGCACCGTTCCTGCTGGTCTGTTTAAGTTACAAAGCACTCCTAGCAGGGATTATTTTTAGCATGCAAGCATGAAAACCCAGCTCAGCTGGACTCTGATCTCAGCTGGGCCTTCTCATTGGCTTTGTAATATTAAAAGTAAACAAAAAGCAAAGCTGAGCCCACACCAGAGCTCAGCTACCGGGCAGCATTTTGATAGCAGATGAAACACAATTTTTGGTAAACAGTGAGCTGCAGATCCAAAGCTGCAGCCAGTCAACAATCCGAGGGATTACATGGATCACCAGTGCCTGCACTCATTCACTGGTGAGCAGTGATCCACCAATGGTCTGACTTCTAAACCCATTTCAGATATTCCACTGTCACCAAGCAATGACGCAGGTGTTCAGGAGGACAAACTGAAATCACTCTTCACTGTGCTCTCAACCATAGCAGCAAGTGCTGGGAGAGCAGGGAAGAACTGAAAACTCCATCTAAGAACAGGAACTCTGCAGAGCTCTCTGCTTCACAGCACAAACAAGCAGCTTCTCCCAATCTGTTGACAGAGATGGCAAGTCAGAAACTTAATACCTGCTGAGAAAACCTTTCCAAGACCATGTTTTGCAAAATTCACATTTGCTAGCAGAAGTGTAGCACAAGGCGGGGCCTCAGATCAGAGCTCCCCTACAGAGTGTGCAATCCAGAAGAAAGAGGATGGAATGGAGAAAATTAGAATAAATTGGGATAAAGAGCATAAAGAGTACATGCCCACGGCTCTTCCAGGCTTTATGTATCCTGAAGGCACAGCAAATGTTCCCTGTTTTGTTTACCAGCCTCAGCATCAGTGATGTGTCTTCCCAGAATCATGACTACTTGCATATGTCAGGGCAAACCAGTTCCTTCCTGAAGTACATTTGATCCTTAATCATTCCCTTTCAATGGCTACAAACCCATTTTATTGCAGGACCTGGCATCACAGCCTTGTACAAAAGGAACCTTCTTGAGCCTCTCTTATGGGACCAGCTTGGTTCCCATCTGCAGTGCTTCTACAGCTGGATGTTTAACACACCTTAGTAAATTTGACCAAACAGTAGATTTTCCTCTGCCCTCATTCAAACAGGGGGAGAAGAACTGACATCTGCAGCATGTGGCTTTTCACAGCAGTTACCATCGCAGTGATAAGGCCTGTGCCTGCTCTCAAAAGCCAATTTTTAACTCATAAACTAGAGGAACAAGCTTGCAAAGTTAAAGTTAACCTGCTTTACAGATGGGATCAGTAAATATACATTAGTCAATCCTTGTTTGGGCATCTATGAGACTCTGCTCTCATCCACCCCAACCAGCCTTTTAAATTAAGTCCCAGCAATATTTCTAAAAAACTTATTTTCATATTTATGATAACCTGCCTTATCACACTGATTTGCCCAAGCTGATCTTCATTCTGCTAAGGCTTTATTCAAGGCCCTGCTATAAGAAAAGTCAGGTCCAGTCATATTACATGCCTTAAAGGAATATTTCTGTCCTTCCTTACGAGCAGGCTGCCTACATACACAGCTAATTTCTCTCATGTATCAACATCTGTCCAGCTACCAGGTAGGAAACTGGGGGATGCAGCAGCCTTTTCAGGACTTCATCTCAGCTCAGCCTGAGGGGAAACGTGGGAGCAGGTAACCAGTAGCTGTTGCAGCCTGCCACCCACTGGCCTCTAGAGGTGTGAGCTGTGCTGGGGCTTATTTTCCAAGTCACCACGCTGAAGCTGACTGCAATGCACTCTGCTGGCAGCAGCTGACACACAGCAGCTTCCTCCAGAGCAACAGTGGCATTGGTAGGGACTGCTTTACAGCTTTCTTGCAGTTATTGTAAATTAACTGTAACTACAATAACTGTAACATCAATGTAAAGCCATAATTACAGCCATTTGAAGTGTTTAACATACTTTTTAATCTGTTCACATTAATATCTTGACTTGGATTAAGGTATGTCAAGAATTTAGAGTGCCAACCACACAAGAACAAACATCTCGTGGAAAAGCTCCAAAAGGGTATTTGAAACAGAAAAAGGGTCTCTCACTTAGCTTCAAACACTGCTACTGGCAGTGCATGAAACCCACCATAGTCTGGGCCACTTCTGGAGTTGGGACATAAAGTGTTGCTCAGCATGGCAAAAACAACTGCACCCTTTCTCTGGAGAAAATGAGAAGAGCCTTTGAGGCAGGTTGAACTAGTTTAGGATAAGCAGTATGCTTTTTTAGGAAAACCCAAAGCTTTGCCAGCATGAATCATCCAGTTTGGGACTACTAATGGCCCTGGGACAAGTGCTAGGAGCTTATCTGACATGTGTCACAGGAAGCATCACTGTCACCTATCAGCTATATAGAGACCACATCTGCACAAACAACGTGCTTATGGCAAACAACCCCCCAGGTTGGAACTATTCCTGCCAAACAAAGGAAAAAGGAGTTCACACATTCACAGCTACTCTGCTGCAGGATGGTGTGGCTGGCACAAGCTGCTCAGTTTTCATGGAGTATCAAGAAGAAAAAGCAGTAGGTCACAGGAAAGTAAACCCTTAGAAACTGCCACTGAGATTCTCTGGTTGAAGCTGCTTCAGGCAGTTTGCCCAGAGCACAGCCACAGAGCCCACTTTGAGCATGATTAGAAGTTTAGTCACATGAAATTAAGCAAGGCTGAGACACTCATCTCACCCAAAAGCTGCCTTTAGGAGGGTCTGACTCACTGACCTATATCCATGTATGCCAACTGATAGTAAACTGTCTAACAGTGGCCCTGGGGTTTCTGGGCTGAGCCACCTCAGCTATGGCAGTGTGAGCCCAACTGTTTCAAGAGCTTTATACCTTACAGAAGACTGTCCAGGTCTATGCTTCCAGAAGCCCTGAAGATTTAAACAGTCTCTTGCTGCTAGTAGGAGGTATAAAATTACTTTACAATGCTGTACAATGCATAGTGGAAGTAAAAGTCACAGACAGCCACTCAAACAGCAATGGGACTTGAAGTCCACACATTTCATTTCAACACCCATTCCAAGAACAATCCTCTTGAGTCAAATTATTTCCCTCTAGTGCTCTGAAGAGCTCCAGGTGATGAGTAATTTGTGATAGTTCTGTGTCTGAAGCCTCTTTGTCACTTCATATCCCACGCAAATTCTTGCCATACAACAGCTTGTTGTGTCAGACATCTTTATTTGCTGTGTTGCCCAAGTGTACAAATAGTGAATGTAGTTATAGAAATTCAAAATATATTGTAGTAGAAATCTGTCTGGGAAGTGGAATGCTAAGATATTCACTTTATAAAATTATCACCCTTAAGTCACTCTCACTTGGCAAGTCTTAAATATATCAGGGCCATGAAGAGACAGATTATGATCCTGCAAAAAAGGAGTTCTCAGTAAACTTTTTCTGCCAGATGAAGTCAGTTAACAGCAAATTAATTTCTTACATTTGACTCATTTTGAGTTATCAGCCAACAGGATGTTAGCTACATCCAGACAATTCATACACAATTCAGCTCCCATTTATACCAATAAAGTCAATGTATCACTATCAGCATACTTAAGTATTAGTGAAACAATCTCAGTGACAATATTATTTTAAGCTAATGAAGTCAAGCCAATAAGTTGCCCCGGCTATTGAGTGCAATTGATGCTTTTGTCACATTTTCAGAGTAAGACTCCTCAGTTCTTGAACAAGTCAATACAGCTCTGCAGGAGAGACACATTGTTCTGCAAAGGAAGAGAATTAGTTTCAGATGAGGATGACTGGTAATTCAAATCCTGCCTTTCACAATGAAGTAGCTTCCCAACTAGTGGGTCCATCACAGGATTTTGTAGCCTGTGCCAATGCTAGAGATCTCTTACTGCAAAGACAAGCATTCAAGCAGTAAAGAACCAACACCAGATCACACATTCTGCAATCTGCCTCCTCCTGCAGGCCTGCAACCATGACTCAGTTTGTGGAAAGAAGAGGGGCAAGAGCCAACAGGAAGCTTTTAAAGTGGGCCAAACTGAGCAGTATTGTCAAGGCTTTGTGTCACATTCCAGCTCAGCACTGAAGTAGCTGCCTGTGGTAAAGTCCAGTACTCTCAGGGAGTTGGACATTAGACTTTCCTTCTTCAAAGGAAGCTGAGGATGCACAGTTACTGCTTTGTTCTCTACACTAAGTTAACAGACCCTTCAAGCCTGCCTAGCAAAGCTTGGCAGAGGCTGCTATAAAGCCAATGTCCCCTCCACTGACAAGCCAAGTGACAAGGACTGACAGCCTGATCACAAGCTGCAGAACGTACTCCTGTCCCAGCACTCAGGAGCACTGGAAGCAGCAGATGCCTCTAGACACAGTAGGGGGCAAACCCCACCGATGAGGCTGCCTGATGGGAAGTCAGATGACCCAGTAAATCCTCCCAGTTACACACTACTCATTCCTCTCAACCCATGCCTGCTCAATTCCAAAGAGAACACACCTTTGCATGTTTTATTTCCAGTTCTGCCATTTCAATTAAGTTTTTGCGGAATGCTGCTATTCTTTTCTGTTTGAAGCTCATCAGTTCTGTAGAGAAGGAAGAAAACAAAGGTAAGAGAGATATACAAACTGTGACAAGTTTCAGTAATGCCCCTTACGTTTCAGGAGTTCTGTTGTGCAGCCCAGATTACAGTATTTGATCAAAAAAAGGTTCAAGAGTTAGTTGTGCTGTCTTTAGACACAGATGCAGTCATCACATGACACACAGACAGCTTAAGACAGAAAAGCTTTGTAGGAAGACTGCTGGAATAAACCAGAAATAAGCCACACAAGCTCTGTGAGAACCCAGAACATTTAAAAGCCAGATACACTAAAGGAGCAGCATGTAGACCATGAAAGCGTATTTCCTCTGCTTTATATTGTCCAAATATATATTAAAATATATATATATATTAAAAAATATATATATATACACACACATATACTCTTCTACTAAGAACCAGTGCTTGAAACTCTGTATAAGGCACTCAGCTGTACTGGGACAGAGCAAAAGCCTTTTTGCACAGTTCTGACTGAGATAATTAGTTACCTTCTAGTAGTTACATTCACATGGAGGCTGAATTCAGTCCAGAAAGCAAATACTAGGGGCTTATAAACAAGGCTGGTGTTGTACTGACACTGCTCTGCTACAGAGAATTGTTTTTTAAAATGTTTTGCTGCATTAGTTTTATGGCATCTATCTCTACTGTCCTTGGGATGTCCAGACTATTTGTTCAGGAGCCTTCAGTCGCTGAAGGTCAGATGGAGACCTCGACTGCATTAAACTCTCCTTTAAGCATAAGTACAGCAAAGCCTGTTTTACCTTGTTTAGCAGATTCTGAAATCTTTTCAAACTTCTGACAGCAATCCTGTTGATGTGCCTCAGCCAGCCTGACGTCCTTGCTCTTTAGTCTGGCTTTGTCTAGAGCTTTGTTTGAGTTCTCATAGTCAACAAGAGCCCTGGTTCGTCTGTACAGAAGATCCTGAATAGACAGAAATAGCACACCAGGGCCTTAGCAGGAGTGGGTCCCAAACTGAGGTTACAATCACCTTAGCAGCAGGAGGTTTCACTTCTTTCAGCACGAGATTCTGCTTTTTCAAACAAGCTATTGTAGCCTGCTCTTGGCAGCCTTTCACAGTGCAGCACTGCCTTTTCAGGACAGCCAGTTATGCCTTAGTGAAGGAAGTCTAAGGGCTACTATAGGCACTGTTTCCTCCCTTAAAAAAAATTATCCTGCTGTAAGGTGGATCTCTCCACTAAGAACGAAAAGCACTTTCTGAATTCCCTCAGTCTACTTCCAGCAAACATTTAATTTGTTGCAGATCTGACAGTTTGACTGAAGCACTGCACTAACCTAGACAGGAGAAGCAGTACAGATCTCTGAGCCAGTCCCTTCCTAAGGCAGCAGGAGTATACTTGTGATGTCTAAATAACAGTACACCCCACTGAAGGAGGCTGTAGTGGATGTTCCAGGGTACCTGACACTACAGGTAAGACAGTAGCTGAAGAGGCCCAGTAGGTTGTACCTAGATACCTTTTTGCAGCATAGCCATCCCCTGTCAAATCAAGTTTTGATTAGAAAAGAGTTGCCAACAAGGCTTTTGCAGTCACATCAATCTACCAAAGCCCTCTTGGAGTCCAGACTCCACAAGTTACCATGTATTTGTACTAAGGTACTCTAAAAATCCTGAAGTCAATCCCAGCTACTGATTAGTCATTGATTTTATTGGCAAGTCCATGAGTACTCAGGCAGGGAACAGGAAAGAAACTGCTGCAGACTTAAATTCAGTTTGCTCTAACTTACAGAAATTTAAAGAGTTCTTCCACTTTATATGCCAAAGAAAAATTGGTCCAAGGTCTTCTGTAAGTGGCTGGGCTCCAGCTAGCTAATATATAGCTTCTATATTCTGCTGTGGTTTAAGAGTGTCAGGTTTCTTAGGCAAAACAAGGGTCCACTTTCCTGTCTTCTTAAAGCACAAAGAATACCATGAGTGAGTCATGCTGCCCATAACAAAACTAAGCTTCAAAAAGAAAACTGTTCTCACCTTAGCAGCTTCTATATTGAGCATGTAGTATCTCAACAGTTCAGAGAGCTTTAAGTCTTCATCAGATGAAACTCTACTCTCTACCTTCTGCAAAAGGGAAAAAAAATCAGCTAGTTGGTGTATAACAGAGAACAGCAACATCCAGAGTCAGAGATTCTTCTCCCCCGCACCTGACCCCAGCAAAGCTTCTCTTACCCTGAGTTTCTCAAAGAGCTCTGCAACTTTCAACAAATACCTAGTGAGGGGGAAAAAAAAAAGCATAAATAAGTTTGAGATACTTCTTAGTCTGATAAATGCCAGGATCAATTGGCAGGAAACCAGAAAGCTGAAGGCTAGAGTTTACTCCTGTATACAGATCCAAACAAGGGCTCGAAAAAAAGGACTCATTTAGGCAAAGACCTGGACAAAAGGTTCAATGTGCTGGATTCCAGCCTACCAGAGTACAGCTGAGCAGCTCAACACCATTTAATGTAACAATGCTGATCTCCAGAGCATAAAGGTCTTGTGGAGAATTTCCCTGCTGCTCTCCAAGAGGGATGAGCTGACTTGTTTATTCAGCTATACACTCTGTTTTAACAAGGTCTTGGTAAATTGATAGAAAAGTCAAAAGGTGGAAGAAGTCACCTCAAAAAAGGTAACTGGGTTTCCCCAGCTTAAAAATCCCCTCCTATTCTGGAAGTGCAAAGGTCCAGAAGATAGTACAGACCTAGTGTAAGCTGACCTAGTGCAGCTATATTTAACAGCACATTAGAACACATATGCATAAACCCTTTCTTCAGGGGTCTCTAGCAGTTTGTGACCTGAAGAGAATCAAGGAGACTTCTGTTTAGAAGGAGTTTGATGACCAGCACAAGTAACCTCTAGGCCACAACTGGCAAGTGATCAACTATTTCAGAGTTAGGTGCAATTGATAACATTAGGTCTGCCACAGCAGGAAAGAAGGAAAGTTTTAATGCCTCTTGCTTGCAATTCAAGAAACTCAAACCATCTATGACTCAATCCTCTGGATTTTACAGAAGGTATTTGGTATTCCCAGACTCAGGATATGTTTATGAACAGTTAGAATTGCTTACTTTTTGATAACTGTAGGCTCTTCTAATGCCAGGCTGTTCAAACAAGCTGAAGTATAAATATAGTCATCTGCAACATCTGCAAGAAAAAGACAAGGTTTTCAGGCTGAAATCAGCAAAATTGCATGATCTCTCGAAAGGGCTTTGAAAAGATTCACTTTTATGAGATCTTGTCATCTTATCTGCTTTTGCACATGCATCCTTGATTCTGTTGTAGTAGTTCACAAGAAAAGTCTTCTCTTGCTCAAAAAAATCTTCTACTTCCTGAAAAAGAATATGACCTGTTAAGTCAGTAACTGCAGAATACAAGCTCTTCCCTATTTTAGGAAGGGCCAAAGAAACAACCATAGCCTGGGGCTGAGCTTGAGGCCCATCAATCCCTACGGAAAAACTGTTCATGACAAGATGTGAGCCAAGGATTTGACATCCCAAGCCACTTGGCAAACTTCTTCCTCACTGTGCAGTGAAGATGAAGTTGACACTCAAATACTGATGCAGGTTGTCTGAAGCAGCCAGTAAGTTGGTATGGGACAGCCCTCAGGACTCCCAGCTGCTGGAGTTTTATTTCCTAGGCCTGCTGCAACACTGAGGTAAGGACTAAGCAGTTTACAAGCTTGTTCCTCATCCACACCAAGCATGATACATACTGTAATGTTTCATGACACTCTGCATGGGACAACAAGCTTATTAGGAAGTGCTGCCATGGCAACCCAACACAGAAGCTGGAGCAAGACCAGTTACAGGAGTCTTTGGTATTTGATCTTGTCTAGTGTAAGGAGAAACCCATAAATCATGTGTGTTCAGAGCTCCAAACTAGACAAAAGCCACAAGCACATTTCCTGAAGTTGTAATTCCTTCCTCTCCACCAGTATCAGGAATTAAGGCAGGTGTTCTGCGTCCAGAAACTTTCATTATATACTGAAACTGAGCAGCCTAAAGCTACAATGTCTTATTTCTATAGAAATCAGAATACATACAGGCTACTCCCCTCAACTGTGAGAGCAATAACAAGGCAGGTTAACGTCAGTAGCTGAGCCTCATGCACAGCAAGCCTGAAGCAGACAGGAGTAACTTCCCTGGAGCAGGAAGCAAGAAACAATCAAGATGAGGGTAAGAGACAAAGCAACAACCTTACCTTGACTCCAGAGAAGAGGACCTCATCAGCACTCTTTACTACACTTTTTAAAAAGCCACCAAACATCTCTTTAGTGTTTTTCCTCCGAACACTCAGCTGTAACAGAGAGGCCAAAGCAGCTTTAAAGTTATACCCAGGGCAGGGAAAAAAAGTGACTGTTTTGATACTTAAAATGTAGTAACATCCTTTACACCTAGCATAGGTCAGAACAGGTTGATTTCCAAGCCCTCCATAATACCCATATGAAAATGTAACATGGCTTGGCTACAAGTAGTTCAACCATTCTGTGCCACGGATTTTTCCAATTCCCATAAACAGCTCGGTTTCTCCTTGCATATCTTGGATCAGCATCTATCACTCATAATTAGGTGTGATGAAACAGATGCAGGAGTGACTTTAATACACCTCCATTCCTCTATTTTCAGACCATGCAACACAGCACAGGTACACCTGAGCCATACACGTCCCCAAGATAAAGACATGC
Organism: Promerops cafer; assembly: GCA_013398275.1. NCBI lineage: Eukaryota > Metazoa > Chordata > Aves > Passeriformes > Nectariniidae > Promerops > Promerops cafer. The sequence goes on from VZSE01007460.1 coordinate 560,874, forward strand.
AAAGGTGGCTTCCTAACCAACTTGACAAGGATTTAGAAACACTCTGAGATTTATAACAGAGAGAGGTCTAAAGGTCAGGCTTTCACCCTTCAGTCCTCTCACAGAAATGGAAAAGAAAACTTGCAGTATCTACTTGCTGATGGTGCACACAGATTCACAGAACATTCTGACTGTGCCCAGTGAAAACAGCAGCACTCCTAACAGTTTGCCTCGCTTGGAAAGGGAAACAAGGGAAAAAGTCTCACGTCCTGGTCATACTCCAGGAAAACATGGAAATTGCGATCTTTGCTGAGCACAGGATGAGAAGCAATCCTCTGCAGGAAGATCTCATGTGATGAGACAGTCTTCTTGAAGACAGCGAGGTATTCACTGCAAGGAAACAACAGACTGAGATCCTCTTTGTACTACCTTCTTCAGTATACAAAGAATTGCTTTAAGTTTATCCCCTGAAAATATTCAACTGCAGACTTCTGAAATAGCCAGCTTGTGATAGCAAAGCTACTTTCAATCTCTTTAACTAGGAAGTTTTCCAGCTTGAAAGCTGGAAAAGCTGGGCCACTCCCCAGCTCCAGGATTTTCAAGACACCCTTCAAAACAGTGACACTTGAGATCAGTTATCACCAAATGAGTTGCTCTCCCAGGAGGCTTCTCTAAATGCAGCTTTTGGCAGTAGACTCATTTTACTTACGCTTCTAGCTCTTGCTTCATTTTGGCAAACTCTTCTTTTGTCATGGACACTTCTCCTTCCCCCAGCTTCTGCATCTTCTCTCTGGGGCCATCAAAGTCAGGCTTTGAAGGTGCTGGAGGTATCTAGGCAGGGAATTGGTTATCATGGATATTAGCAAATAAAGTTTTCCAAGATTACTTGTAGCCTTCTCTAGAAGGAGGCTCTTTTGCCTGCTCATAGGAAAGTGTGGTAAAGAGTGCATGATCCAGGAATTCCAGAGGCATGTTGACATCTAAGTCCCTGGTTTGTGTTATCCCTGCCCCAGGAGGTAAACCAACCCAGAGAAACAGCTTCTGTAATCCACCCCATTGCCAGCCGTCTCCTAAAGGATCATGATAGGAAGGAAAGCCCACATTAAATAGATTATTTCAGTGTGCCATCTTCAGGCAGATATTAATATCATCACAGAGTCAAGTCTCACAGCATCTTTTGCTGCTCCAAGCTGTAAGGAAAGTTAACACAAATGCTATACCACTCAAGTTGTTTAGGAATTAAGGCAACAGGAAGCATAGGGAACACCCAAGTCACAAAACACCAGTAACACTGGTAAAACATAATTCATGCCCTTATTAGTAGGCACTTTAGATTGCTACAGTTTTTCACGTAGAATCACTTTCTTTAGGAAGTACTTACAATGAGTCCTGCATACTCTTCAGTTTCAGTGAGTGTATCATGTAACCACACAAAGTCTTCGTGCTGCCTTGTAACTGAAAACTCAGGGCTTTGAAAAGCTGGCAGTGTAGTCTGGAAGAGAATATATAGAAGCCCTACTGTTTTGTAAATCAGTGCTTTTAGAAACAGTTCTGTCCATTTCCAAAGGAAGCTATTCTGCTTACTAAGAGCCTTGCCCACTCCCTTTTAGCTGAGCTGGCACTTAGTCAACAGCACCACTAAGGAGACTGTTAGAAAAAAAGTACTGCTGTAGAACAGCATTAATGCAGTTTGTTTTGTGACATTTCACAGTAGCTCACTTCCTACCTCCCAGCCTTCTGGTGTCTAGCTAGGATTCCTTAGCAAAGCAAGCCTAGTTGTCTCTGTTTAGAGAGTTCAAATCCTAGGAAATGTGAAGTTTCTGCATATATATACGCACCCTCAGGCCACCTTTAAGTGGAAAAATCTCCATCTAATTAGATTTTCTTCATTGCCAAGCCCATCTTTGCAGGTATGTGTACTGCAAATACATCTGTTACTTGCACAGCCTCTTTTTGCCCATGACCTTACCTTAGTGTGCACAGTGAACTTCACTCTGTCCTTTTCACTTAGGGCATCAGGGATATCAATTTGGAGAGAAGGATCAACATTCAGGTCTACAGATACAGACCTCAGCTGCAAGAGAATTCAAAAAATAATCCTTGATCAAGCATCAAGTAGGTTTAGTGAAGTTGACTGATCATCAGCCACGAACAAGAACCACACTGCACTACACCCCTGCCTTCAGGTACACACATATGACCAGAATTCCTTTTCCAGTGCTTCAAAGAGCCTTAAACTGAGCCAGCATCTTCCTTTGGGGGCTTATTTCTTCATTCATTCCAACAGCCTAGACAGAGCATCATTTCAAGCATACTTAAACTTTTAAAGAGCAGTGGAATAGCTTTCTCAGTAGAAGATCCTCCAGCTGACACATGAAGACTGTCTTCTAAGAGGCCCTCCCTTGCTGCAGCCTAACAAATCATTGCTATTTTCTGCATAAGGGAGAAACCACCAGAGATCAAGGTCACAACACAGGAAGCTGGCTGAAGAGTCACCATCAGAGCCAGGAGGAATGCTGAAGTTATCCTTTGAAGATAATTCTGAAGGCCTTCTCAGAAAAGCAGGCTAGAGGACTGCACCAGGACTGCTATCTCACCACTCTGCAGCACAGACCACACCAGCCAGGAGCCTGCTCCTACCACTGCAGTGAACACTAAATTTCAGCCCCCAGGCAAATGGTGCCAGGATCTGAGCAACCCTGTCATATCACAGATGGCTAAATGCTGCCTCAAGCCTCTGTAAAGCTGCCTAAGAACTGTTGGTAGGCTGCCTGTTGTAAGGTGGAGCTTTGCTTCCAAAAGGCTCTGGAAGCTGCCTCCCCTTAGGCTGGCCATCTGCAGCCCAGATCTGGTATGTGTCAAGTCTCTCTGGCTGCCTGCAGAGGACACAGCTGCCAGGACAGGGAGCATTTGCCCCTGTCACTGCTCTCCCCTATGATCAGACTGCCATGCATAAGTGAGGGATACCCCAGCCACTGCACCCTCCAGCCATGCTAAAAACACTTCAATCTGCTGCATCCTCACTGTTAGCTAGAATTAAAAGGAGATAAGCAATAGATAAAACTATTAAAGCCTTACAACTATGGAATGACCTTGCTTGCAGCACATTAAGCTTCCTAGAAGATGGGAAGGACAGAAGACTTTAAGCCCACCCTGGGCATTGCCTTGGCAGCGAGCACACTTACAGAGCATGCCCTGGAGCACAGTTCCTAGCAGTCCCAGGCACTGTTCACATCCCACAGGACATGGTGGGACTCCAAACTCTACAGGGACTCCAACAGTAATCACTTCCCTCCAGTCACCACTTAGGACAGACTATTACGTTCCCATACAGGCAGGCAATTCTGGTCCTTGCTAGGAAGGCACAGGCCAAACGGGGGTGCATGGTTCAGAGGTCACTGACACGGGCTTGGGCAGAAGCTGCCCCACTCAGGCACTGCAGGAGGGACAGGCAGAAGGCCACCAGTCAGGCATTAGTTTCACTGTGAGCACAACTCACTGTCTGTTGCCAAATGAAAGGCAAGCTGGTTGGTGTTTCCCGTTTCCCAGCCAGATAACACCACCAGCCAAAGCAGCAAGATGCAGACCCCAGTGTTTTACATCCTGCTTACTTCTATTTGCTGTCCAAACAGGATCAGCAGTGCTAACAATATGAACTGCTGAGTCTGGAAAGTATGATAAGCCAAAGGAAACCATTTCTTCTCAGCTAAACTAAGGAAAGGATTACACAAATCAGAAAGTCCTGATTTTGTGAGCTTTCTTACTAAGTCTTGTGGAGAAAGTAACCCATGGTTAGATGCTGTCTAGGCCCCTCCATGCCTAGTAGTTGCCTACACAGGAGACAGACAAGTATGAACATTAGGTGGTCCTGCTTGGTCAGATGAAAGCAGTTAACATGTCACAAGCATGTGTCTCCTGGCACCCTGCACAGACTGCAAGTAGGACCTGGAGCTGTATGAAACCAAGGACTGTAAGACCCCTGGTCTGCTCCAGTCCTGTGAAGGTCACTGTGAGCTCCTAACTCCAGGCCAGTAACCTTTAGGATTACAGAACCATGGCTCAGACTACAAAGGGAACATTCACGCTGTGTCACTTCAGGAGGAGGGAGTGCTTTGTTTTCCAACAAGAAGTGCTGGAGTAGCATTTGTCCCCTGAATGGGGGGAAGCAGGAAGCCCCACTCCTGTCAGCACAGCTCTGTAAAGCACTAACTCAGTGAGCACCCACGGCAGATGTCTCACACCAACCCCTGACCCACACAAGCACCTGCTCTGCAGCACCAACAGCTCTGCACGCAGGACCTTTTGTGCCACCATCTCTCCTACACCCATCCTACAAGCAGGAATGGGGACCAACCTCCTCATGGTCACATGAAGGCTGTGCAGAGCAAAGGAATTAAATGTCCATCTCCAGGCTTGTCCTTTAACCACAGCAGGCATCCAACCCAAGGCTTTCCCATGTCACCCCTCCATCTTCACTCTCTGGCAGCTCCTTCATATCCAGAGGCATTTCTCTGCTAGGATGTCACTGCTTCCTCCCCAGATTCCAAGCAGTGGGGCAAGAGAACTGAAGGTTCCCCATCCAGTTTCCAGAAACCAGTCTGTCACTCCACACCCTCAAGGGATATAATCCCAGCTCAGCAGCTGGGAAGGGATTACTCCTCACTTGTAGCAGATGTCCAAATAGGTACAGAGGACACACAGAATGGAAACAGCTGGGTTGGGCTGCAAACTGAAACACTCACCCAAAGCCAGCACAGTACTCTCACTTTCAACTCTCATTTCTCTTTCCCAGAAGCAGCTTCTGGTTTGCAATGACTCCAGAAACTCTGACACCTCCCACTTCTAGACTCAGGACTCGTCAGAGACTTGTTTCAGGATTCCTGGGGTTTCTTGAGGATTCAAGAAAAACTGCTCCCTGTTTAATACACATACTGTCCACCTCTCCAACTGGTAAATCAGAACAAAGCAGAGCCCTTCACAATAACACAGACATCATACTGGTTAACATTTCTAGGTTTCAGGACCAGAAGACTCAAAATAGATATTATGGTACTAATTAAGACACCATGATAGACACCTGATCTAGAAGCCCAGGAAACAGCAGAGATCATTACTGTGCCCAATCCAGGTAGAATTTTAGAACATTTACTTTTTTTCTATTTGTTAGAGATGCTAGGGGAAAAAAAGTTGGACCACTTAAATACAAGGCAGTGATGACCATCAGCTACCCAGACTTCTGCCTGACAGGCATTACATTTCTGATCAGGCTTCACCCAAATGCAAACACATCTTGATGCTTTCAGACACCCAGTGGGAGGAAATGCCCTCAGCCACTGAAGTCTCTTAGTTCTGGTGAAAGGCCTGAGCTGCTGCTTTTACAGTTCCACTCTTTGCAGTTTTAGCATCAGCTCTGGATGACTCGGTGTCACTTCTGCATTCTAACAAAAGAATGTGCCAGTGCAAGCAACTGTGTACAACTTCTGACTGCTAGTGAAATATGTATTTGTTCTCAAAGACAGATTAATCCAAGGTTTTCCACATAGCCAGGCCCTTGGAAGGAGCAAGGAGCCCTTCCACAAGGGTTCACACGTCAAAGTTTTCTGCTTATTGTCAGCTACCTTTTAAAAACCTTCTCCCCTTACTGATCACCTCCCTGCTGTCATTCAAGCAACAGCCCACAAACAAGACTTCAGTAGTAATTACATCTGCCACTACCTAAAATCCATTACTTTTTACAGAGCAGGCTTTCTAATTAAAGCTCTTTAGGTGCTCTCCAGAGAGCACTAAAAGATCATGTTTTCTGGCAGTTTATACAGAGGGCCTCAGTTCCAGAGGGCCTTGTTTTGACACCCAGGAGTTAACCACCAGAGGATCTGGCCACCAGATATCAGCAGCATTAGCTGCTGGAACTACATTTTAGTCAAATTCAGCACAAGCAGCTTAAGTTTCCTTTTAATCAGGATACTAAAAGGAAATCTGAAAGTGCACTATAGGCTTGCAGCACTACAGAGAGTATGTGAAGCTTGGATTTTGCAGCCTTTGTGGAAGCCTTTGCTGTCACCACTCTGACACTGAGCTGAACAGTCCTGAAGCTGTCTGGTTACACACAACAGGAAAACTGAACCACTGCTTACTTATGCTATAGAAAATGCTTCCCCAAATTTGTGACTTCAAACTGAAGAACTCCAGTGATGCAAAGGTTTAATTATTTTGCTTAAAGCACTGATAAAGAGGGAATAACAGCTCAATGTAGTCCCACTGAAATGGCATTCCTCAGCGAGCGCAGTGCTTGCCAAGGAAGCAGAAGGCTCAGAGCACCTGTTGCCTCTGGCTGTGCAATAAACTGGCCCTCTCCTGCCAGAGGGATCTCTGCATCACTCTCTGCAGAAACGTGCAGGTCACACACCTCCTGACAGAGGGAAGGACTCTATAAACATTCAAGGATGCCACATTCCAAGCACAAGCCTTGCTGGCTCACCCTGTTCTACCAGCAGCACACAGGACACCTCCACCCAAGCCACGGCTTCCTCAGTTGGAGGGGTCAAGCACAGCTTTGGCCATGCAGGCCAAGCCCCCCGTGTGCCTGCAGAGCACAGCCTGGGGCTGAGCACTCCTGGCCCAGCTCAAATGGAAACTGTGCAACAGCAGCAAACCCCAATGCACACTCAGCACCCCTGAGAATGCTTTGCTGACCTCCTACAGTTGAGGGCAGAGCTGGTGGCAGGGAGCCTCAGGAATATGGCAGCCTCACCATCCTGGCTTCACCTTCACTAGCCCAAACTGCTGGGCCAGCTCGTGGAGGCTGCGTGTCCTTGAGAGTGCATTATCCCAGCCCAGGAGCTGGCACCTTGCTAGCAGCTCACCTCTCTGCTTGATTTCAGGCTCAGCAGCATGCAGAAGCAGGTTTTTGCTAAGCACAGGCAAGATCCAGTATGGTCTCATTCCCTCCAGAATGTGCAGCAGAATTTGTCCAGCAGAGTCACCATTTGTGAGAGATAACAGTAAGTCCCAGGCCATGACACAACATTTTGTCTTCCACTGATTGCTTTGAGAAAGAGGAGCTACAATACATGCTCTCAGTATTTTGATCTAGAACATTTTAACAGCAGACTGAAGCCTTCAAACACCATGAAGCCATAGACATTAAGAAATGCCAAGGTATTTACTCAAGCTTAGCTTGGAAGTCCCACCACTCACTTCAAATTCTGAAGTGCCTTTTCCTCCTCCATGACAAATTACACCTTATTTTCCACTGCACTTCCAATCACCCTTTTCCTACCCTCCCTTCCTCTTCCTACATATCCTGATCCTCTCCTGCTTTGCCACCTCAGGGTCAGTTTTTAGTTGATACTTAACACTGGCTCCTATTTAAGTTAATATCTAATGAAGTTTCCTTTACAGGCTTGAGTTTTATCTACTGGTCACACAACAGCTCCATGTTGCTGTTTCTTTGCTTGAAGAGGAACAGACAAGATAGGAGCATTTCTATCCTCCCCCGTGCTGCTGGAATCCCAACACAGCCCTGCAACCTAAAACAAACTAATCTTTGTCCATTGGGCATCAGAGTTAAAAGTTACTCCAGCCCCCACCACGAGAACATTTTCCCCTCCCCCCAATACTCCTGAGTTAGAAAGGCACATAAACACTCAAAAGTTACCAATTGTTGCAAGAGAGTTGATATTTGACCTTCCCCTCCAGTATTCTCCAAGGGCAGAGACTTCAATACAAAGAGTTTCACATGCAGCACAAGAGTTAAAGCACTGGCCAGCTCACAGCTCAAAGCAAGCTACTAGAAAAAGCTTCTTCTACAAGCTCTTGGATTGTTTCAAAATAATATTCATATGGAAAAGAAGCAGAGAAAAGGAAATTACCCAGAAGTCAACAAAGGCTGGTGTATTTCTAGCCCTCAAGTTAGTTAATATACGTGCTCCAAAAAGCTGGAGAAAACACAGACTGAAGAGACTTGTAGCACACTTAACAGCTTAAAGCAAAGTCATCTTCCTGCCAGTGAAGCTTAGTCACAATGCAAAACCACATGCAGATGTGACAATATGAAAGGCAAATAGGCAACTTGCTGACTCTTACAGGGCTGCCTTGCCTTCTTTTCAAGGTGTGTTGAGGGTAGTTATTAAACCAGGAAGTTTAGGTAGGCTAACCCAAGCAGCTCCTCCACTAGAAGAGAGAATTCCAATCACTGTCTACACTACATAAACATTAATTCACAAAGTTCCTGTTTTAGCATTTCACTTGCATTTCCTCTGAGAAGTTGAGAGTCTTAACATTAGGAAACACCCTGTGCTGCTTTGAAGGGAAGACATGAAGCTCCTTGGCACTTACAACTCCAACACTTCTCCGGAGAAAGGAAAACCAAGCGAGCTGCTGATGTGACAACCAAGGGAAAGGGGCACCGCAGGTGAAGCGACAGCTGACAGCCTAATTAACGCAGAGCACACAGCCAGGAAGGCCGGTCACAGCCACGGCAGGGCAGCTGACCCAGTGGGGAAGAGCAGGTTTAACCCCCTGCAGCACAGTCGCCTACAGCGCTTCGCCCGCAGCGCCCGGGGACAGGTCCTGGCGAGCAGGTCCTGCTCCTGCATCCATCACCTGCCAGGCCCAGCTCCCGCAGCTCCAGGGCCCCGGTTATCACCCTGCTCCCGCCTCGGCACAGAGTGCAGCCCGCACCGGCTCACGGCAGCTGCACAGCCCTGCCCTTCCCTCCTCCTTCCCACTCCGGCTTTAATCCTCCCACCCCCTTATCTTTCCCTGGGCACCCCTCCCCTCAGGGGCTGCTCCCCACGCTCACCCCGGGCACTCTGACCCCCTGCCCTCAGGGGACCTCGGTGCGCCAAAGGGCACAAGGACTAAGGCAACTCATTTTTTTTTTCTAAAAGTCCTAAGCGGAGCAAAAACCAAAAACCTGTCACTGTCCCAGTGCTGCCGCGGGCAAAGGCAGCAGGGAGCTCCCTCTCACACCGCGGCGCCAGTTCGGCTGCGCCCTCACCGCCCGCCCCAGCCGGACCTGGGCCGCCACCCTCACCTTGTCCTGCGCGTCCCCGCGGAGCAGAGCCATATCTCCGGGCGCAGACAACCACCCTGCACCTTTCTCTTTCTCCTCCTCCCCGCCACCTCCTCCTCGCACAGCCCGGGCGGAGCCGCCGCCGCCGCCACACCCCCTGAGGGGCACTCGCCATCTTTGGTGAGGGCAGGGCGCTGCTTGCCTTCATCTACGATGGCACAACAAACGCTTTATTTTTCGGCTTGCATTTAAGGATTTGGGTTGTTTTCCTTATAGTCTTTCAAAAAATAGCAAAAGAACGCTAGATGAAGCAGGCACGCCCCTCTCGCCGCCTTTCGGGAAGCTCCAGAGAAGGGGAAAAGACTGGAGGCTGGTAGTGCGGGGAAACTACAAGTCCCGTGCGGCAGCGGGCGGCGCATGCGCAATGAGCGCGGCAGAGCCGGCGGGCGGGGCGCGCCTGCGCGCTGGCGCCCGTGGCGGTGGCGGGAAGCGCGGCTGAGGTAACGCGGAGCCGCGGGTCGTGAGGGCCGCGGGGCCGGGCGGGCCGGAGGGCGAGGGAAGGCCGAGGGAAGGGGAACGAGGGAAGGGGGCTGGTGCCGATGGTCCTTTGGCCCACACTGCCCCCGGGTCTGTCAGCGAGCGGGCCACATGGCCGGGCTGCCGTGGCTAGGCATGCCCGCGTCCGGCGGGGCTTCTTGTCCAGAGTGGTTTATCCCCCTCTGCACAAGGGCGGCACTGGCATTTTCAGGCACGTGCAGAAAGTTTATTTGCCCGAGGGCACTTGGTGGTCAACGGTGTTGGCCCAACTCTTTCACAGATCGCAAAAAGCGCTGACTTTGTGTTACAGCCCTATTCCCCACTAATTCTATTCCCAGTGCTGATCTGGGAATGAAGCTTGAACTGGGAACTGAAGCCTGTTGAAGCTACCCTTTGGTTCAGGGTAGCTCTGTGGGCTTGTGCTTTAAAAGGGGTTGCTAAACTGTCTCTCTTTGTGCTCTAAGCATCCCGAAAGAGGGAGGTGTATTTTTAACCTGGATAGGTTCAATAATGTATTTTGCAAACTGCAGGGAACTCACAGTTATACCTTCATCAGTGGATTTGTTCTCAAATTAGGGACAAGGGGCAACAGGTCTGTATGTGTGTTTAGGAGTGCTCTTTTTGTTATCTCTGATATAAGCCAGTGCTTTTTTTTTTCTTAGCTGGATAGGTGGCTGTGGAGAAAAAGCCATACCGGTTATTATCCGAAACCACAGCTAGAGGTAGGTTTTTTTAGATGTGAACTTTTCCTTAAGTAATCCTTTCTATTTCTTTCAGTTAAGCCACTCATTCCTATACTGGAAAAAAACTTCCTCAGTTTTGTTAGCTCAGTTATTGTTGGAGCTGCAAAGCCAACTTGCTTGGGAAAGTTAAGTCTTCTTGGGTTTTTTTTACCTCCAAGTTATTTTAATTTTTTTCAGTTCTCCATTGTGGCTCATCATGCAACACTTGAAGCAATTCTGCCAGTCTTCAACCACAAACACTTTCAGAGAGAAGGGAGACACTTCCCCAGAGGGAAATCTCAATTAAATTCTGTTGTGTAAAAGAGTAGATCCCAACCAGTCCATTTCTTTCTTGTAAGTTATCTGCACAGAAATGCCGCTTTAGTGATTTGTTGAAAAACACATGATTCTTTATTCAGCAGGGCACAAGGGTTCCTTATTTTTTAGCAATCCTAGAAACTCCTTCCTTTTGTAAAACAGGACAGCAGCTGGCAAACTCCCAGTCTCCTGGTGGTTCAGTTCATACACTGCACTAACATTTCCACAGGTACTGGAAATTCCACAGGTGTATTCCCCAGCACAACAAAGCCCATTAAATCAAAATTTGTACTAATCACTGAAGCACTGTGTTGCACTAAATTTAATTTCATAATATTCCATATTTCAATAGCTCCGTGATTCAAAACTCTGGATCTGGTATGAATTTATTCCTTGGAAAGTGTTGAGGGAGCAGCTTACTGCAAGTGAAGTTATGCTGAATCAGGCATCCTCTTGCTTCCTCCAGTGGCACAAAGCCAGAATAAACTTTTTCTTTTGTGCTGTGGCTTTATGTAACAAAGCCACAGTCACTGGCCCAACATTTGCTCTGTTCTGATTAGTGCATGTCCACAATGACCACTGATGAGCCTGTTAATAATAATCAAACAGCAGCCTGAGAATCCACAAGCTTGGATGCTGTTACACGGGAATAAGAATATATTTTTCCTCTTTTATTTTAAATCCCAGCTCTAGCACCTCTATTTTGAGGTAAGCCCCAAGAGAGATGGAATTCATTTTTCTGCACTGATGAAGGACAATATTTACGGATCCCGAGTCCAGGGTCTCAGCCTGCTGCTGCCAGGTTTATCTTCTATTCTGAACTTTAAAAGAATTTCTTTGGATCTGAAAATATTTGCAGTGCATCTGGTTTCTCTTTGCCATTTCTAGCTTCAAGTCTCACAATTGAATATACTGCTGCTGTCTGTTTTCTCCTAGGGATACAAAAGAAAAACGTGGGTTTATACCCCCTAAAGTACCTTGTCCCCACAATCCCCTTAAGCTGGTCATTCACTATAAACTTAAAAGTTTTAATACCTCACAGCAGTGGATTTGCTTCAATGTCCTTTGTGTAGATTTATTTCCCCCTCCCCCTTTTGGGGCATTGTTCATGGCAGATCTGGTTTTTGTGCCGACTTCCAGGGCAATTCTGATACTGTTGCTGTAGGGATGTCCTGTAAGGAAACTTTTGCTACTTGCAACAAAACTTCAAGTGTTTCAGATTTCAGATTTGGCAGGCCAGCAGCTGTTCTTTTCAGGAGCATTTCCTCTTTTCCTTGCTCATTGGTTTTTTCTCTTATTTATCCGATGAATAAAGGTGGTACAAGGTAAATGAAGACACTTTGGCCATAGAAATTCTTTGTTTGGCAAAGGGCAAGAATAGGATGGTGGCAGAGATTTATGACTGTAAATCACAAATTTCTTTTTCCACAGGAGGAAAAAATATGGTAACCCACAGACTGCTGCTGACAGAAGGAAGGAAACTCTAACTACTGACAAAAACTTCTTGTCAGGATGCAATTCCTACAGATCCTGTCCAGGAAACCAGGGAGCCTGGAAGTGCTTTTTCAAATACCATTTTGCCAAAAGCAATTCCCATACACGTGTCTATCTACGTCTGCATGTGTTTATAGCAAAAAGAAAAAAGGAAACAGTTATGAACAAGTTGACCAAGAAAAGTACAAGAACTTGGTCCACTCTGTTACATCTTACAAAACCAGTGCCCAAACACCAGAGACAATACTCGAGGAAGACAATTTGTTATATGGACCACCAGCTAAACACAGACCTCCAGCTAAAGCTGGGACAAAAACTCCCAAGAACTGGGTTCCTTTAATAAACCCCAGCAAGAGAATTCTTCCTGTCAGCAGTGATTCAAGCGCCCCCGTGAAAATCGGGTTACAAAGAACAAAGATGCCCAGTGTTACCCGCATCCTTCAGCAAACCCTCTCTCCACAGCAGGTCTTCTATCTGGAAAGATGGAAGCAGAAGATGATAGAGGAGCTTGGAAAAGAGGGATTTGAAGAGTATACCAAAAGTAAGTCTAGCCACAGGGTGATTGCAGAGTAGATGCAGTAGTTTGGATTGCTGGCGGGTACTTTAAGGCCAAGTGGTTTGGAAATCCATGGAGTTGTTTCCATTTGATGAGGGCATGTTGTGAGTGTACCTGTTACCAACAAGCCTAAGCTCTGGTCTTTGTTCTGGGTCCACTAAAATGAATTTAGAAATTTGTGGAAAATGAGAGTCAGATTGTAGACATGCTTTGCTCAATCCTGCCTCACATTCCTTTAGTTCTCTATTTGCCAGTATCTATTTAGAAATAGGTGTTTTCTAGATGATGTTACTGAGCCTCTTTGCAGTTACAAAGCTACTTTGTAACAAGATGGAAGTAGGCATTTTGAACTCATATAATCCTGAGTGTTTAAAAACCAATGTGTCCTGCTGTTTATGGTGAGGTTTTTCAGTAACTGTTTGGTTTATCCAGTGTACGTATGAGTAATCAGTGAAACTAAAAAAGTAAAGTAAGCATTAGTGTAAGGGATACCAATTTCACTATTGGCAATTTATTTTCTGTTTCTTTCCCTTCTCCCCACACCCTCAAACTTTCAGTATAAAAACCAGGACTGGTTTAAGAGCTACACTGTGGAATATGTAAGATACAAATCCAAAGTAGTATCTAAAATGTGAGGGGGTTTTCCCATTTTTCTTAGATCTTTTTCTCCAGGGAGAGCTCTTCCATTCAGCTTTGGAATTGATATTCCTGTCTGAAGAAACGGCGGCTGGGGACCGGGGTGAAAATGATGTGGTGGCTGGCTACTTATCCAGTGTGGAACGTGTCTTGGAAGACATCAGCGAGGTGAAGGCTCTGGAGAGTGGAGTTCACCACGAGGCCCTGCAGTACCTGGGCCTGGTTGACTGTGTGGCCAAGTATCGGTGAGGTGCCCTTCCCTAAAACTCCTGTAGTGGGATGCCGTGGAGGCCAGGCCCTGATTGAGTGGTTGGGGGAAGCTGGACAGACCTCTAGGACTGGCAGGCTGGAGGAACTCCCCTGGGTGATCCTCATGGCAGAAGTGCTTGTTTTTCCTGGTGGGGAGTTCCTTACTGGAGAAGAGACAGGTTTAAGCAATTGTCAGCATTTTCCAGGAACTGCAGCAAGTTTTAGTATGTTCGTTTTAGTTTGGTTTTTAGGATCTAAACTGCCAGTGTGAAAGAGACTTGTTTAGACAGCTTGACATCAGGAGGAAACAGGCTGAGAGTGAAGAGTCTTTATGTGCTGTTTCACCCCTTATTTCTTACCTGTGACTAAACTTAAGTTTAAACCTATCTTGTTCTCCTGTGCAGGGGCCGACTGTGTGTGATTGACTGGAAAACTTCGGAGAAGCCAAAGCCATTTCTGCAGAATACTTATGACAACCCATTACAGGTTGCAGCATACATTGGAGCCATAAATCATGATGCCAATTATGACTTCCAGGTCAGTAGGCCTGCTGCATGCCAAGACAAGCAGAAATGCCCGTGTTATCTTCATTTCTTCTGCCTTTAGAACCTGCTGCCCATCATGGAAGTGTTGGTAGGATTTGTAACAAAGGAGCCCAGTCTGAGATCAGGTTAAGATGTCATACTGTGAAATAATTCCACTCCTCCTGCTAATCCTGCTGCTCTTGGCTGCCAGTAGTGAATTTTCAGTGGTTTTAAGGAAGTGCTCAGTGGGACCAAGGGATGCTCAGATGAGCTCCCAGGGACTTGGCATCTGGGCAATCCCCTGTGCTCTGTCCTGTGTGGTTTTTGCTTGTGTCAAGAATAGGAGGGGGCAGGAGAGGAAATAAAGCAAAAGAACCTGCAAACAAGAGAATGGTATGGGAGGGCCTTGCCTGCATCCTGTCTTGCTGTGTCCCCCTAACAAATGAGGGACTAAGTGATGCACTTGGTGTCTGGAAGCTGTACTGTGTTTCCTCAGGGGAAAGCAGCATGATGTGAATCACTTCATCAGAAGATTGTTTTTAAAGAAGATAATGTTTTTAAAGACTCCAAAAGCAATTCTAGCCTGCCTGCTAGGATTTTTACCTCAATACAGATATTGAAGGGTGAAAATAAGAAGCAGAAGAGAGCAGGTTAATTTGTATGCTGTGCCAAGGACTTTCTAGAATACTGTAGAGGCCAGTGAACACAAGCACTCCTCAGACATGATTCTTACAGAGTGAAATATGGGCTGGAATTCTGCTAGTAACTTCCTGCCCCCCACTGCCAGTGACTGTTTGGGATTTGGGATTTGTCAGGTATGAAAGGTGTCAGAACATACCCAAGTAACCATTTCTATCCAGACTGAAGCTGGAGGCTGGCATCAGTCTGGTTGTATGGCCCCAGGCAAAAACTCTTCAGTCTCTGGCAATTTTCCTGGCATCTGCAGGGTTTCAATATCCCTCATCCTCAGAGCTCATGTCCCCTGGAGACATGAGTGACTTTCACTGGAGTTACTCAGAGCTTTGGGCTCGAGGTTTTTGGAGCATTTGAGTGTTAAGCCTCCAAGTGTTTCATGGCAAGCTGTTGCCCCTTTTTCTTCCCCATTGCTTGTGTGAAATGTGTACATTGGGAAGCTGTTTAGCAGTGAGGTTTAGCTCTGGGGGTTGCACACAGCTGCTGGATTTGTGACGGCCCCGTTTGTGCTGCAGGTTCGCTGCGGGCTCGTCGTGGTTGCCTACAAGGACGGCTCTCCGGCACATCCGCATTTCATGGACCCTGACCTGTGCTCTCAGTACTGGAATAAGTGGCTCTTGCGCCTGGAGGAGTACCTGGACAAAAACTGACCCAGACTAAGCACAGGCAAGTGGCCTGAGCACAGAGACAAAGGAAGAACCTTTGGTTTAAATGTACCCCTTTCATATTCTTTTTTTGGCTAACTTTGGTTAACTTCTTTCTAGCAGGGCTCCCCTCTTTTCCCTCCCAAAAAGGCAAATAACTTTCAAACGGGGAATATCTCTTTGCTTATATTGTAGGTGACCTCAATGGTCCAGGCAGAACAAAGCCAACTTATTTAGCCTCTCTTTTTTATGCCACACAGGTTATACAGCATGGGGTTGATAGAAAAGTTTCTGCTATCAAGTAAAACTGCTTGATCAAATCATCTTTCTTTTGTGATTTTTGAGGAAAAAAAAATGTTGCAGAGCTGAGTCTCTGAAAACGAAGTTGGTGAACTAAAGCAAAACAACATCTGCAATGTATGAGCTGAGAGAAATGCAAATGATAAAGAAATTGATATAGTAGACTGGGTTTCAGTCAGTTCTTGCTCATGCCATCATCAGGCTTTTTATTATTTGTGGTTTTTCTTACAGCTACAACTGGAAAACCTGTGCGGAGAGTTATAATGAAAGTCCTCATTAGTTCTTGTTTAGAATAGTATGGCAAAGTGGCCACTTAGCAGAAGTGGCTCAGCAAGAGAGGAGCACAACTGGAACCAACACTCACAGAAATTTCCAGCAAGTGTTCTGAGGTGGGAATGTTGGCTGCTGCTGGTGGCTCCTCCTGCAGGTTTTTTAACACCCAGCCCACAGAAAAGCACTGTGAAACGGGCTCTGTGCCTTGGCTTGGGAGCTCTGTGCAGCCACTGCCTCGAGGTCTCCTGACTGCTGTGGGTCTGAGCCAACAAGGAGCCCACCCTGTGGAACAATCCCCAGAGTCACGTGAGTGAGTTTCCAGAGCTGCTGGTTGGGGTTTGGGGGCTGTTTTTTATGGGTTTCTCTTTGGGTTTTGGGGTTTTTTTCCAAATAAGTTTGTGAATAAATGTTTTGAAACGGAACTTTTACTTTTGAAGCATATAAAATCATGTCTGTAAAGCAGAGAATAAAGTTTTGATCGTGTCAGGCAGTATTGCTTTGGAAAGCTTCTTCCCTCAGTCTCTTTGTCTTCTGTGAATTGTATGTATGAGTTTTTACAATAACACTGCAGCTTACAAATCAAATTATGACCAACCCCTAAGCTTCAAGAAAATCAGCCAGAACCCTGTGCCTGAGGAAGGCTGCCAGCAAAGCCAGTTTGTAAACCTAAGTCCCAGCTGAGTCTGTACCTCAGAGAGCCAGGAGGAGGCAGCCAGCCTTCAAAAGACAGCAGCAGTGGGAGTCACTCGTGTCTGGTACTTCTGAAAGCCTGGCTGCTGCCTTGGGCATCCCTGGCTGAGCTGTGGAGCATTTCTGGAGCAGCACAAGCTGGTTTGTCCTGTAACAGGACTGGCAGGTGGCTGTCACCAGTGTCACACAAACCCACACGTGCTTTGTGACCAGTTTCAATTAAGTTGCCAGACTCGCCCTGGGCACTGCTACGGGCACTGTCTGTCCTCTGCAGAAAAACCTGCTGGGCAGCCAGGGCAGTTACTTCAGCTCTGACATGCAGCTTCCCAGAGCTTTGCTCTCCATCCAGGATGGGTTTTTCCCCGTGCCCTGCTCCCTGCTCCCTTTCTCTTTTGTTGGCCTGTGGTTCTGTCAGCAGGGATGTGCTGTGGCAGTGACACTGGAGGGAATGCAAAAGCAACATGTGGTGCAGGAGGGATAAAAATCCAACCCATGCACCCAGGTACGCACACAAAACTTGTCTCTGGCTGGAGAGGAAGGGTTTCAGCCCCAGCTCTGCTGTGCCAGGGGAAGGGCTGAGGACTCAGCAGAGCTGAGCACACAATCCCATGCAGTCAGGTGAACATTAATCCCGTTACACAGTGGGCAACCTTCCCTCTACCCTGCTCAGTTCTAAGACTGGGGGTCGGTACACAAGCTTTAGCTCTCTGCAAAGTCAGGATCTTCTCATTTACCTCAGATGTGGTTTTTTCCCCCCCATCAACTTCCCATTTATTAAAATATTCTACAAACTTTCCTGCTACATAGGATAAGTTTGTTCTTAACACAGTAGCATCACTTTATTATCCTCGTTTTCAAGGTCTCGAGCACCAACAGTTGTGCTGAATAAAGTATTAATATCCTTAGGAATGCTTTAAGACCCCTAGAATCTTTTCCCCACAAAATCCCAAGCAAGGTGCCTGTACAAAACTAAAGCAAGTTGAAAAGATTTTTTTACAATTCTTGCAAAGTTGCTCAAAATGTCTCATTTTAGCAGCAATGACTGTGGAAGTCCTGGCTAAGCCTGACTTTGTGTTTTAGGTGGGAGGAGCCTTCTACAGTGATAGTGGTCACAGAAGAGCAGCCAGATTGGTACCTGCAGTTTTGCACTGATCTCCTGAAGCAGACACAGGCTCAGTCCCCCTTTCCACTGCATTATTGTATTAATGAACAGGCACTTGAATATAAAAGAGAAAAAAAAAAAAATCCCCAAACACACACACACACACATCCCATAAAATATGCACAAAATTGCATTTCATCATGACAGAAAATACTTATTTTCGAGTCATTACAGTGCTTTCTTTGGGGTTTCTGGGTTGCTATTGGTGTATGTTAAAAAGATGTGGTAATAATCCTCAAAGTGAGCATGGCAAGTCCAGGAACATCAGAGCTAAGATTTCACTTGTACATCAACATGATAAAAGTAAGTTCATGGCTTCAAGTACTTAAGACACAACCAAAAGTCTGCCCTGGAATAATGTCATTTGCTAGTAGAGAAACTTTGGGAACAAAACGTTCTGCATCCTTTGGGAAGAGTTTCAACTCACCTTGGATCACACTTCCATAAATTGTTAGCAGACTGCACAGGGGGCAGAGCTGAGGGTATTTGCACATTTTAACTCATTTGCTGGTACAATGCACTCCTGTTCTTAAGGCACTTTAATTAATGTTGCATAGAACCATGTACCAGTGGCACTCTTACCCCACACTTTTCACCCAAACCTCTCATGAGTAATTGGCATGGGAGGTAAGAGTTATTAACTTTACAAAATACACTGGGGAAAGGTGAGCTCATTTGTCGGGTGTGTTCAGACCTGTGGTAGAGCTGAAACAGAAAACAGGTTGCCCAAATGTCAGTTCAGTAAATACTCCATCCGAGAGGTGACAGCCTTTGCAAGCACTCCGTTTTTATTGGCCAGACTAAGAAAAAAAAGTCTGATGTTTCCACCACAAATGGGAATATTTCTGTCAAGCTGAGGTTTTACCAACATCAAGAGAGTCCCGTTGATAAAGGCATCCCTTTAATTTCAGGTGTTCCTTTCAAAAACGTTCTTCCAAAAAATAATATATATATAGTCCTACATGTAAACTTCATTCCGGCCGAGCGCCGCGAGCCCCCGTGTCACTCGTCCTTGCCGTCCTCTTTGGAGTCCCTCTGCAGGACGGGGCTCAGTTTGGTTTGCAGAACGGCTGCGAGTTTTTTGGAGGTTTTCTTCAGGAAGGCGCTGCCGGGGTGGACGCCGCTGACGTGCAGGTACAGGTCCTCCTGCGTGGGGCCCGTGTAGCCGCAGTCCTCGCACACGTACAGCTTGTCCCTCCTCTGCTTGTAGGCGTACTGCTGCTGCACGCCGTGGATCTTCTTCAGGTGCGACTCCAGCGAGCAGCGCTGCGTGAAGGCCTTGTTGCAGACCTCGCACTTGTAAGGACGAATGCCTGCGGCGGGAAAAGACAGCGGTCACCGCTGCGCCACCTGCAGCCAGCCAGGAGCCAGGCTCTGGCACACCGGCTGCTGAGAACGCATGCAGCAGCCCAGGGAGCTGCCCCTCCAAACAAAACGTCCCACTTTCAGGCTAAGCTTTTCAGGAATGGGTTGATATACATATTCAGGCATAGAAAGCCTTGGAATGTTTTGAGAAGGCGCAGGCAGATGCTGAGGATAACACATCAGCCGTCAGTGGTTTGGTCCTAAGGCAGCCATTATCAACTCCTGCAAAACTTTAGACCCCTGACTATTTGAAATCCTGTGATTAGGTAAAACTATCAGTTTCAGCTTTTAAAATGAATTAAAACTTCTGTCTTGGTAAGATTTTAGTTTTTCTCTTTTGGTTTAATGAAGCTTCAGTGAACAGCAGTGAATGTGCAGCAATCCCAAGTGCTTCAAAGGAGCGAGAGTGCTTTCATACAATTCAGTTTTGGTGACTGAGGTTACAAATTCTAGAGAAGTGCAGGAAGATGAAAGAAATAACTCTGTGTTTCCAGAGGAGGGAGAAGAAACTGACTTGTGATTTGAAAGCCCTCACAACCAACATCACCAAAATCAATTTTACCACCAATCAACACTGACTTAACAACAACTCCCCAGTGCTTAAAGAGCTGAGGATTTAGCAACACTTGAAAGAACCTAAACCAGCAGGAATTCTGCTTACTAGAGTAGATCAGTAAGTTTCCAAGCAAAGACCACCCTTAAAACTGATATAAGAAGTCACCTAACCCCCTCTTTTCCTCAGCGGGGGTGGAATGCCAGGATCTGGAAGATCAGACCTATGGTGAGCTGGGCAGAAATGGGCAAACCAGATTGGTCTGTTCAGACAGTTGTAACTTTGTGATTGCATCAAGTTACCAGTCAGGAGCTGACCTTTCTACCAGAAATCCAAGCTAATTAGAAGTTCCAATAAGCAGCATCTCAACTGCATTTTTGTTTAGTTAAAAAAAGTTATCCCAGTGCACCAGATTAAACTATCAAGACAAAAGTTTCCTAATGCCTGCTGCTGTGAAATTGCTTCATTTCCATTAAACTGCAGTTGGAGAGAGAGCCCAAACCTTCATTGGAATTCACACACAAAAAGCAGTTTCATGCTCATTTGAAGGCAATTTAAACCTCTGCCATCCTTGGTGCCTGCTCTAGCGCTCCACAAGCAGGAACACAAGCACAGAAAGGTAGTGCCAGGATGGCACAGCCCATCAGGGCTGTGGGAACCTCCTCATCACTTAGGAATCATTTTAAATCATTTAGGAATCATTTTAAAATATTCTGACCAGACACCCTCTTGGATTTATTTTCTGACTCTCTGATGAGGGGACTTTTTGAAAAATCACTTCTTTTGGAAGCACTGACTCCACACTCCAGCCATACCCCAGTGGCAGCTCTCCTTCCCACATGAAAGCTCTGCAAACAAACCCACACAGCCCAAAACATTGGCTCCAGGCAATGCCTTCCCATCCAAACAGGGTCATTGGTTTTGGGGGCTCTACTACTAAGAAACAGCTCCTGCCTACCAACATCCTTGTGTCACTTCCAGCAGTTCACCTGGTTAATGGGGCTCTGCAGAGCAAGCCCAAATAATCTCCAGCTGCCTTTGGGTGACCACACATCTAGAAAGATGGGATGTGCCTGTGAGACGTGGTGGATGCAACTCCTGGGTGCCCAATGGTGCAAGGTCAAAGCCTGCTGAGCACAGCCAGCTTGGCCCACCAGGAAGCGTTGCCCTTGGTGAGGATGGGGTTGATGTTTATTTAAGCCATTGCTTCCACCATGGAAAAAAAAAAGCCAATCAAACTGGCAGCCTTCTCCCTGCTGCAGGCTGGGGTAAGAACTTCTGGGGAAAGTGAGCTGGATTTGAGGCAGCAGAACACAACCACTGCTATTTGAGATGGACTCAGGAACTGAGCAGAGCGGCCGCAGACAGCACATCCTCCAGCCTGGGGGAGACACAGCATGAACCACACTCTGGCTCCTCCAGACATTTCCAAAATCAAGCCAGAATCCCATCCTGCACAGCAATCAGCTGGGAAGGCTCTCAACAGCAAAATCCCCAGGAAACTGCTGCTCGTTGCCTCTAGAGGGCAAAGCGTTTTCATCGAGCTCCTGCCTCCACTCATCGCTGAACACAGAAAACTCTGCAGTGATTTGCTGTCCCGGGGTGGTTATCCCGGGCAGGTTATCCTGGGGGCTTATCCAGCCTCGCTGCCCCAGGCATGGCAGCACGGGGCTGTGTCTACACGAGGTGTGGACGGCAGGTCCTGCACCCTCACTGCTTCACACGGATTGCAGTAGTTCTCCTCAGATTTCATCACTCCCAGGACTTTTCTCTGTCCACACTCACATCTTCCCCTTTTCTCCACTGCGTCCCCACGATTTTTTGCAAATGTTGTTAACCGGGGCTCTGTGTTATGATCTTGCCATGAGGTTACCCTCACCCTCTCCTTGCCCTTGTTCCATCCCACCCCTTCTCCGCGGAGCCTCCCGCGGGTCCCCGGGGAACGCGTTCTCACCCGTATGGGTCCGGACATGCCTCTTCAGATCAAAGGTGTCGTTGAAGCCTTTTCCACAGAAGGTGCACAAGTGTCTCTTCACCTGGCTGTGGCACTTGATGTGACGGTTGAGCATCCTCTGCAGGCGAAAGCCTTTGCCACACAGCTCGCAGCTATGCAGGGCAGCATCGCTGCAGGTGCCAGTGGTGAACTGAGGAGTGGGAGAGGACTGCGTGAGCATTGGGATGAACAACACAGAACCAACACAAGAAATAAAGCAAAACAAGCAGGGCTTATTGTGCCATTAAAAAGAAAAGGGGGGATGTATTAAAAATGAAAAGTGAAAGCATTCAAGATTTTCCTGCTGCGTGAAACCTTCACGCTGTCCTTGCAATCAAGCGGGGGACTTAATGTGCACAGTTTGGGACTGAGGCATCTCTGCCAGCTGGGATTAAAAGAAATCAGGGGTTAAAACAAATTCTGTGTAGTGGTTTCCTTCCAGGGGTAGCAACCCTTATCCGGCTACATCCGTGAACACAAGGGCTTAGGCCATGAGCACCTTTCTGTGGGACCACTCGTGTGTTTGCTCCTGCACTCAGCTGATATCCTGGATGGAGAAGGGAAGTCCTCTCTGGTGCGAGAGAGGTGTTTTATGGGCTGCCTTCGCTAGTCACGCCTCCAACTGCTCCGGGTCCCTCAAAAACCAGCCAGCAGTGATAATAAAGGTGGTTTTGGAGAGATAAACCCAAGGCACGTTGTGCTGCCTCAGCAGAGACTGAAACAATGACCCTAATCTTCCCCCGTTGGTGTCCCCGGCTCGTTAATTAACAGCAAAGTGACATTAGGGGTTAATCTCATTCCTGCTCCTAGCACCAAAAGCATTGTTCCAGCACCATGACATAACTTGACTAAAGACGACACTGATGATTCAGCTCCTGGGAAGATCCTTCCTCAAAGGGAAGGCTTAATGTCTGGAAAATGTAAATACTGCGCTGCTGGTTTAATTATTCCTGGTGGAACACGCGGACATGCCCCCTGTTAGACGCCCGGGATGAGGGAAAGCCAGCAGAGCAGACAGGACCACGTGCACACACCCACGGGCTTAAAAACCCAGCTCTGCTGAAACGAGGTTTTGCTGTGACAGTCACGAACAGCCCGGGTTAAATTATACGAAGTAGGTTAAAGTCAACCAGCAGCAGGGCGGGCTTTTCACAAAGACAGGAATACGGCTGGGGTTTCTTTTTCCTGAAGAGCCAGTTATTTTTCCCGGTCCTCCTCCTCTGCTTACTACTGAAACAACGCTACTCGAGATTGTAAGGAAAGACTGAAGAAAACGGCAGCTGTGAAACCACGAGGTGTGAAACTGGAGGGGGAGCCATCTGGGAAGGCTCTGTTGGGCAACAGGGCTGTGACTCCACCTCAAGCAGCTGCACATAACCGGGGTGAAACCTAATCATGAGACTTAAGAACACGGTGACTGAAGAGCTGTCAGCCCGGCACAGACAATGGTAATTTTTACAGCTCCATCCAGCAAAGCAGCAGCCAGGGTTTAACGAGGTGTTAACTACTAGTGGTAAACACATCTCCTGCCTAGCGCTGGGGTGGCCTGGCTCCACCTCTGCTGAGGGGACGCTGGATGCTCTGGGAGAGACGCGGCGCTGTTTGGGAGCTCGGTGTTGAGTTCTCAGGTACCACGAGGACCCGAGGCACCGTGAGCAATTTGCCTTCTCAGCCTCGGCAGGGAAATCACTGCGCTGCTCTGCTGGTTGTGCCCAGGGAACGCCTAGACAGCCAGAGCTCCTGCCCTGGCAGCAGGGAGGCTCTTCAGCAAAGTCAGTGGACAGATGATTGCCTCATTTCACCCGAGCCTGCAGGTCGACCTCAAGGTGGCAATGGTCTTTCACAGCTGTGGAGGAGAACCTTTAGCTGCTTTCCTAATAGGTCAAGGTGGGAGAGGGGCAGCGTGAAGAGTCACCCCAGCCCTTCTTGGAGAAGGCTTGAGTACAGCCTAGAAGACAGCTTTTAAGGAGGCCCCACGCTAAGGAACAAGATCCACCCACGCACCGTGGGGCATGACTCCTAGCTGCCAGGGCTGGTCCTTCCTGGCTGGATTCAGAGCTCCTGCGGGACCCGAGCCAAGCAGGTCAGGGGCAGCATGTCCCAGGCAAGGATAAGAGAAGGCAAAGGGCACTGGAAGATTATGGCACATCGCTTACGAGGCTTTCCCTGCTGCTACCATCCTACGGCCCGCTGCCCTCGCAGGCCTCCACCTCGGTGTGCAGGACAGGTGCTGTCACCACTAGCAAAGAGAGCCCAAGGGACTGCTGTCACCTGGTGTCCCCGGGCAGCAGCCAGGCCTTGACCTTGCACAGGGGTCGCCCCATTGCCAGAGAAGAGATGGTTGGGGTGTGGGCCGTTACCTTGATTTTTGACCTGACCATGGGGCGCTTGACGGCCAGGTCCAGCAGCATCCCCTCGCCCGTGGCCAGCTCGCCGGGGGCAGGCTGGGGCGTCGGGGGGTCGCTGGGCTCGGCGTCCCGGGTCCCGCTGCTGCCGCTGCTCTCCAGGCTGCAGCTGTCTTCATAGGCCAGCAGCACGCAGCCGATCCCGCCTGCAACGGGGTGGGGATGCGATAAAGCGAGGGGACCCCGGAGCCGCGGGCAGGGCAGGGGAGGGAGGCGGCGGGCAGGAGCCGGCGGGTCCCGGTGTTTAACCTGCGGGCGGGCCGCTGGC
The DNA here is from genome assembly GCA_013398275.1 of Promerops cafer. Taxonomy (NCBI): domain Eukaryota; kingdom Metazoa; phylum Chordata; class Aves; order Passeriformes; family Nectariniidae; genus Promerops; species Promerops cafer. The sequence goes on from VZSE01007460.1 coordinate 585,251, forward strand.
GGCGGGGGAGGATCCCCGGCTCACGCTGCAATCGGAAACTCAAACACGAACGGTCCCAAAGTTCAAACAAGCCAGCTCCGCCGCCTTCCCGTTATACCCCGGGCAAGGGCAGGAGGAGCGGGAGGAGGAGGAGAGGGGGAGGCCAGGAGTACATCCCCCCCCCGCCCCCGCCCTGGGTCCTTCCTCCTCCTCCCCCAGCCACCTTTCTCATGCAAACGAGGTTTCCCACCTTCCTGGAC
>VZSE01007460.1:585986-596880 GCA_013398275.1 Promerops cafer
CCCAAAGAAACCTCCACCAAACCAAAACCCCAAACGAGGAGGGAGCCCCGCCGCTGCCGCCTGCCCGCGCCCCGCCGGCGGAGCCCCCGCCGGGCCGGACCCGCTGCCCCTCTCTCCGCCGCCACACCGGGATGCCCTGCCGGGAATGGGGGCCGGCGTTGCTCCCCGTTCGCGAGTGCGGGTCCCGCCGCCCACGGGGGGCTGAGTGGAGACACCCCCCCCCGGGACAGCACGTCGAGGGGAAGACTTGCTGAGGCGCCGGGAAAGGGGTCGAGCTGTCCTCGGGGCAGCAGCAGGAAGAGAAAGTTGTTACTATTTTTGTTAATAAGTAGCCTTTCTTCTGCTCAGAAAAAAAAAAAAAAAAAGGATGAACAATTTTATTCTTTTTCAGTCATTGATTTAAAATCCAAAACGTGTCACAGCCTCTTCTCTCCCCTCGTCTTTTTTTTTTTTTTTTTTTTTTTTTTTTTTTTTTTTTTTTTTTTTTTAATTTGCCTCTTGTCGTCTTCCCCCTCTTCCCAAAGTGGAAATGAAACAAAGACAAGAGGTTAGGGGATTGGGGAAGGAAGCAAAAGAAACAGAAGAAAACCCACAAGAAGTCTGCGAGCAGAGCAGAGCCTGCGCCTAGCGTGGCCTTGGGTGTTTAACAACATTCAGGGATTCCTTCTCCCGCCTCCTGTTCAATCTGCTTTTTTATTCAAAGCCGTGGAAACGCACTCGGTGCCTCCCTCCCCAGGCTCATCCCTGCGGCAGAGACGGCACCGGGCTGGAGCAGTTGCGGGAATGAGCACCAGGAGCTGTTTCCCGCATGGAGGAGAGGCCTTTCAAGCGGAGTCACTGCTCTGAGGGTGCCGCTTTCCTGCCACAGGGCAGAGCACAGACCAGGGGGAATTGATGGGAGTTTCACTGTTGGTTTCACTGAGACCAAGGTTTAACTCCAGGGGCTGGACATGGAGCCTCTGAAGGGAACACACCTTCAAATAGCACGGCCAAATGAAAGAGCTCTGCTCGATGCATGTCCCTGTTAGTGTTCTGGGCTTGAGCCCTTGTGGGGGTCTGAGACTGGGGGAGTGGGACAGCCTGGAGCCCCAGGGGAAAAGCTCCAGCCCCACATCAGGCGATGCACTGTCAGAGAGCTCCTGCAGCAAGCTGCATTTCCACCAGGGCATCCCAGCAGCTACTTGCTCCCCCTACTCCTGTGGGGAGTTTACAGTTTCCGCAGGTACCAGGTGAGAAGCCACCTCAGCATGGCTTCGGGCAATACCTCAGCAAGACCGCACATAAAACCTTCCTTTTCTCTCTTTCAGGCTATGTAATTTCTCTGTTATGTCTGAGATTTTGCTCCAGGACAAAATACAGCTATGTGGGGCTTAATTGATTTTTTTTTTTTTTTTTGCTGTGCTTTCAACTTGAGGTTTCTTTTATTTTAACGACTCCTTGTCTTTTAAGCCGAAAGAGGTAGCAAATGACATTAATCAGAGTGCTCCCAAGCCAAGAGCTTGCTGAGACGACTTCACTGTCATCTGGGCTTTCTCAAATCCTGCTTTGAGGTTCTCATTTAATGAGGTCCTGGAGCACACGCTTCACTTCCACTGGGTGCTCTAAGTCAGACATGCACTTACAAGCATGGCTGAATCAGGAATAATAACAGTAACAACAACACCAATAATAATAATATCATCAGCTCCTTGACACAAGTGGTCAGGGCTGAGGTGTGCCCAGCACCACTGGAGACACAGAGCGGAGAGAAAGTCCTGCAGCCTCTGGCAAGGCAAGAGGAACTAGGTGGAGAGGCACCAGCTCCATGAAGGAGAGCATTCCAGTGGTAGCGGGCTGCCTGCTTGCTGAGCTACCAGGTGGAAATGCAGACTGTCAATGGTTGGTGTTCCTTGGCCAGAGCCCATAGGAAAACCATACTGCCTTTCCTACAAATACCATTCCTTGGTATTTTCCAACCTGGAGGAGCCTGAGGAGCGTGCTCACAGCATGACCCCACCAACCCCACTGCAGGGAGGCACACGCAGCACCGTGATGTGGGATCTTTGGGGATCCTTGTCTTCAGCAAGGCAGCCCACAGACATACCACTGGATGGCCACGTCCTTCTCCATGCTCCCACTGGAGCAGTGTTGCGTGTACAGTTTCAGCACTGTAATTAAACTCGATAAATAATGATGCTAACGAGGTAATGGTGCAAACATTTCTGTAGGATCTTGTATAATTTTCAGCATTACTTGGGTGTGGGAGAAAATCTAGCATGTTAAATTAATATTACGGGTGTAAATCAAATTAAATGTACAAAATGCCCCGTAGGGTCAAAGCACAGGGGGACCCACCCTTATGGATTTGACTACTAAAATGTGTTTCATTTCACTCAGATCATTTGGGAGTGACGACGGAGAGATGGGATCAAAGAAAGAACCGGCCGTGTGTGGCTGTCTCAGTCACATCCCGCCCCTTCCCAAACTAACCCTGTGTGGGGTTGGATTGGTGGCCACGGGCGAAGGACAGCGGGACTCCTCCCCCTCATTCTGCAGGAGCCCGTGTCACTGCCAGCATCACCCTGTTGATGTGACACCCAGGAGGGAGTGGGGACAGCGTGCCCGGGGACCAGGACTTGCGTGTGGGGAGCAAGGGAAGGAGCTGGGCTTGAGAAGAGCAGAGGGAGAGATACTCGGGAAAGGAGGTGAAAGGAAGGCAATGACTCAGTTTGATCTGGGAACAGGGAATATTTCAGCTGTGATCCCAGGGAGCCCTGTCCATTCTTCTTCTTGCCTGGACTCCTTCTCACCACGATTAGCATGATGAGGCTGCAAAGGGACATGGCCTGGGCAGGGATGAGGGTTTGATTGCACGGCCCGTCAGAGCTGAGTGTTGTTGAAAGGCACAGTCCCTCAGCAGTGCCAGGGCAATGCTTTTAGCAGGGAATCCAGGAAAGGGACCTTCCCACTCAACCCCCAGGGGCATCTTGTCCCCAGCCGTCACTCCTCTGGCACAGGAATGGGAGTCCAGCAGGTCCACCCACAGGGGCTGGGGGTGCTCTGCCCAGGAGGCTGAGAGCAGTCACCCAGGACTCCTTTTCTGGCCATTTCTCAAGTTTTGGGTCCAACCAGGCCAGATAGAGATGAGAACCTGGCTGGTACAGCAGCTTGGCCATGCAGCCTTTGGTTTCTGCCCAGATTTATACAAGTCTACTGACCAGGCAGCTTCATACCCTTGGGAAAATGAACCTTCATCTTCAGGGTCTGTACTGTTCTTGACACACCAGGGCTGGGACACCTGGGCTGCTGTAAGTCACCCAAAAAACCAGCTGACACCTTCTTGGCTGGTGAGCCCCCACGCTGCTCTCAAGATGCATTTTGGGAGAGATGGGGAGGACTCTGGGCGTCAAAACACTGCCCAGACCACTGCAGGACACACCCTGGTGTGCCATCCATTCCCTGAAACGCTCCATGCGTCCCCACCTGAGGTGGGATGGTGAGCACAAAGCCCAGTGCAGCACCCAGGAGTGGGCACCGCCAGGCCACCAGGAGCCCTGGGGTCACATCCCAGCCACGTCACAAAGGGAGGCTCACGGAAGGAAGATGCTCTCATTCAACTGAGGCAAGATTAGAGCAAGGAAGAGTATCTCCTGTGCAGCCTTTTCCAACCTCCTGCCTTCTTGGGTTACCCAGAGGAGGTCAAGCATGCCATAGGTCATTCAGGCAGGATTGTGAGGACCTCTGAGGACTGTGCGTTGAAAGCCCACAGAAAAGCACAACGTCCCCTGCTCTGCAGGAAACTCTCTCCTTGGGCACATGCTGCTTCCAGCTGGCTGTGTCTGTGCTGCAGCTCAGCATCTGTCTGTGCAGAGCCGAGGTGCTCCCAGAGATGCTCGGGTCCTGCCCGCGCTGCACCGCGCCGGCGGCAGCGGGGGTGACTCAGCCGCGTTTCGGCAGCCGCCTGCACGCACACACCGTGCCTCGCCCGAGGGGCTGCTCTTGTCTCCGAGGGCAGGGTCCCACCCTAAGCACGGCGTGGAGTCCGGGTGAGCACCGGCCCGCCCTGCCGCGGAGGTCAGGGGGATGTGAGCACTGCTGGGGTGGCACGGGCTGGCAGAGCAAAGCCACTGCCCCGGTCACCCTCTGTGCTGCCAGCTCTGGGGCCTGGCCACTGGAAAGCGCTGCTTCCAAGCCAGGTTTTGGCAGCTCTCCTGCTTAGATGAGGAAACGCTTCACCGCAGCGGCAGGAGCCAGAGTGGCTCCACGCCAGCATTATCTTGGAAGGAGGGAGCGGTGGCTGTGCAGGCTGCCCCAGTTTGGAGGGCGATCTGCTTTCCTTGACTGAGCAGGGAGGGATGGAGAAGGTGCCAGCTGGGGGGAGATGGCTCCCCAGGCTGCGGCAGAACCTGCCCTGCCTGTGCTTCCCTGCCGCGTTTCAAAGCACCCCACCAGGCTGACTCACCGCGCTCCTGTCTCCCTGCCTCCCACGGCCCCTGCCACTCCCGGCGTCTCCCTGTCTTTCCCGACCTAGAGCTCCACTTCCTTCCCACTCTACTCTCCCCAGCCGGCTCAGCACCGTCTCTCTGGCCGCCCATTCACCGTGGCTCTGCTTCCTCGGGGCGCCCAGCATCACCACAGCTTCCCACCGAGCCTACAGGTCCCACTCCCTGTGGAAATGGCTCCCCTCTGGGGTCTGTGGCGGGTGTTGGACCCTAGCAGCAGCCCCTGAGCATCCTCCCCAGGGGTATCCACGGCCCTGTGCTTGGGGGAAGAGGCTGCTGGAGGATCTTGTGTGCCTCACATCCCCTGCACATGGTCCAGCACCAGTCTGGGAGGACAGTGACCCTCTTGGAGAGATGTCCACTCTCACAAGGTGGTCAGCAGAGCCCTGAGCTCTCAGACTGACTTGGAAAGGTGATAAGCATCAGTCTCTGGAGATCTCTGAAGCCCCTTGCCAGCTTTGCCTGCACTGTCTAGCTTGGGATTTTTTGTTGCTTGGTTTCCTGCAATCCTACTGCCCAGCATTTCCTCCCTGGGAACTCCAGTGTGTTTCTACCAGCCTGATCCAGCAGCAAAGGTCCCAAAGGCAGTGAAATCCCAGGATCATCCTGCAGGAGTAGCTAAACAGTGGACAGAAAGTGCTCCCCCTGAATGTTTTTCTGTGCTTCAAAACACATCACCTCTTTTAGACACCAGCAAATCCACATGGGCTCTAACTTCCAAAAACTTCCATGCAAGTCAGAGCCCCTCCAGCCTCTTCCAGTAACCAGTCACTGCTGGTGGTGGCCCTCAATGCCCTGTGTTTCTCTGGTGTTTTCACATGAGACATCTCTATGCACAACAGCTGTGTGAACAGTGAAGAGATGTGGCAGCAGCCTCTCACCCTTCTTGCTCAGTTGTTTGGATTTTGGATTCTCTCCGACAGGTCACAGGAAGCTTCAGCCAGGTGGGTTTGGCCACATGAGCAGCTTCCCAGTTCAGTCTCTGGAGGGGGCTGCTGGAATGCAGTGGAAAGGATGCCACAGGTGGTCTGCTGTCACCCCACTCCCTGGCTTTATCCTTGTGAGAGGCATTTTCCCGCCTTGTGTTATCATCGTCACATCTCCCTGTTTCCATCCTGCTGCCCAGCCAGAGTCTGCTTCCCATGCAGATGGGAAGTATTGCCCTGGAAAAGACACATTTTCCCTGCACTGCCACCAGGATGCACTGTTGCTGGGATGCACTGCACACCAGGATGTGCTCAAGGAGGCTGAGAGCTCCAGAAAGGAATGCGAAGCCCATTAGCTGACAAGGATGACAAGCATTTGTCGGGGTTTGGGGAGACGGGGAAAGCTCTCCATGAAAAGCTGGTGGAAAAAAGGTGGATGAACCACATCTGGGGGCTGACTCAGTCTCTCTTCAGGTTCCTAAAAATAATGAGCGTGCCTTTGAAACCCGTGCTTCCCGCAGCTGGCACGGCATGATAAGCTGTGCTTCCCCCCTCCCACAAGCCCTGCCATCTCTGCCATCCCCCTCCAAGCTCAAACCTCGGGGGTAGAAAATCCCCTGTCCCCTCCCCAAGGACAAATGGCACCTCTGGGGCCCCCCAAGGCTTCCTCATTCCTGCCGGATGACGGCTGCCATAAATCCCATTGTATGCGTAGGGAGTTCAAGCATTTCTTTACCATTTCAAAAATCTCCAGGAGGGGCTAGGCGCTGTCCCTGCCATCGCTCTGCTTTTGCAGGATTATTCGAGTGAGAAAGCAGTGATAAGGGCAGAGAGGGTCAGCTGGAGGGAGGAATAACTGTCCTCAGCTGGGTGCTCTGGGGCAGTCCCATTGCTGCCACCCCTGGCCAAGCACCCTGGCAGTGCAGCTCCCTGGGGTTTTGGCAGCAGGAAAAAGAGAAGATGGTTCTGCTGCACTCCTCTCAGCTCCTTCCTTACAAAGAAGACCACCAGGACAGCCTTGGCCACTGGCAGTGCCGATGCCAGCCCGGGCACAAAACGGCTCCAGGGGACGGGACAGGATGTCCCGACCCCGGTGTCAGGCACGGCCGTGTTAGAGATGCACCCCTCCTGCTCCCCGTCCCGGTGCCACGCGTGCAGGGGGAGGGCTGCTTCCTCACAGGGATCCAGCGCTGCTGCTGGAGAGCCCCTGCCTGTCCCGCCTGTGCTGCAGCACCGCATGTGCTCCAACACGCCCAGGACGAGCGAATACGCACACACCCGCTGCCTGTGCAATTGCCTAGGGAGCGCAGCGGTGCCGCTTCCAGCTGGGGCCCTTTCCTTACAGCTCTGGTTTGACCGCTCAGGGGGTTCAGTGCTGGCTGCGGCACCCATGGGTGCCTCTGGCCCCTCCACACACACCCAGATGAGCCCTCCTCTCCCTGCTGCCCCCATGGCTGCAGCCCAAGAATCCCTCCTCCTCATGGGAGAGCCCTGCGAGGGTGTGAGCTTGGGGTGCAGCTCACCCTGCTCTGGGGGCCAGCACCCCCCACACCTTCCTGTCTTGCAGCAGCCCTGCAAGCTGCAGCGTGACTGCAGAATCGCCCTGCCAACATTTTGGGGCTCCATGCACAATGGTTTTGATCTCCCAGTGCCTTTTACAGTGATTTCCAGGAAAGGAAAAACCCAACCCTAAGCCAGTAAGCACCCCTGCCCTCAGCGGCGCTGCGGCGGCTCCCGCCGGCCGCGGGCAAGGGTCTGTACAATTGCCACCAATATAATTATTACGTGCTGGGATTACATCCTCTCCCTGCTGCAGAGCAGGTAGACTTTGGCCTCTGCCCGCATTTCATCCCCCTCCCAGGGGAAGCACTTGCAGGAGGGAGCCAGGCTGCACTCCCTGGCTTGGGTACCCTCTGCAGGACCCCAAAACGAAGGGGAAAGCGGGGAGAGATATGGTGGGGAGGTGGCATCCAGACCCTCCTGCTCACTCCCTCGTGCTGGTGATGCCAGGGAAGGAGTGTGGGGTGTCTGGGGTCACAGGGGGCCCCTTTCCCCCTCTGGCCAGGGCCATATGAGGTGTTGGCGCCTGGTGGCAGCCCCACACCTTAGTTGATTTAGCTGGAGGTGACCCGCCGGTGTCCCCGGGGCTATAAAACCAGCAAGGCTCCAGTAGCGGCTGCCGGGAGCTCCTGACCTCAGGGCTGGAAGGAGGAAGTGCAGGGGGAATTGAAAATCCAAAGTAACTGTTTCACAGGCTGCCCTGCAAATGGGAGGAAAGTCTCAGGGCTCCTTGCTCCTAAAGAACTCTCTCAACTTCCCCCCTGGTTTGTCTTTACTCCATCATTCAAATCTCAGGACAATCAGATTTGCTTCCCTCCAGCTCCCTGGGAAGAACTGGGGGCCCTGGGGCTTGTCTGAATGGGAGGAGCAACAAAATTCACCCAAATTGCTGGTGAGAAAAGGTTCACGGAGCTTCTTTCTGTACGAGTGCTGAGGGGATGAGTTCCAAGGGCTTTCACTTCATTCATGCCCATCAAAAAATAAAACTCACCCAAGCCAGCCACACTTCCACCTGCTTGGAAAGGAGTATGACCTGGTCAAAATAAAGCACTTTTAATACATACATTTTATAAATTAAAACTATTTTTGGAGTTTCTATGCACAGAGAAGCCCTCAGTCACCCCTCTGAATTACAGAGGAGGGACACAAAAAGTTACATATTACAATTTTTTCCTCTGCATAATGCACTTTTGAATACCAACAACATGACCCTGCCACCCAATCCTACAGAAACATTTCCTGCAGGGCCAGGGTGGATGCACCTGGACCATCAATGCCTACACCATCACAGGCAGGTCCATCCCTGTTGTGGAGGGACAGGAATAATTCCATTTCTCTAAGGGGAAAAGTATCACGGTGAGATAAAAGTGCCTACAACACAGCAATTAGTTATTTTTGCTGCTATAATTAGCACTGCCATAAGGAGAAAATCAATGCTAACAGCAGCAGGTACAGCCTGCTCCCCTCCTCAGCTCCTCAGCTCTGCCTCTGCCCCAAGACCTTGGCAAAGCCATGCAGGCACCCACACCCCCACTCGTCAGCCTCACTCAGCTTCACAGGGCAAATGGAATTCTGAAACTGAATTCAGGTTTTGGGGTTTTTGTCTTCTTTGCCAGTTAGGCAGCCAAGCCCCTGTGTCGCAGTGGAGAGCTCTGGGTGTGTGCAAAGTCCTCCCCATGTGAGCACACACACACAGGCACTGGGAGGGAGGGAGGGAGAGCTGCCTCTGCAAAGAGGGAAGGACAGCCAGCAGCTCACCAGAACGCTGGGGGGAAACCAAGAAAGCTTTGTGAAAACATTCCTTCTGGATGATTTTTAAATTATTACTGTTTTTTGTTAGTTTGCAGTTTGATAGGAGAGGTTGGTTCCTCACATTACACAGGACAAATGCAGCAGGAGCAGGCTGTGGTTCAGAAATGGAAATGGGCTGTGCTCGAACTTTTCTCCCTCCCCTTCCATATCTTGCAGGGGTTTCCTTAGGCTTCAGTCCTTTTTCTTTTGCCACTAAGGCAAGCCACAACCGAGCAGCCTGTTTCCTGGATTCTCTGGTGGTTAGTTCAGGGTTGAGCTGACACTGCCACCCTGTTCTTCACGGGATGCTACCCAGAGTAACCACCCGTGACCCAAAGCCTAGCCAGAACTCCTCCTCATCCATCAGAACGGGTGGGACAGGGAAGGAAACATGGAAGTCTTATTGAGACAATTTGAGACAAATATCTCTGCAATGCAGCCTTATCAAACAGGGTGCCAAATGCCTGTGAAAGAGTGTGGAGGGTCCGTGAGGCACACAGGTGTTGCACAAGCTGAATTTTCTTTGAAATCCAGGATAAAAATGCCCCCTAAGGATGGACTGCCGATGTTATCCAAGATCATTATCCAGATCTGAGCTGTTTGCCCAGGGGAAAAATGGCCTTGAGCTTTCCAGTCTCCTCCAGGTGTGACCCAAGCCATTCCCGCCTGGTGCTTGGCCCCACCTCCATGACTGGCTGTGCCGCTATTCCCAACCCAGCAAAGGAGGAACCAGGCACAGGAAAGAGGGCACCAAAGCTATGGGCATAGCACAGGTTTCACCCGCAGAGAAACCCTCCTGATCCACCTCTCCCTCAGCTTAAGCCCATCCTCTGCCTCTCTGGGAGTCTCCTGGACACAGCCACCAGGCTTGTGTTCACTGGGCTGAAATCTTCTCTCGTGTCCTTCTGCCCACCACCAGCTGGGAAGGTTTTCCCCAGCAGAAGCCCTCTGGGCACTCCTGTCCTCCCACCTGCATCACACCACTTCCCTGCCCCTGCAGCCGGGCTCCGAGAAAGGAAAAAGGGCTTTTCCACATTGTGGCTGCTGCAAGGTTTTAAACCAGACCAGCTGCTAATCTGGGCTTGGAAAAGGTCCCCTCTCACCCCAGAGAAAGGGGGCAAAGCAGAAGAGCAGGGTCATGACAGTGGGAGCAGAGCCCTTCAGCGAGGCCCAGCCCTTGGGAGAAAGGGAGGAGCGCAGCAACACCTGAACCACCAGGGCAGGAACGGAGATTGTGAAAGCACAGCCCTGAATGCTCCCTGCCTGGGGATTTCAGCCCCTGCAGTGATTAATGACAGGGCTGGGTAGAGGCACTCGGGGGGAGCTGTGCCCTTCCCCAGTGCCAAGGGCGCTGTGTTGGCTCCCATCCGCCAGGCTCCTGGCTCGACCCCGCTCTTGGCACTCCAGCGGCCTTGGACGCGTTACAAGCGCTTGTGCACAAACCCTAATGACAGTAAACACACCGACGTGAGCACAGCCATTAGACTCAATTGAAATATTATCATCCCCGCTAATTTCACCTTTCATTTTAATCACGTTCATTCAGCAGAGAGATGAAAAAAGATTAAAATGAGGAGGGATCAGCCTGACGTGTTTGGTTTCCCTCTTCCACTGCAGACAGAGCTGGGGATGGAATAATTCTGTCTTCAGAGCACGAAAAACTGGCAAACACCAGACCTTAAGGCCACACACTGAACAATGAGAAGAAACCAAACAATTGAAGAGCAGCTTTCTCCAGCTGCTTCTCCCATGCAACGCGGGATTTCTGGGCGACGAGAGCGCAGAACTGGTGGTCTCCACTCGACAAAACCACAAATGTTTCTTGCACGCAGAAGAAACCTCCTTTTGTTTGTGTTCGCGGGCAGGAAGCTCCAGCGAATATCCCCTCCAGCGAACAGCCCCGGGAGACTCCGGCACAGCAGGAGGGGATATTCCAATGCCCAGCGGCGCCGATGGAACACAGGCCGGTGTTTAGCACCCCATGTCAGAGTTTGTGGCCAGGCGGGTTTGTGCCCAGCCGCTTCCCGCTCCCGCCGCCCCGCCCCGCATCGGCGCTCGGCTGCTCCCGCCTGGCTCGCTGCGCTCGGCGCTCGGCCGGGGGCGGGGCGCGCCGCCTCACGCTCTCCCGCACCCCCG
>VZSE01007460.1:596945-621744 GCA_013398275.1 Promerops cafer
GGCGGCCGTGCACATCCAGCAGCGCCGGGAGCTGGAGGTGAGTGCGCGCCGCGGGCCGCGGGGGGGAGGTGGCGAGCGGGGCCCTGCCCCGGCCCTCACCGGGGCCCCGCCCACCGGCCGGACAGGCCCCGCCCCCTCACCTGGCGGCATGACCTGCCCCGCCTCCACCTGCGGGCTCAGCGCGGAGCCCCGCCCACCTCTAAACCACGCCCACCCTAGCCCCGCCCCGTGTGCGCTGCGCGCCCGCACCTGAGCCCTCGTGTCCCTCCATCCATCCCTCCATCCCGTCCATCCATCCCCGCAGCTCCTTCTCCCTGCCCGTGCCCCAGCACTGGGGGCTGCGGGCGCTGCGTGTGCCCAGCCCGGCTCCCGGAGGCCAGAGCTGCCCCTGCGCAGCGCTGCCCCGCTGCTGCTGCTGCTGCCTTGGCTGCGGTGCCCCCGGTGGTGCTCTCTCCACAAGCTGCCCCTTCCCCGCGTTTTCCTGCCTTGGTGCCTGTGCTTTCCGTGCTCTTTTAGCTGCACCGGCTCCCTAATGCTGTCCTGTGCGTTTCCCTTCAGGGGCAAATAGCAGCGAGGAGCTCCAGGTGAGGCTGTTGGAGGTGCATCCCTGCCTCTCCAGCAGCCAGCATGCAGGGAGGATGTGATCCTGCAGCCTCTAGGCCAAGGCCACCCCCCTGGCAGTGTTCCCAGGGCTCTCCCCTGTCTGGCTGTGCTGCCCCACTGGTGTGCCCTGTTTTTCCTCAGCCCCACAAATGCACCCTGCTGAAGGACAGACAGCACTGTGCTGTGCCCCTGCCCCTGCTCCCTTCTTGCTCTGCCAGGGCAAGCTGTCAGAAGCACCACGTGGTAATTCAACAGGGCGGTTCTCTGTGCTGCATTTACAAAAATCAGGGAATTCCTGGCAGGCAGCATGAGTGCCAGAGAGCCCGCAGCCAGAAGGTGTCAGGTATGACCATGGTGAGTCCTAACCCAGAGCCACCCTGCCTGGGACTGAAAGCTGTGCAGTTGTGTAAAGGGCAGTGTGTGGGCAGTGAGTGTGCTGGTTTGGACCCTGCTGATGAGCCAAGGGCACACATCTGATCCTCCTCCACTTACATACAAAAAAATCTAGAAAATGCACCCAGAAAAAGCATGTGTTAAATGACACTGAAGCAGAAGTTACACAATACCAGAGTTCAAATTCCCAATCCATAGCCCAGGTCAGCTGGCTGTTGCTTGGGCTTTATGATACATTCTGTGATTAGAGGATTATATTTTCTTCCCCTCAAGAGATTGTCTCTGTCAGTGCTTGAGAGTGCTGAAATTTGGAGGGTGAGATGGGTCTGGGTAAGGAAAGAGGCAGGTTTGAGTGTGCAGGAGCTGGAGAACACTCTGAATGGCACAGGCAGTAGCAAGGAGAGGAAAGCTGGAATCCTGGAGTGGCAGCCAGCAATGGCTCTGCACTTGCCAGAGCTGATGGATGTGCTGGCTAGACCACCTAACATATTTTAGGTAGATCACCTCACATTTTTGTAGCTGGCTGCTCTCTAATTCAGTGTGCCTGCCTTGGGCCACTGAGGATCTGGCAGGAATATCTGCTAAATGCTCCTAAACTAAACTGCAGCTGCAATTAATGGCAGTTGTACTTTGAATATGTGCTGCAGAATAAACATCACCCTTAGGTGTTTCAGTGAGACACCTAAACTACATGGATCTTTTTGACTAAAATCCTTGGCTAATACCTATTCAGAAGGGCCAGGGCTCAAAGCTTATGTTTTATAAATTAAATCTGAGATTTTCTTTTTATAATTCTTCATGGCCAAGTTAAGCAGTAATGGCTTCATGTTTAACAGATCAAGTTATATAGATAACATAATGGAAATAAATAATGTGTGCTGGCATAGAGATTATTTCAAGTTTATCTTTATGCAAATTAATAAACTTTTGACTTTTATAAATTGATATGCCAGGCCCAGAGTGATTTGAGCTTGCACATGCTTTTCATGCCTGCAGACGACAAGCAGGGCTAACTTTCAAGAATAGAGGAAGATGAGAAGATTAACTTTTTCATAGGTCTTTGTCACTTGGTGGCACTCAAATTATAAAGGTGTCTTTTGCAAAGTGTGCTTTTTCAAAGTAAATACATCCACCATCTGTAAGATTGCAGTGTTTGTGAAGGAAAAAGGATTACATTCTTGGTGCAACTGATCAGTTACCTTGTATCTCCCCACATCTTTATTGGTGTTACCTAATAGTAACATAATAATAAGTTTATGAACTTTGTGTTCAGTTTCAAATTACTGATTTGTAGCCTGAGTTCAGTTGGTGGGAAGGAACTGGTTTTATTAGATTAATTTCTGAAGAGAATTTTGATTATTGGCTGACATATGTGTCTGTGCATTTTCTTAACAAGCTAAAATTATTCCTTAAACAAAACCTTTCTGTTCTGATCTTGACAGGAGAAATGATTGCATTTGAAGTGTGTGGTCATTGGCATGCTAGGTGAGGAATAAAACCCTGTTATAACTTGTAGAATAATAGTCACAAACATCCTCTCAAGTGACTTCAGGGTCAGCTGCTTTGAAATAAATTATTTGCAGGTGCATTTTGGCATCATTCAGATGGGTCAAATAAATTATTGCTCTTTCACCTAATTATCAAAGTATCAATGTGAGTAAAAATGTCTTGGTAACAGAGAGAAGAATGTGGAGGAAGGAGCTGGGATTTTCTTAGGGCTTTTTACACCCATTGAGGGGTTTGCACCCCACGTTGCAAGCTGCTGTTGTGTTGCACATTATGTATTTATTTATACATGTTATATATTTACATGATTTATAACGAACATTTTAGGTAAAGGAGATATTTTTGAAGTAAGTGCCTTGCTTCTTCAAGAGTTTGGCATAAGTAGGCTGTGGGTATTTTTTTAAGATTAAGACATGAGCAGAAATAAACAAATGAAGACACATGCCAGTTTTTCTTAAAATAGTTTCCAACTTGTCACAAAATTGCCTCCAAGCAGAGAAGTTTGGAGGAGTTTATTCTGATTTGGTAAAGATTTAGGTCAGAGATGACAGGATTTTTTAGATCACATCCATCCTGCATGGCATGGGAATTTCAGGCTCCTAGCATTTATTTGCTCAATAGCTTTGTCACTTAGTAAAACCAACCATCTGAAGTGAGTGCAAATAAAGCACTTTTTGGCGTAGTGATATTGGATATTGGCTCCTGAGGATTCCCGCTGCGTTGAGTTGCTGTGGCAAAGACCCTGCAAAGGCAGCAGAGGGAACAGCCTTGCAGGAGGGGTGGAGCCTGGGTGGGGTTGATCCCGGTCAGCATCCCCCGGGCTGTGATAATTCCCGTCCCTTGTGTTTGCAGAGGCTGCGAAGTGGCGTTGTCAGAGATCTTGAGCGTCAGAATCAGAAAAAGGAGAACATTCGCCTGTTAGAAGAGCAGATTGCTCTGACAAAGCAGCTCATGGAAGAGAGAGACAAGGCGCTAATGGAAAAACGTTCCCAGCAGTCCTAGGCACAGGCCTGGCTCCTTAGAGGTTTCATTAAAGACGTTTGAAGGTCATTCGCATCTCACTTCTTGCAGCTGTTTTAACAAACAGAGGTAATCTGTGGAAGACTGGTTGTTTTGTATAAGTTCCTAGGGCACACAAAAAGCTGTTTCCTCTGTGATTGGTACTTGGACTGTGGAGCCTTGGCACATCTGAAGGCGGGGAGGAAGAGCTCCTTGTTGTGCCGGCTCCCTCTAGGATGGCCAACAACGTTCACATGAGTGGGCTGCTCAGCCGCCACGACGATGAAGCCACCAGGACCTCCACCTCCGAGGGCCTGGAGGAGGGCGAGGTGGAAGGGGAGACTCTCCTGATCGTGGAGTCCGAGGACCAGGCTTCCGTGGATTTGTCGCACGACCAGAGCGGGGACTCCCTCAACAGCGACGAGGGTGAAGCGTCCTGGATGGAGGAGATGTCCTATTACTGTGAGAAGTGCCAGAAGTGGATCCCAGCAAGTAAGGCTGCCACTTGTGTTGTGCCTGGCCGTGGTGGGTGTTTGCAAGGTGTTTGTGCTGTCCTGCCTTCCTGTTTCACAGCTTCTTAGGCTGTACTCCATCTGGTCTTGGTGGGTGATGCCTGCTGGCAGGGGTTGTGGTAGACACTTCAGTCCAGGAGCTCTGTGTGTCCAGAGCTGGTGCTCTCTCTGAGGAAGTCAAACTGTCTTCTTCAATTAGTAGAGAACATTAAAGCTCATGTGAGAAACGACGCTCACCTTTTAAAATTTTAAAGGTTTATTACAACAAAGGACTAAACAAAGGAAAAGTTCAGTGCTGGGAGCCTCCCTGCCAGCCTCCGTGCAAGCCACGTGCTCGGCTACAAAGTGGATGTTCTGCCTTTTATATTTTTAGCCCTTCCCCAGGTCTTGTCACTCGACTCTTCTTTCTCTGTTCAGTGGTGGAGATCACTTTCTTACATCTTGACTGGAGGTCTGGAGTTGCCAAAGTAACAAGCTGGCCCTCCCAAATGTCCTTGTTACTAAGAGCATCCCGTAATAACAATTTATGGGTGAGGGGAGATATAATTATCATCTACAAAACTTCTCCTAACATATACATAATACTCACCCCTTAATTGTGAGAGCCAACTATCACATTACTCATCTCTAACACTCAGAAACGTGCCCACTCTCACAATTCTTGCAGTTGTTTAGGGGCTTGGGCCAAGCGACCTGACCTCTGTGCTCACTCAGATAATGACCCTTGCTGTAAAGCTCTGGGGAGGAAAAGGACTTTGTGTGTTACTTTTTTCCCCTCCTTGTTGATTTGTCACATCTGTGGAGCATATGGCTAAATCTCAACCTTAATGTTTTTCCCATAATGTGAATTTAAGTTGGCTTAGAAACATGCCCAGCCTTCAGCAGCCAGCTCTGGGGGGTGTTAGGAGCAAGCTGCACAATCTGATGCCTCTCCTCTGGCACTTGACATAAGATATATGCTGTTAGTAGTGTAATGGACAACTTTACTTTCTAAATTCTGGATTATCTGATCTGCTATTACATCCAAAAGCCAGATATTGGTAAACACTGGTTGGCTTTGGTTTTGGTGGTTTTTTTTTTTGTTTGGTTTGATTTGGGGGTTTTATGTGTTTTTTGTTTGTTTGTGGTTAGAAATAATGAACTGGTTAGGTGGCACCTGCCTTGCAGATATGTCAGAGCTGCCCTTTTTGCCTTAGGATTTGCCAAGATTTATAGTGTAAAAATCTCCTCTCAAGGCATGTTAGTGAATGTTTAGGTGTTAATGTAATGAAACCAGCACCAGACTATTAAATTACTATGCAGTAAAGGGAAATATTAACTTGAAATGTATTAATAAAAAAAAATGAAGCAGAGTTAAAGGTAGAATGAGCTATCTCATGCTGGAGCACTTGATTTAACACTCAACTTGTTTTATTTTACAAATACTTTCCTCTCTGCAGTTGCTGTGGAACTAATCCAAGGAGCAGAAAAGGCCAGTTGCAAAACAACAGTAGCCACATACAATGTGCAGAGTAAACGAGCTGTCAAAGGGAGATACTGTGCTTCTTCCTAATCACTCAGTTCTAGGGAGTTCACTTGTGAAAATGGCCAAGGTGCTCAGGCAAATAATCACTTTTTTTACATTGAATTGGCATTTAGAAATTCTCTTAATCCACCACGTGGGGGGGTTTTCCCCCCCATCAGACACAGTTGCAACTTGAATTCTGCAATTCAGTATGGAAGCATGGTATCCATATGTTAAAAACACTTGATCTGGTGTTGTTATACAGTAAAAGAGATGGCATCCTTTGAGAGAAACATCTTTTGAGTGTGACTTTCCAGAAACACTCTAGTCTTAACATTGTTTCCCTTGTCCTCCAATGTCATTTTTCAATTGTTTATGTTTGTGTAAATTAACTCCTGGTGAGTTTAGAAGCCCTGATTCATACGATCTTTTTTCTTCTGCTGTAGAAACATGGAATTAGAGCCTGTAACTTTGGGTGCATGGGTGTTTACAGGTGGTGCTGTCATTTTTGTTCAGACAAGCTTGATCTTGGAAGAAATCCAAATTTCCTTTGCAGCACTTTTTCCTATAAAAGAACAAAAAGATTGATTTTTACCTTTTAATTTTAGGTCAACTGAGAGAACAGCTCAGCTACCTCAAAGGAGATAACTTTTTCAGATTTACTTGCTCTGACTGCTCAGAAGATGGGAAGGAGCAATTTGAACGTCTGAGATTAACATGGCAACAAGTAAGTGAAATGTTTGTGCCAGCAGAACAAGTGTGGGACTTGCTGAAATTGTTGGTTGTTGTGTATATGCTACCTGGAAAAGGAGGATCAGGTATTGGTAACAAAGAAGCATTTGCATGCACTTCAGAAATTAATTAGCTGAGGATTGACTGCACATGAGAACTTCAGCATTTGGCAGGGAAATTGAAAGGTAATCATACAAACCACATTCCTTTTCTTTTTTTTTTTTTTTTTTTCCCTTCCCCTTATGTTGCTTATGAATTCATGGCTTCAAGCAGGTTTGGAAAAGCAAAATAAATGCATTTTGGCTTCTAGGCATGAACAGTTTTTTGTATCTAAGAAAATGTAAAACTGGTGAGGTGGCAACATAGAAACAGAAGGCATGCCAGCTCCCTGGGTACAAAGCTCCAACCTGGCTGCTTATGCACTAGCATCAGTCCCTGCTGGAATTCACTGTTCCAGTCATTTGCACACCTGAGCAATCTAAACCACATCTGTTTGCATCCTTTGGGCCTGTAATGGTGTGTTGTCTCACAGAATATCACAGAATCACAGGAGCAGGTAGGATGGAAAAGACCTTTGAGATCATCAAATCCATCCCATGACCTAACACCACATGGTCAACCAGACCATGGCACTGAGTGCAACATTCAGGCTTTCCTTAAACACCTCCAGGGATGGTGACTCCACCAGCTCCCTGGGCAGCCCATTTCAATGCCCACTCACTCTCTCTGTGAAGAAATTCTTCCTAATGTCCAGCCTAAACCTATCCTGGTGCAGCTTAAGATGTATCCTCCTGTCCTGTCACTGGTTGCCTGGATCAAGAGGCTGAATTCCTGCCTGGCTGCACCCTCCTGTCAGGTAGAGGTAGAGAATGATAAGGTCTCCTCTGAGCCTCCTCCTCTCCTGCCAAACACCCCCAGCTCCCTCAGCTGTTCCTCATAGGATCTGCACTCCAGATCCTTCACCAGCCTTGCTGCCCTTCTCTGGATGTGCCCCAGCACCTCAACATCCTTCCTAAAGTGCAGGGCCCAGAACTGGACACAAGGCTCGAGGTGTGGCCTCACCAGTGCCGAGTACAGGGGAAGAATCACTGCCCTGCTCCTGCTGGCCACTATTCCTGATCCAAGCCAGGATGCCATTGGCCTTCTTGGCCACCTGGGCACACTGCTGGCTTGTGTTCAGTCTGCCATCAGTCAGTACCCCCAGGTCCCTTTCTGGCCTCTCTCCAGCTGCTCTGTCCCCAGCCTGTAGTGCTGCAGGGGGTTGTTGTGGCCAAAGTGCAGGACTCAGCACCTGGTCTTGTTAAACCTGCTGTTGCTGGATTTGGCCCATGGATCCAGCCTGTCCAGGCCCCTCTAGATGGTGTCAAAGGCTTTGCTGAAGCCCAGGTAGACAAAATCCACAGCCTTCCCTGGATCCACCAGGCAGGTCACCTGGTCATAAAAGGAGATCAGGCTGGTCAGGCAGGACCTGCCCCTCCTAAACCCACGCTGTAGGTGCCAAGTGATGGCACTGAAGATGATCTGTTCCATAACCTTGCCTGGCACTGAGGCTGGGCTGGCAGGCCTGGAGCTGTCTGCACCCTCCTTCCAGCCCTTCTTACGGATGGGTGTCGCACTGGCCAACCTTCAGCCATCAGGTACCTCCCTGGTGAGCCAGGACTCTTGGTAAATGATGGAGAGCAGCTTGCTGAGCTCTTCTGCCAGCTCCCTTGGCACCCTGGGATGGATTCCATCTGGTCCCACAGACTTGTGAGCATCTAAGAGGCTCAGCAGGTTCTTGATTCTTACCCCTAGGCACTCAGCCTTATCGTCATGTAAGATAATTTGTAACACCAACACCAGCTCCTGCACTGCTTTCTCCTGGTGGCCAGCACAGGGAAAAAGGTCAGGGGTCTGTACTGGCAGAGTTTCACCAAGTTCCAGACTGGGAAAGCAAAGGCTGCTGGCATTGCCCAGGTCTCTTCAGAGTGCCATGGGGAAGGGACAGACAAAATGAAAATGGGTGAGGAAGAAAGCTGTGACCACCTCCCTGGGCTTCCAGCAGCCAGAGCTGCTGCTGCTTCTGGGTAAGTGGAATTGAGAGAAATGGTCAAACTAATTTATCTGAAGCAGGAAGAATGGGGACAGTGATTTCTGGATTTTTTCAGAGTATGTGGCCTCACCAGATCTGTATCTTTAGCCAGCTGAAAAGAGAATTATTTTTGACGTCCTGAGACATTGTCCCACATGACTGTAAAACCTACAAAATCCTACTTATCAAACTGAGAGGGGTTGTGCGGTAGAAATAGAGTGAAGGGGGACATTAAATCTGTCCATATTTCCTCATTTTGACATCTTTGACAATGCATCCCAGATAGCCAAGGTCCACTGTGAGGAGACCCATCTCTAAGAAAAGCAGATTTCAGACTTCTTGGAGGGTGAACTGCAAGTCGTTATTGGAAGTAGTGCCAAAACAAGGCTGTGTGATTGTTGAAAGATGATCCCAGCCTAGCTGACTTTAGTTTTGTTCTGATAAATTAATTAAAATTAATTAAGGAAATGTAATTAACAGTTGGTCACCTAGGATTTACTTGAAGGAGGTGAGATATTTCTCAAACCTGCCCTTTAGTTTGGGTATGTCACAGATCAGAGTGAATTTGGTTGTGAAGTGTGTGAAGGACCACTGTCACAATGTTTCTGATGTATTGGATAGCAGGATTACATGTAACTTTTTTTTTTAATTTGAAAGACTGTTTCCCTACCTCCACATTACATTGAGACCCCAGCTGTACTGTAATTCATTTATACAACAGCTGCACAGTTCTTGTGTCTCAGCACAAACCTGCATAACTAGGCAGCTTGTTATTCCCCTGGGATGGAGAAATCTCTGGAAGAATGTGCATCTAACAATAGAAAGACAAGAACGGGCAGCACGAAACCAGGAAGAAGATGGATTGCAGAAGTTGCCTCTGAGATGTTGCAAAAATAAGATATTTATGAGGGAGCGAAGATTTGTGTGTGTGGCAGCTGTGGGGGTCTGTTCAGCAGAAAAAGCAGAAGGGATTCACTTGTGTCCAACACTTTCTGTTCCAGGTTGTCATGTTGGCAATGTACAACTTGTCTCTGGAAGGAACAGGCCGTCAGGGGTACTTCAGATGGAAAGAAGACATTTGTGCTTTTATTGAGAAACACTGGACTTTCTTATTAGGGAACAGGTAAAGACATGATATTTCCCTCAGGGTCTGGTTGGTGAGCCAAAGGAATTAAAACCTGTTATACAGATGGACAAGAATCCTGGTTAATTTGGTGACATCTCTGTTGAGCTTTACAAGTGATAAAAAGGGAGGATTTAATATTGAGAATCTGAATGCAGGCATGAGGGGTACACTTGAGAGAATCAGCAATTCTTACTGGGGAAAAACAACCCCAGGAATGTCACACAAAAGCATACAAATGCATGTATTTTGGATTATTCCTTATCTTCCTCTATGCAGCACGTGAAGCTGCAAAGACTGGGTTTTTCTAAACAGTCACAATGGATGGGCTAATCCTGGTATTGCCAAACTTTAGGGACAAAAATATGATCCAGCAAAGCTCCTTGGCTATAAAGCTTGCAAGGACCAAGTTCTTCAAGAAGAACTGAGCCTCACCTTTTAGTTTGTTTTGGATCTTAATGAATAATGGCTCTTGCATAGTAGATGTTATACAACTGAAACGTTTTTCACACTGTCAGAGCAGGAACCCCTCTCGCAGAGGGCAGCCTTCATTTTCCAGGTGAACAGCACATCTTTTCTGAGCGTGCTGAAGCTGTCAAACCCAAGCCTCACTGTTAATGTGTGTGCTGTGGAGGCAGGAAAGGAACTGAGCAATCCTTGGAAGTTGTAGATTTGATTGACTTCACAACTTCCTTTCTTCCCCAGGGATTTCTCTGTTGTAAGATCTGGCCTTTCTTCCTAACCAGATTTGGTCTTTGGCTTTGCTTTCAGTGCTTGTCTGTGCCTCCTTGCTTTGTTCTCAGAAATGTTAGGATTTGTCCTCCCTGGAAGCCACAGGGACCCTGACAGGAGGGCAGCTGGTGGCCCATTGTCCCTCACTGAGGGAGCCGATGCCTCCCAGGGTTTTCTGCTGCCTTTTGAGACTTGCCCTAGGAACTGGGCACTCCTTGCTCTGATTAAAATTCAGAGTTGATTCCTGGCCTCAGACACAGCCTTCCCACTTGCCTGGACAAGCCACTGGTGGAACAGAGACAGCTGAATTGTGTGTGCAGCAGCACAAATCGTGCAATGATCTTCTTCCTTGGCATATTGAAGTGCAGCTTATCCAGATTTACTGTAACACTCCAGACTCTGAGCTGCAGCAGCTGGCTTTGATCCCCCACCTTTGAGGTTCAGTACCCCAAAGTGTGTAAGGGCAGCACCTGGGCAGCAGTGAACACCAACTCAGCCAAACCCTGGCACGTACAGAAGTTTCTGCATGTGGGGGTGTGCAAAGGGAAGAAGAAATCCTAAGATTCTGGGCAACTGAGGTTAAACTCTGCACCATGAACCTGACTTTCCAGAGTCCGAGGGAGTACCTCAGTTATTGGCTACAAGGGCAATTCTTCAGTATTTCTCCTCACCTCTTCCCTAAGTGACATCGTAGTTAGCCCTGTGACCAGTTCCTAAAGGAACAAAAACTGCTCAGATGCCCAGTAAGAGTGCACTGCCCAGCAGAGGGAAAGGCTTAAATGCAGCTCCCTGCCTCCAAGGGGCCAAAAAAGTGCTTCAGGAGTAGTTCAGTGATTGCGTGTCGGTGCCACTGGCAGAAACACTGTCCAGGATGGAAGCACAGCTGGTGAGTGGGGAGCTAACCCTTGGTTTCCTCTCTCCACCACAGGAAGAAGACCTCAACATGGTGGAGCACAGTTGCTGGCTGTCTCTCTGTGGGGAGCCCCTTGTTTTTCCGCTCGGGGGCACAGGAATTTGGAGAACCGGGATGGTGGAAGCTGGTTCATAACAAACCCCCAACACTGAAACCTGAAGGAGAGAAGCTGTCAGCATCTGCACTGAAGGCAAAAGGTAACTCTGTCCCCAGTAGTGTGTAGATTCCTTGCTGGGCCAGAGCTGGGAGACGTGAGAAAAGTCCAGTTAAAACCAGTTTGTGTGCATGGACAGTTCCTTAGTTTTGTTCTGCTCTAATGGTTGACTGAAGAGAACTATGGTGCATCTACTCTAGTGTGAGAAGCCTGTTATGTTTTATGACCTTTTTCCATTGTGCTGATTTATAGGGTTTTGAGGCTTGTGCAGAGTGGTTTTGGTTGGGTTTTTTTTTAGGTGAAATCCACAATTTTCCCACTTCTCTTTACCCTGGGGAATGTCTTTTATCTTTTGTCACTAGATGCAAATTCTCCTCTGTGTGGAGGAACAGAATTTGGACTTTACTGAGGCTTTAGTCATACACTGGCTTAATGCTACATGTCCCAGAGTGAATTTCTCGTACACGTTGAAAACCCCATCTTTTCAGCTTTGTAGTCAGTGCGTTTTTGACTGTGTAGTGTGAATCCAGTGACGGCAGGAGCTCAGAATAAGCAAACTCCTCCTTTAGCAGCTTCCAAGCCCCCGCTGGATCCCATCATTACTGTGGAAGGCCTTCGGAAGCGGGTGAGCCGCAATCCAGTCGAGTCAGCCATGGAGCTGAAGGAGAAGCGGTCCCGCACTCAGGAGGCCAAGGACATTCGGAGAGCCCAGAAGGAGGCGGCCGGGTTCCTGGACCGCAGCACTTCCTCCACGCCCGTCAAGTTCAGCAGCCGCTGCCGCCGGCCCGACATCGTCCTGGAGAAAGGAGAGGTCATCGACTTCTCCTCCCTGAGCTCATCCGACCGCACGCCTCTCACCAGCCCCTCTCCGTCGCCGTCCCTGGACTTCTCTGCTCCCGGCACTCCCGCCTCGCACTCGGCCACTCCCAGCCTGCTCTCGGAAGCTGATCTCATCCCGGATGTCATGCCACCGCAGGCGCTCTTCCATGGTAAGAGCCACCATGGCTTTCGTTTAGTGATGAACCGTGTGCAGTTTCCTAGGAATATTTTTCTAAAAAGAAGCTCCCAATGAGCTGCAGGAGCCTTGCAGGATGAGATGGAAAGTAACTGGCAATATTCTGTTGTCTTAGTTGAGTGTGAGAATTGACTGGTTTTCCATAGTTTTATCACCAGCTTCTAAGGCCAGAAGAAACCCCCATTATCGTTTTCTGAGAGATCCTGAATAAACAGTGGGTAGACTTCACACAGCAACTGCTGGACCACTCAGCATCAGCATTTCACTGCAACACAGATTACCCTGTTATGTAGCAAGTCTAGTTTTGTCTCACATGTTTTTCATGGGAGAAATTTTATTCCCATGGTAATGTCCCAGTATTTTAAGTTTGATTGTGCTGATTAATGGATGCTGAATTTCAGTGAGATTGCAAAGCAGTGATGCAGGCTGACATCTCTTAGTTCCTTAAGGAGCCAGTCTTCTGGGTGACAGGAAGAATAGGGAGGTTCTGTAGAGGACAGAACCTCTCCAGGGTATGCCAGCTGAAGATACAGCTCACCAGCTTGACTTTTTGATCCCCGGTCTTTGGGAATTTTCAGCAGCTTAACGTTCCTCAAAGAACATGTGCTTGCAGCTCAGGAGGGGCACTGTTTCCAGATGCTGAACTACAAGACACTTTAGGAGCAGGATTGATTCTGTGTCCTGAAATTGGACTCTATTCAGCATCTCCCATCCCAAATCGGGAGATCTGGGAGTACCCAGAAAATGAAGTGTGTTGGGTAAACCCACATTATTGTTCCTTAGCAGAAAAATGCTGTGACAACCATTTCTGAAATGTGACTTTGATGTTTAAATTATTTTTTTCTTTCCCCCTGGATTATTTTGATCTGTTCCACAGATGATGAGGAGATGGAAGGAGATGGAGTCATAGACCCAGGAATAGAATATGTGCCCCCTCCCAGTGGGACAGCTGGTGCTGGCACCATGATAGCAAGCAGAAAAAAGGTGAAGACAGCTGAGCAGATCAAGCAAGAGGTGGAAAGTGAAGAAGAAAAAACAGAACGGATGGAAGGTGACAGCGAAGATCCTGAAGAGTCAAACACACCCTTGCAGGGGAGAGGACGAGACAAGGGGAAGTCACAGCTGGAGAAGGATGCTAAACCCAGAGTTCCCAAGCACACCTCAGTTAGCATCTATGAGGAAAAGCTGCTGCTGAAGAGACTGGAAGCCTGTCCCAATGCTTTGAGCATGACCCCAGAGGCCCGGAGGCTGAGGCGCAAGCTGCTGGTCAGGCAGGCCAAGAGGGAAAGAGGACTCCCACTCTTTGACTTGGACCAGGTTGTGAATGCTGCACTGCTCCTGGTTGATGGGATTTATGGAGCCAAAGAAGGTAGTGTCTCCAGGTCCCCAGTAGGGCAAGCAACGTACAGAACTACTAGCCAGGACTTCAGGATCTTGGACAGATACCAGGTGGGTGTTCCCAAATCTAAGTTAGCTTTTGGCACTGGTTATTTTAAAGCTTTTGCGGCAGCCAGCAGTGTCACACTGAGGTTATCTGACTCCTGAAGTGAAAAGGATCATGTGAACAAGACTCATTTGGGCTTGGGGCTGTGTCCCCACCAATGCTCTCCTAAGTCCCTTTCTTCTTGGGACATGCTGGTTCAGCACTGCTGTCTGTCAGTGTCAGCACCACAAATGTCAATGTATTTGTACTCCAGCCCTGCCCAAATGCTGGCACTGGAGGCCTGGAGTACCCAGACATGTGGGTGCTCTTTCATGCGTCTAGGAGGGAGATGACTTGCAGTGCTTTTAGGTTTGGGCACCAAATTTGGGAGTGCCCAGCAGAGTCCAGAGGTGGGACCACTGTGGTCCAGTCCACCTTGTGACACTGAAAGGCCCTTACTCTCCCTGCATACGATTCCCTTGTTAAATTACTGACTGACCTTCCTGCAACTGTTGTGCATTTTTTTGTGCATGCAGACAATGCTGCCCGCCACGAAGGGGTATCGCCAGCAGACAACCAAGTTTCTGTACCGCCTGGTAGGCTCAGAAGACCTGCTGACAGACCACAGTATTGTCAGCCCTTACACCTCCCGTGTCCTTAAGCCTTACATCAGGTACAGAGGGTCTGAGCTTGCTCTTGGCTTGTGCACCGCCAGCCCACGGAGAGGACACCTTTCTTGGGCAGTGCTCCTCACTCCTCCTCAAAGTACAACCCAGTGCACCATGGTAACCCTGAAGGGATAGTGTTTGATTTAGCTAGTAGTGGATTGCATTGGGAAGGGGAATCTCCAAGAGGGGGCGAGGGCAGAGAGGGCGTTGCTGTAGCCATTCAGTGCAAGTTGCACCTGCTCTTGGGTCAGAACCGTGCTTTCCTTGCTCATGCTGAAAGGAAAGACTGGCTGGACATGCTGTGGGTCTGAAAAGTGTCCTGGCCTCTGGCACAAGGGTGTTTTTGCTGAGCTGGGGGCTGTTTCCCCATGTGAATGGAAGACTGTTCTTTATTTTCCTAAAGCTGAGCACGACAGAAGATATTTCATGTGCAGTACTCATATAGCTGCAGTGGCAGTTTTTGTTGCTCACTTGTTTTTTGTGTTTCCTTTCCACGTTCCTGGCAGACGCGATTATGAGACAAAGCCCCCGAAACTCAGGCTGCTGGCAGAAATCCGGGCAAATCCACACAGGAATGATCTCAACTGGAAGGCTGAGCCAGAAGCACCCATTGATTACTGCTATGTTCGCCCTAATCACATCCCCACTATAAACTCCATGTGCCATGAATTCTTCTGGCCTGGTAAGATTCCTCCAGTGCTTGGGTTTCCAAGAAAGAAGTGGTATTGTTCAGAAAAAAAAATGTTCTTGGGCCAAATTTTTCTTCAGTTAGTGTCTGGATAGTTCTTAGAAACCCATTATCTGATGTCACAGGAATGCATTTGAGGTGGAGATGTGGGTTTGGTGTATTTGTCTCTTGAGATCTTGTAAAACTGGGCAATTAGGCCCTAATTAGCACAGCACTTACAAAAATAGGTGCTAATAGGAGTAGTCGGGTAGTTAACTAAACTTGAGCATCCAGTGAAATGTTTTGCAGAATCAGGGGTTGAAAGAAACGGTTTTATTCCAGAGATTACTGTTGATTACCTCTGTGAGAAGGCTTCTTCCTAGCAGCCATAAGCTGGATATATCAGAGTGAAAGTCGGTAAATTATATGAGGAGTGGCTGAGGTCACTTGGTGTGTTCAGCCTGGAGAGGAGGAGACTGAAGGGAGACCTCATCATGGTCTGCAGCTTCCTCAGGAGGGGAAGCAGAGGGGCAGGCACCGATCTCTGGCAGGACCCAGTAGAACGGCTCTGAAGCTGTGCCTGGGGAGGTTTAGGTTGGATATCAGGAAAAGGTTCTTCACCCAGAGGGTGGCTGGGCACTGGAACAGGCTCCCCAGGGCAGTGTCACAGCTCCAAGCCTGCCCAAGAGGAGTTTGGACAATGCTCTCAGGCCCATGGTGTGATTCTTGCGGTTGTCCTGTGCGGCACCAGGAGTTGGACTCGATCATCCTTGAGGGTCCCTTCCAACTCAGCTTATTTTGTGATTCAGTGAATTGCTTTCACAACTGTAGGCTCCGCTGTGATGTCCTTTATTTCTTCAAGCCTCAGTATTTACAAGGCATGGGAAAGATTAGGTTTGTATTTCTGTGTCATTTCTGGAAGTGCAGGTTCTTTGGGCACAGTGGCTGCCCTTTCTGGGTGTGGTTACGAGGCTGCAGTCTTCAGTTCTTCTGACATAAGAACAGGGATGTTCATCTGCTGCATGCATCAGCTTCTGATCAGCAAACAACGCAGCAGACTAATTTAGAAAAGCCCAGTACAAAGAGTACACACCTTTCTTCCAGGTAACTGTTTGCTTTGTGCTTTGATTTGCCGATGGTGATTCAGCAGGGCTGTAGTTCAGCAGTGCCCATATGCCGCAGTCAGGATGGGAGCTCTTTTTGCTACTCATTATGCAAATTGCACAGTGTGGGGGGAAATAACCTGGCACGCCTTTCTTTTCACAAGCTGTTTGAGAGTTTGTGAGACACACTTGCAATCCCAGCAGAGGCTGAACCGCTTTGTCATAGTCTCTCCTCTCCTGATAATGCATTTGAAGTTCTGGCCAAGTTGGGTTGCACCTTCGTTAAGTTCTTCAGGACTCACCCTGTTTTATTTAACATAAGGAGCATGGGTGTGTTCCACCCAACTG
Source organism: Promerops cafer (assembly GCA_013398275.1). Lineage (NCBI taxonomy): Eukaryota > Metazoa > Chordata > Aves > Passeriformes > Nectariniidae > Promerops > Promerops cafer. The sequence continues at coordinate 613,412 of VZSE01007460.1, forward strand.
TGAACTGTTCATCATTAAGTCAGAAAGATGACACCCCATCAGTCTCCAAACAGGAATCCAAATCTTTTCCACAGTGAAAAAATTCTGAGGCAGGGATATGACTGTTGCACCTTGGTTCTGTTTTAGCAGGTAAGGGAAGGTTTGGGAGGTAAAGCCTGGATGCGAAGAGTTTAGCTGGTACAGCTTGGGGGTGGGAGGAAGGGATATGCAACCGGGTGAGCATCATTAAACCAGCACTTAGTTCTTCTATGCCTCCAAATCCTTCCTTTCAGAGCTGTTCTTGCCTCTCCCGAGGCAGAACTACATTTCCAGGTAGTGACTGCAAACGAGCTGGTGGAAGAGAGTTCCCCGGTGTTGTTTCTCACAGTGCCTTGGTGCCCTAACGGGACAGCTCTCCCAAGCGGGGAGTGTCTGCAGTGGTGAACCATCCTGAGCTAAGCACCACTGCAGAGGTGCCAGTGCCCGGGGCAGTGAGAGTTCCTGTCCAGACACGCTGCAAGGCACTCCACAGGCAACGGCAGCCTTGGCTTCATTAACACCGCTCCCTCTTGCCAATCGATCCCTCCCACGTCTTGCTCCACCCAGTTACTCTCCAGCAAGAAAATAACTCACCCACTTCTTGGTGCCTGTTGCTTTATGAAGTCTTGCATCTCATCAAGAGGGATTACTGGAAAACGTACTCATACTATTTTGTTACCCCGTGTTCCAAATACATTGCAATTGCCAACTTGAGGCTGGCACATCAATGTTTCTGGCACATCTCCTCTGTGTCTTGCATCTCATTTAGGGTCTGTCCACACAAATTACCAAGCAGTCAGCCTTCAGTGTCTCCAGCTGCACTGCTTGGTGCAGACAGGCTGTGTGGATGCTCCATGACTGCAGCAGCAGGGTGATCAGGCAAGGTAACAAACTCCCAGCCTCTTTCTGTCTCCGGCCTCTGACTCACAGAAGCACCACTGCCACCACTACTTTATCCCCCATATCAGAGAATTAGCATGCTAAAAGCAAGTGTTTTGATGCCGTTGGAAGCTGTGGGCAGGCTCACAGTGCAGCTCCACAACCAGCTGAGTGTGCACAAGAGACAGCAGTAAGAGCTCCAGGCAAGGTGGAGGAAAAAGACAGGAACCATAGCAGGCAATGCTACCAAAGCTGAAGCCCAGTTTCATGTGTGTGCTTCTGAAGAGAGTTAGGTTTCAGTGTCATCCTTGAGTCATTTGAAAGGAAATCAGCTTTGTTAGTATCTCCACACAAGCTTCCCTGCTAAGCAAATCTTGTTTTGTCTGTTCTGTTGTATCATCTTTTCTCTTGCATACTTACCTGGCAGGGGAGACACCAGGATCAGGCAGCTGGTTTTCCCAAGCACTGCACTCTGGGTGTCCTGACCTTTGGGATTTCCCAAAACGTGGGAAATTTGGCTGCTTAATTTGTAGTAACAGAGGACTGCTCTAGCAGGGGCCTTGGACTATTCTATGATGTTGTGATCTCTTGCTATCACAAATTTGAAATCAAGGTAAAAAGAAGGGATCGAGTGTTTCTAAAAAGCCTTAAACCACTGGATTTAAATGACACTTTTCTTTTGGTTTGCAGTGCTTCCAACTGCTGTTTCTCTCTTTCTCCCTAGGAATCGATTTGTCAGAGTGCCTGCAGTATCCAGACTTCAGTGTTGTTGTCCTTTACAAGAAAGTCATCATTGCCTTTGGCTTTATGGTGCCAGATGTGAAGTACAACGAAGCTTACATCTCTTTTCTGTTGGTGCACCCTGAGTGGAGAAGAGCTGGGATTGCAACCTTCATGATTTACCATCTTATCCAGGTAATGAAATGAAATCATCCCGTGAATCTGCCAAGGAACCAGCTCTCACTTCTTCCTTGTGTGCACACGTGCAGATATTAGAGAGTAAGAACCCTTTTTGTGAATGTTTATGGGAGGAAATAGCTCCAGCTTTGGAAGTTAAAATGTGTTTAGGAAAACAACCATCCAGGTCATGCCCTCAGAATTAGAGGGATGCTGCACACTTCAGCTGTCTCGGGATTAACTCTGTGTTCTCCAGTGGTCAGTAGTTTGTATACAAGGGATACTGTCAATGGGGGGTTTAAAGGAGAAAATGAGGTAAGAGTGGGCAGGGTCAATTGGAATTATTGCATCTTTCTTGACTACACCTGGAGGTTTATTCCATGCGTTAAATCACTTACTGGTCTCAATCACTCACTTTCACTTTTATACTCTAGTTCAAATACAGCTGAGTTAATGATAAAGTGTTTGCAACCTCACTGTTTGTTTAAACTGGCTTGTACTGGGCCTTGTTCCACAGGAATACTTGGGCAAATTAATCTCAGCTAACTAAACGGGTGATATTAAAGGAGTTAAACTTCATTACCTCTCTGAATGAATACTGTTATTCAAGTGGCCTTAATTCCACTGACTTTCTTGAATTAAATAGCAGGAAAGGCAGCTAAATTGTGAGTAAGGATGCAGATATTTGTCCTTTACAGAGCCCAACGCCACCGTTTTACCACTCCCTGAGCTCTCTTGGCAGAGCTGCCAATGGGAAACATTGCTGTAGTCAAGATGAGCTTCACTAACAAAAACTATACACTGAAACTGTTTTATCCTCTTTTTTATTTGGCTGCAGCAAGGTACAGAGTGCTGGCAGAGCTTTGGGGAAAGTGATCCGTGCTTTGGAAAAGCACTTTCCTCTCCTGGGCCGCCCGAGGCTAACTCTGCTACCTGCACAGCCCTCTGCAGTGCTGACACAGGCCTCTAATCAATTTTCTTTAAACTCACCCCTTGCATCTCCCAGGCAGCTCTGTGTCAAGTGTTGAAGGAAATTGCCCTCAGCTCAGTCTGTTGATGTGAGATGTCAACACCCAGTGGGAACAGGCGCCAAGGTTTGCAGGGATCCAGCAGGTGGACTCTCAGAGACTTCCCTCTCCAGCAGGGCTGGGATGCTGGAGTTGGCAAGGCAGCCACAGAAAATCCTCACACCTTTCTGTAGGATGTATCACATCAATTAACCTAATCCTGCTTGCATGAAATTCCCTGTTTCCTGAGGAAAGCCAGGCAGATGTGAGAGATTTGAGTCTGATTAGCACCCCAGCAATGAGAGAGCAGGGCTGTATGTTTGGCTCACATTAGGTTTATTTTCCCATTGCCGTTTCTGACAGCAGTAGAACGGGTTTAGCCCTGTAGAATAATGGTGGTTGTGACCTCCTGTTCCTCAGTCTCCAGGCTGTAGGTGCTGCTTTGCAGCCTGCTTGGGCTTGGGGTCTCCTCTCTGTAGCTTGAGACACTTTGATGCTCTGTTTGGATGAAGAGTAGGTCGCTGACTTTGGGATCAGTGTGCCGAGTTTGGGGATGAATTCTTGGGAACAGCATAACTTAACAGGAAAATGTTTTGATGCAAATGGTGGTGGCTGGTTTTGCTGTCAAAAATTATCCTCTCATGCATCTGTCCCAGAGGACTAAACTGCATTTTCTTAATGATCTTGTTCAAATTTTCATTTCCCCAAAATAGCTTCCACTTACTTCTTTTTTTCTTTCCCTCCTTAAATTCCTGAGAGTTTTCCCCTTGAAAGTTCTATCTTGGAGATTTCCTAGAGGGTATTACTGTTCCCACTTAAGAGTTAGAATACACTCAATATACATGGAATGCTATTAAAACACTTGATGAAAGCAGAAAATAAATTATTTCAGCATCTTAATCAGAGTGTTGCTGGTTAGAATAATTTAGGATCTTCAAGGTAACTTCAGCCATGTTATTATTTGCTGTCTGAACTGAATTTCCTGCCTTCTCAGGAGGCGAGTGCTGTGCCCTGAAGGATGGGAGAGGAGCTGGGTGGGATAGGCAGGAATTCCAGCGTGACAGCACAGAGGTGCTCAGGCAGTCCCAGGGAGCTCAGCTCTGTTTGCTGACAGGGAGGAGTGCAGAGCCTGATCCTCTGGCATGTTTTGTCTTTTCTTCAGGCCATTGTATTTGAGATCAGGGCTGTACACCAAGATTATTTTTAATTAACAATTACTTTAGTAATTGACAACAGAAAGATGACAAATTATAATCCCAAACCTGCCTTCATTGTCAGAGAATCCACGTTTCCCAGAACCAAAGGCTTGGAGGAGCAGCAGCAGCGCTCCCTTTGCTGTTGCTATGTGTGGTAACTCCTGTGCTGGGGCCTGTGACTTTTCTCACATTTCCTCAGTACCTTGGATCCCTGAGCTGATGAATCTCCTCACCTCCGCATTCCCCCAGAGGCTGTCTCGCTCTCTTGCAGTGATATCTCCTTTTTTTTCCTCTCCCCCTCCCTTGGCAGACCTGCATGGGCAAGGACGTCACCCTTCACGTCTCTGCAAGCAACCCTGCTATGCTGCTCTACCAGAAGTTTGGATTTAAGACCGAGGAGTACATTTTGGATTTTTATGACAAGTATTACCCCTTGGACAGCAAGGAGTGCAAGCACGCCTTCTTCCTCAGGCTGCGGCGCTGAGCTGCTGGAGGGGTCTGGGGAGCTGGGAATAGCCCAGTCCCTCCAAAAAACTCCTCCAGCTTTCAGTGGAGGATGTTGGCTGCCACAGGAGAGCTGGAACACGCTGATGTGTTTATCCCTAGGACTTTGGATGTCAGCAGCGAGATGTTGTGTGTGGAAAATGCAATCCAAGAGGATTGATTCCTGTGCTCCAAGGGGAGAGGCCTGGAAATGCCAACTAGGATACACTGAAACCACTGGAGAATTGAAATTCCTTATGGGGAATTTTCCTGCCGCTGTTACTTTGGAGAGCCTCATTAGCAAACAAAAATACCAAACAAAAAAGTGTTTCTCACTTCAGAGGGGCCCCATGGATTTCAAGTTTTGAAACCTGTCCAATAAATGTTGCAGGTTTTTTGTCTCTGTTTTTGTTTATGAGCAAAAAGGAACACCTAAACTTAAACCATTCAGTGTTTCTGTGGTTTGATTGCTTTGTTAGGAACTGTCTTGAGTCTGTGAAGGGAAGTAAGGTATTGGTGCCTGTAGCTGGATGTTAACTTTAGGAAAGTTCTACACATGCCAGAACCGTAGTCCTGGAACCATGTTTCAGGAATACTGAAGAGCGTGTGGATTCCTGTTATCCTAAGTACAAGGCTCAGAGGAGATACCTTTGTTTTGCTCCTTCCCTGCTGCCTTCCCTTCCCCTCCTTGCCCCGTGCTCAGTGTGACGTTCTCGTAGCGCGCAGTGTTTTGTGTTCAGAACAGTGTCAGGTGGGTTTGTGTCTAGGCAAGGTAGGGCACCACAGCTGCCAGATCAGCTCTTTGGAATCTTCCCACCTCTGTGCCGGTTGTTGGTCTGCAGATCAGCCCTCTGGGCACACCTCTAACCACAGAGCAGCCTCACAGGCTCCAGCACCCACCAGGCGCTCTGGCTGGAAGAAACCCAGAGCAAAAGTCAGTGGGGATGTTTGAAATGCAGGCTCTGATTTGTAGAAGCAGTCTGCTCGCAGCTTGGAGGGAGGAGAGGCCACAGGTGGCCCAGATCCAGTTCTTGGAAGCACCTAGGCTCTAAGTATCGGTAAAGAGGAGAGCAAAGAATAAATAGAAACACCCAAGAATTAAAAAATACAACCCCAAATGGTTTCTCTGGTAGTGGCTCTTGTCCTTTTCCACAGTGTAGCAGCTTCTCTCCCTCCCTGCCTTTCAGTGCAGATGAACAGAAAGCTGCACTGACCAAAGGTCAGGCTGTGCATTTTAACTACGGATCACATCCACTGGGATGGTCCTTTCACATCAAGCCCACAGAGTGCTACACACCAAATGTGACTTCTTTGTCCTTAATCTACTGTGTGTACCTGTTGGCTACCTGACTACAGCAGTAGTAGCCTGAGCGGAGTCTTCATTTTGGTAACAGAAGAGAAAGGGACACAAAATATGTTTTTGTGTAGCCAGTGTCCATCATCACCAACACAAAACCAGTGGTATTGGAAAGGAAAGCCATCTCAGCCAAGGGTTGTGTGCCTGAACATCCATGCACATTTCTGCCTGTTTCATGACTGTGAAAATTTTCAATGTTCTCAATGTTATGAGTTAGCTGGACTTTGAAAGAAAAGAAATATATGTCTTTATGAATGGAATTAAAACCCTTCCCTTGGAAAAACCTGTCTGTAGTCATACTGTTTGTTAAGGTGTCTCTCTATCATCTTATTTCATTGGAATCTAGCAAACTCCAGTATGGCCCTAAGAGGATATGTGTGGGCAGCTGACCAAGGCAAGAAACTCCTCATTTCCCTATGGCCATCCCCACAGAAGGCACACACATGCAGGCCTTAGCAAGCTCCTCCTTTCCAGACAGAATTAGGAAATATAAAATAGTCTGAAGAAGATGACCACTCCTGCATTGTATTCTCAAAGGTGACCATGAAGATTTTGAGGACCACCTTGCTCTGTGGCTTTGTCCCTCAGGGACTGCCAAGTGACGAGGGTGTTATAACAGCCCTGTGACAGCTGCTGTGCTGCAGACAGCTTGGTTTATCCAGGTCCTTGGTTTAACCCCAGATCCTCAAAGGCAGTCAAGTGATCCTCGGGGCGGAAGCCGTGCCTCGTAGTGAAGCAAGCAGACAAACGCTGCTCTCAGCCCTCTGCTTCCCTCGTGTGCCTCGGGAGCCCGGGCGCTGGGTCGCCCGAGCTGAGCGTGAGGAGCCAACACCGCCATGATCCACGGCACGGTTCCTCCACGCTCCCCCGGGCCGGGCGGCGACCGTAGCACTGAGAGGAGGAGCCAAACACAGCTTAACAAAGCCCAGCTTTCCTGGAGAAGAAAGGCGGCACCTCACCCTTCCCTAATAGGGCAGCAAAGCCCAAGTGTTTCCCTGAGCCTTGATTCGTTGCGGCGAGGAACAAGCCGTCCTTTCGGGGGGCGGCTCGGGCGCCGTGAGGGCGGCGGGCCCGCCCCGCTCCCGCCCTGCCCCGCGCGCGNCCGGGCGGGCGCTGACGGCTTCCCCTGTGCCCGCAGATGGCGGCGGCGGGCTTCGTGCACTGTCCCAGCGAGAACAGCCCCGACGTGGCGCAGTGCTTCTTCTGCCTCAAGGAGCTGGAGGGCTGGGAGCCCGACGACGACCCCCTGTGAGTACCGGGGGGATCCCTCGGCCTCCGCCCCGATCGGCGCCGCCCCGGCCCGGCGGAACCGCTGGTGGCAACCGAGGGGCTCGGCAGGGGAGAGCGGCTGCGTGTGGCTCGTTGGGAGCTGCTGCCTTCTCTTTTATTTTCTCTTTCTTTTCGCTTCTTTTCAGGGAGGAACACAAAAAGCACTCTGCGGACTGTGGTTTTCTTTCTCTTCAGAAAGAACCTGCTAACCTGACGGTGCAGGAGTTCCTGAAGCTGGACAAAATGCGAATGAGAAAGGCACTTGTACGTACACGGCAATTTGTCTTCGGATTGTTCAGCTGGCCTGGTTCCTTACCACAAGGCTTTGTGCAGAGTGCTTTGTTGCATCCAGGCTCGGGCTGGATCAGCCGGTGTGCCCTTTCCTGGTTCTCAGCCATGCTTTATGTGGGAGGTATCCCACTTGCCCCTCGAAGCTGAATGACATAGTGCTAAACAGTAATATCCCATTATTTTTACTCTTTGCAGAAAAAAGAGGTTTCTCAGAAGATGACCAAGGTTGAAGATAAAGCCAAGATCCAGCGTTGTAGTATAAAGAATCTGGCTTAGACTGCTGCAGCTTCATAGTTGCCAGTGACATCTGTCTTGTCCACATGCTGTGGCACTGCCCCTGTGACTGAATGGCCGTGTTTCCTGAGGCTGCTTCCAGACTGGCTGTCCCTGAGAAGCAGAGGGAATTCTGCTTCACTCCTCCGTGGCTGTCTGGGAGGTACCCAGGGTTTGATGCATTGCGTACATAATCTTTTTCTGCAGGGATTCTCCTAATTTTCCTGCTGGTTTTTTAAGGATTATTACTTGTGGGTTTACTTGTTTTCTTCTTCTTCTTTTTTTTTTTTTTTTTGTAAATCCAGCTGTTTAGAGATATTGCTGTCTCATAGAGATACTAGTAGCTCTGGTGCTAAAACTTGTATTTCTGATAGGAGTTGACATGCATTTCCATTTTTGTACTGAATATACCGATGCTTTTAGATATTTTGGGACATAGAAAGGGGAAGGAGTTTTAGAAATACTTCAGGGATTTAGGATTGAGGCTAATAACGTTGAGTTATACCACACCTTAGTNCGCCGTTTGAACGGGGCCATGGAGGGGCTGGCGGTGCTGCCCGAGGTGTGGCGGCTCTATTTCGCCTCCGTCCGCGCCGCCACCTTCCGCAACTGGCCCTTCACCGAGGGCTGCGCCTGCACGCCCGAGCGGGTGAGCGCGGGGCC
>VZSE01007460.1:622575-644092 GCA_013398275.1 Promerops cafer
TTTTTTTTTTTTTTTTTGTGTAAATCCAGCTGTTTAGAGATATTGCTGTCTCATAGAGATACTGGTAGCTCTGGTGCTAAAACTTGTATTTCTGATAGGAGTTGACATGCATTTCCATTTTTGTACTGAATATACCGATGCTTTTAGATATTTTGGGACATAGAAAGGGGAAGGAGTTTTAGAAATACTTCAGGGATTTAGGATTGAGGCTAATAACGTTGAGTTATACCACACCTTAGTGTGCCTGGTATTCTTGTGAACTTCTGTTTGTATTTGGCTGCTGCCTCATGTTGATGCATTTATAAATAAAAGTTGAAGGCAGAACAACAAAGTAGTTTTACTCCATTTTCTGGAGGACAAGAATCTGACCTTTACTGCAATGGGCTGTGCTGAATGCAGTTTTAACATCAAAAAGGAAAATAAGCTCATCAGTTACAACTTGCTGTGCTGTTGCTCAAGTGTCAAACTCTTGTAAGCAGTGTTCATCAGGCATGATAGACATTTCAGAGACATTGTAATTTATTTGTGCCTGGGAAAGGTTTGGTTTGTCCCTTTGTTTAGAACGGAAAAGAAAATTTGCAGAATAGAGTGCAGTCAGAGAGGAATTGTGCTCTGAACTGCCAGAAAGGAAGGGGGCAGTCTTGGAGAAAATATTTGATTTTTACGGGGCCCAAGCCGATCCCACAGGGTCATGGATTCTGCAGACAGAACTGGACACACGTGATCAGGTGCTCCCAAAGTCAAAGAACCTTCAGCTTTATTTGGGGAAAAGGTTTGTTGTAGTAACATACCGATGAGAACAATGTTCCTGTGTCTCATAAGTTTGTTCAATGTTCTCTATCCAGACTTACTTGGAACAGTGAAATAACCTTATTATCTCCAGCTGCAACAGCCAAATCCAGCGCTGAGTGCCCTGCTGCATTCTTCTTCTGCACGCTTGCATTGCAGCTGTAAATACAGAACACATTGGTTTAAACTGCTTAAATTCCATGCAAGTGACTGCACTCAGTGATGAAGTGGCTTGTAGGTGAATGTTGATGTGGAATAACTTTGGAATTCCTGGTTGCTCCTTCCCACAGGGACACGGGGCAGGCTCTGGCCCTCCAGTGGTGCCAAGCAGGTCTGTGCAGGCAGGCTGGGGGGGAGCCTGCAGCTGAGCTGGAGGCCCAGCCACAGTACCTACCATAACAGGGCTCGGATGCACTCCTCTCCCTCCAGTCCCAGCAGAACTGCCTCGTGGAGAGCTGTGTTGTTATGCCTGCACAGGGGGAATGAGCAATGCACTTATTACCTAAGGAAACTTAGCAAATAAAACTTAGGAAAATGAATAGGACGATACAGAACACACTAGAAGCATGGTAGGCTTTGGTGAGGTTTATCATATTAAGTTGAAGTGGATGGGGGAAGGAACTGAATAGAACTGCAGCTTTTATAACAGAAGTTATGAGAAATCTTCAAAGCTGGCAACCGGAAGGAGGAGTGTGGATACTGTCATTGAAAGGAACAGATCTGTGGAGGAGAGGTGGGGTTTAGTTCTCTCTAAAACTGGAGCAGGTGTGATTTTTCCCAGTAAAACTCGGAAAGAGGCGAGGCCGAGGATCAGAGCTCACTTACGGCCCTGAGTGCTGGTCAATGTCAGCCCCTTTCTGCACCAGAGGGGAGATGGCTCCTGTGCGCTTGTTCAGGACGGCGACCGTGAGGGCAGGGCGCTCCTCCGCGCTCAGGGAATTGGGGTCAGCCCCCTGCAACAGAGCAGAGGCAGAGGGGCTGGTAAAGCCACACAGATCTTCAGCTTCCACCTCGCTTTTGTATTACGCCAGCTCAAGTTGGCAAACGGGCTTCGTGCTCAAGACAGAGAGGGGTCCAAAGTGAGCTGTTTTGCTTTCTTCTGAAAATGTTTGTCATCTCCTGGCTCAAAGCCAGAGTAGATGTGTGTAACAGTAGCCAAATGAGATTCCAGAGCAGAAACACAGAGATTGTTTGCTTTTGCTATAGAGAGGACTTGATCCTAAATTATAAAACTAATACTTTTTTTTTTTGTTTGGCTTTGACAAACCCAGAGAAGACTGCCTTATGCACTGACCAAATAGAAATCTGGGGAGAACATCTATAAATGTAAAACAGACCCCATCTTCTCTAAAATGCTCTTTCAATCTGAAGACTGGTATTGCAAGGCTGTTGCCTCTTGATCATCAAGCTGAATTTGCACTCCAGGCTAATGTTCATGCAGTAAACAGGCAAAGAGTTGAAAAAGGAAACTTCAGCAAGTGTAACTTACATCACTGAGCAGTTGTTCTATGAAGGTGATTCTTCCTTTCCCAGTTCGACCCAGTTCATCCAGCAGCTGTCTGGACTCTGGCTGTGGAGACACAACAGCCAGAACATTTCACACAGGGAAAATACAAATAGGTGGGCCAGATCCTGCCTTGGGATGAAAGTGCAAAATGCACACAGTGGCATGAACTCGATGTATCTGAGCCTCATTGTTACTAATCCCTGAGTCAGGGAATGTCTTCCTGAGCCTGAGCAAGTGTTGGGTAACCCTGGCTAATATCTCACTACTGAGGGCTTCATTCAGCAAGTGTCTGCAAATTATTCACTTTATATCAATGCAGCTCTCCAGGGCTGTACAAAGATCTGCTCAGCACAGTAGAATTAAACATGGAGGAGTACATGTTTAGGAGTAAAGTTTGAAGCTTCCAGAACTAGAGGGAGTATTTTGTTTTAAAAATGTGTATGTTTTGCCTCAGTAAAATTAGTTTACTAAATTTTAACAAACAAACAACAAAATCTATGAAAAACCTTTTTCTTTTATTTCTTTGCAGCTTTCAACCTTTCCTCATTTTGAAAGCTCAGCCACTTGACCAATCGTTTTTATCTCTGGACTCATATCACAGAGCTCTGTATCTTCTCCCACCTGTTGAGCTGGCTGACTGATCCAAGCTCAGATTAATGTGCATTTCCCTTTTGAAATGTTCCATGTCATTACTGACAATCCCTTTAGTAGGCAGTTCTTTCAGGACATCTGGTCTCCAGTGGAAGTAAATCCTTGCTTCTTGAATTAAACTATGGAGTCAAATGTTGTAAAGTCAAGAGAAGATGACACTTCCACATGATGTTGCTTCTGAAAAAAATCTCTCACTGCAACAGTCCTTAGGCCTAATGCAGTGTCAAAATTGAATGGGTTCAAATAAGAGAAAAAAATCTCATTAAACTCCTAGTAGAAAAACAAATTATTTTTTTTCAGTTCTGAACTAAATGTCAGTTACCAATGTTCAGGTTTTACATTAAGTTGGACTTTTATCCCCTGCCCCCAGTCAGGGTTAAAACCTTTCTATTTTAATGCCTGGATGCCCTCCTTCATGTTAGTGCTACTCTATAAATCTTTTTTCCTGTATTTGCAGGAGATACTTACAGAGAGCTTATAGTCTTGTCCCATGAGTGTTCTTGACTTGCTTCTCTTTATTTTGCCTCTTGAATAGAAAAGATTATGATCATCTCTGCCTACCAGAAAGGAAAACAAGTGTTAATTGAAAGCAAAGTCAGTATCCTAACTAGAACTTGGAAGAGAGATCTGGAAATAATTTATCCACAATCAAAGCAGTATTTATCAGTTTTCCACATGAGAAAGTGATGAAATACTTGTTGCAGTTCATACTGGTTTTAACAAAAGGTTTGCACAGCTCCCAGTGCAGTGACTGCCTCTTGCCAAGCCTCAGACTGGAAGCACAAAGTGGATGAAACTTATATATGAATTAAGTATGTCAAATGATGCTATAGGAATTCCTGAATTGTAATGCTGACTTTACAACTGGTTGATTTAATGAAAACCTAAGTCCAATATGAGAAGACCAAAATGCTGAGCTGTTCCTGACACCAGTGGGAGATTGCAGTTAAACAACATCTCTGCATGAACGTATTTCATAATTTCTCACCTTTCCCAAATATGCCAGAGCTGGCAGTCCCTGGCAGAGCTCAGAACTAGAGATAATATTGATATTTGTGGTTCCTATTGTAAAAGAGTATGTGAAACATCTAAAGTTTTAGTGCTGTAATAAAAACACTGCTGTGACCTGTGGCTGCAGTTCACTGGTCTCCTTGGCTCTCCAGGGATGAAGTATTCCCAGGAGTTTTTGAGACAGTCTGTACATTGCTTAAATCTCAACTTGGACACATTTTGAGGCTTAAAAGATCAACTTAAATAGGCACAGAATGTTTGCCTGCCTTGATGACTGAGCTGCCAAGCACTACTTCTGTATTCCTGACTGCTGTATTTATGGTCTGCTGTAAAGACAGGGGGAAAAAATCTCACCAAAATTAGTCTGACTGCCATCCTGTCCATCTGTGACTTCTGTTCCAGCACTCAGGTAATCATTGCTGAACTTCACTGCTCTGCTAGGATGAATATCCTGTAGAATCATCAAATGCAGGCAGTTATTATCATGTAATGCTGCTATGATCTTAGTGGCACAACACTGTTGCATGTGAGAAAATACATAGGCTTTGAATATCAGTGTGAAATTACCACAAGACATTATCATGTGTAATTGAACTCTGTTTTGAGGCAAAAATATGTAGCAATTTTTTCTGAACCTTGTGTTAGGTATTTCTTTTGATTTAGAAAAAAAAAAGTGATACAACCTCAATTAATGAAGATTCTCATCCAAATGAGAGTGTTTCTACCACTTGAGAAATTTCACTTCTGAAATTATGTGATACAGTTTTTTAGGCCTCATATGGCAAGGTAAGCTTTCCAAGATTCCACACAAGAGACACAGTCTGAATTTTGGATTTTTGAAATGGTAGATTTTCATCTTTGAAAAGCTGGAAATGTGTATGTTGTGATTTTTGGAACATGGTTATTCTTGAAATAGAGATTCCAGATTCTGAAGAGAGTTAACAGGAGCTCTGACAAAAGTTACCTCCAAACTACTGAAAATTACTAAGCTTAGTTTTTAAGAGCACACTTTGCAGGCTGAAGAAAAGAAGGATCTGAGATCAAAAGCTAAGGGGTGCTAGAATCATCAAACAACATCAGCTGAAAGAAGAAAGTTAATAGTAATAGCAGACTAACAAAATGTGAGATGATAGCAACATAACCATGAAGTCTGGCTTAATCAGATAAGGATACCTGTTCGTCCAGCTCCAACAGAGAAAGAAAAAGATTCTTTTCTCTGAAGCAATAAGTTAACACCCTCTGAACAAAAGCATTTCTTGTTTAGACCTGAATTTAAAATATATCAGCTTTACACTGCTCTAGTGACAGCTTTAGACCAGCTGCCTTCTCAACAGGCCCCATCCCATGAACTGACCTTGTTAACAGCAGCAAAATTCAATGTAATAGTGACTTCATAGTCATCTTCAGAGATGGTGGCATAATTGATCTAGAAGGAAAGAGCAGCCATTAGTATGTCTCAGCAAAAAACCCCACAGAAGTACTTTTAGGAATAAGTCTTGCTGATGGTGTTTCTTGTGCAGCCAATGCACAAAATCATGTGTGGCCTTTGCCTCCTTGTGATATTATACCAACACTTTCCATGTCAATGAGAAAGGGGCAGGTGCATTTTGAGTAACTGGAAATTTGACAACTGAAACGCCAAATGAATCCAAAACTGTAATGAGGCTGCATTTCATGGAAGTTCAGTCATTCTCCACCAAGATTTTGTAGCTGCATAAAAGGCTGTGTTGTTCTTGGGACTCCCAGATCCAGGAGAACTGGTGGCTGCTTTAGTGACACCCTTCTGGGGAAGCACAGTCTGTGTTAAAACCTTGGTACCTTTGTGTATCAGTTCCTTGAGACAGTACTGCTGGCAGCAAGTCTAGGGAAGTCATACAAAAATGAGTGCACAGGGGTTTATAAAGAAGTGGAATGAAGATTATATTGCAGCTGGTTGAGAATTTTGAGGTAAGGTTGATTATATTTCTAATCCACATGAAAAACTGAAAAAGCAGCATTAAACCCATATAGTTGGCATCTGCTTTGAACCACTTCTGTTACTTTTGGGGGCACTGCTTTTAAGACAATAAACTGACAGAAGGCCAAGAAGCAGCAGGAATAGCCTTCCCTAGGCAATTTTATACTCTTCAGGCCTATCCTTTTGAATCCTCTGGCAGAGGAAACAAGTTGCAATGGACTGTGCCTCAACTCTGTTAAGCAGATGTTCTCTTAGAGTTGCACCTTTGTAACTGAACATCCTGGTGGACAATAGGTCAGTGAATATAGAAATCAGGTGCAAAGTATCTACTGGAGCATCTACTCCTTAGGAAGGAGTCCCAGGAGGTTTCCATCTTCTTACTATATAAAAGCAGCTGAGCAAAGGGGCTTTCTCACTCCCCTTACAGCTCTTAGGTGAGAGAATAGGAATTGCCATTGGAAAAAAGCAGAAAAAAGTCTTCAGGAAAAGACTGACCAAAAAATGGAACAACAAAATGAGACAAATGACACATACAAACAGGTCAACATCTAAAGAAAAGGGAGACATTTATTTTTCCAGTGTTTATGTAGCAGCCACAATAATCTTTTCATGACCCTCCATAGGAAGATATTACTCACAAGCTCCTTCCTACCTTTCCCAGTTGAGGTTCTCCAATCAGTGTTCTGAATTCAAGGTTGTTCTGGGCATAGCTTCTTACATGAGCACAAACATGATCCAGCTGTTTTCTCCAGTAACCTGTTCACAGGGAATTAAGCAGGAGAAAAATCCTTAAAATGTGATTAACATGCCTTCTAGTCAAGTGATGGAAGATTTAAAAGACAGCACAGTTGCACTGAGATAAAAAAAAATTCTGTAGAAAATTCATCTAATCAAGAAAATGAGAAGGAAGTTATACCCTAAAAAGCCAGGTGAAACACTGTTTTATCTATAGTTATAATTCATCCTTAGGGTCCTCTATTCACAACAAAGCCATGTCTTGGAATGGTCCTTAGGAGTCAAAACTGGTCCTGTGTGAAGCAAAAAATCTCACACTATTCCGGATCATAAGAAAAAAGTAAGATATTACAATTAAGCAATTATGTGTTATTGAACTGATTTTTAGTTGATTTGGGATAACTGACAGGGAACAAGAAGCCAAATCTGAAAAATGCAAACACAGAAACTCAGGATACACAACATTTTGGTCTGTGTAAATTATCCTCCAAATAAATTCCTTTCAATTATATATGTGAGAGCATATTAAAATTCAGCATTCCTGCTCTTTTGCCTGTCAGGATCTCTGGGAGAGAGTCAGCATTCCTTTCTGCTGATAGAGGGCACAAAACATGAGGGGCTGAATGTGCCTGGATTAAAAACTCATCTTAAGCCATTTAGAGCTTTTGCACCTCCTGTCCAGGCAATTCCAGAGCTACATTTTGTTTTCATCAGAGAAAAAACAAACGGACTTGTTCTCATTTTTAACTGATTGATTTCAGGATCTGGCTAATTTTCTTTTTTAGCATCTTCATGGTAAGTACAGAGCATGATTCATTTTGTTGTAAATAAACTGTGTAGGCTTGGTAACCTCATTTAACTTACACAATGCAACTGCTCTGACCTTATCCTTTCCTTCATGCTAAGTGAAGCTTAAAACAGTGAAAAGAGACCAAGCCAGAAGGAAAGTGCTGCTCTGGCTTTTACAAGACAAAGCAGGAGCACAAGAAGTTTTGTGCTTGGAAGACTCAAGGTTGAACTGGTATGACAAACTAAACCAACAAATCTTACTTGTTAAGCAGCTTTAAATGAATAGAAAAAGAAGGATCCACAGAACAACATAACTTGTTCCCTGCTGTAGTCTCATCTGCAAAAACTAATACAAGTTGAAAGTAGTATTTAAAACATCTGTCATAGACTACTTGGTGAGTGATCTCTCCATAGAAGTCAGCATCATTTGCAATAAAGTGGTTCATAACTAGCCCAGATCCCCAGATTTTATTTGAAAAACTCCAGATGGTCAGGAACATATTCTTGTGTTTTATTAGATCTCAAAGGATTTTTGGCAGCATTGATGGAATACTTAAATCCATGCTGCCAATAGCAGATTGCACCTGTATCACACTGATTTAACTTTTGTTACAGTAGAAAAGGGAAGTTCTTCTTTGTAAAGTGTACCTGGTTAATGTCTGTTTCAAAACAGACTGAAAGTACAGCAAAAAAAGAAATACAGTATACACCAGAGGATTAGTCTTTTGGTACTGCTGTTGTTTGCCCCTTTCTTAAATGTTTAGTATTTTTTTTTAATCTTCACACATGAAAATAAGGTTAGTTAATAGTTGATATGGTCAAGTAATAATAACCTCCACCATTTTATTTAATCACTTGTATTTAAAAACTTTAATATCAAATAAATCAATCAAAAATCCTATTTTAATTGAAAAAATAATGGTCATATTTGGCATATATAAACAAGATTTTCCTGGGTGATAGTGCATAGTCTTATTGATACAGATAGTTTTCAAGCCATGTATACAACTCAGCATGAGCTGACTGTAAGAGACATTTATTGATTCATGGAATGAAAAAAGTTCCTCATTCCTTGGCAGGATCTAAAGGAGAATAAATTACACAGTGCTACTTCAACAGAGTTCCCTCTGCTAAGTGTATAAAAATGAAAAGAATTCAAAAGCAGCTCAGAATTTCTTCCCAGCCTTTCCCAGTGACAGCAGCTCTCACTCACAAGTCAAGAGCTGTATTTCTGACAGAGATATACAAATATTCAGTGTTATTTGCTTTTTTCTTGGCACTATTAGGGGCCAATCCTTTCTTATCTCTGATTAAATTAAGCTCCCTGACATGTTGACTCAAGTGTTGTATTTCCTACCTAAGAGAACATGTCACATTTCAGAGGAAGGGAGGAGAAAAACAGATTTCCCCAGTGATTATTTTAAAAATCAGAGTCCATCTGAATACAGGTACACAGAGTCAAAAGAGGAATTTCTAACATTCATTAGCAACTTTTACTACCCAATAGAAAATTAATTCTGGTAACAGCCTGAGGGGTTGACCATCTGATTGCTGAGGAGAGCTAGATGAGAAGGTGGATCTAAAAGAGTAACTGCTCCTCCAAACCAGGGTTTGATGCTGTAATGATTTAAAATTAACTCATTCTATGGATTGCTCAGCTGGACTGCCCTGTGAGATTAAAGACAATTTTTCCTACTGAGGCATTTATTAGATCCCTAATTAATACTGATAGACTGTCTTCAAGGGTTTGGGATCCAGAAAGCTGAAGATTTTTCAGGATAGTAAAACTAAAACCTCTAAAAATGGCAAGCTTTTAATGACAGCAAACAGCCAAGTGATTCCACAATGAACAAAGTGACCACAAAACTCACTGTGAATGTTGTCTGCTCTACTGATACTGTTCCTACTGTAGTCTGTGAGAGGAAAGACTCTTCAATAAGTAATGTTTTCATAATCCTATGAATAATCCTTTCATAATCCTTTTTAAGAATCCCTTCCTCTAGTTTAGTTTTCTTTGTTTCTGAAGCTTCTATAATTTACTCCACAACAGCACCCCAAACAAGTTCCTCATGTAGATGAGCATCATATTTTCAAGAGCTCTGCTCCCCTGTGTCTCAGAGTTTTGTTTATCTATATCCCTGCAGGTGCCATCACAGCTCTGATGTGCACCTGAAGTTCTCATGGCAGGGGCTGGGGAGGGTGCTGGGAACTGGGAGCTGTTCAGTGGTTTCCAATCCAAACACAGGACACCTGCCTCCAGTCTTGTGGGACCCAAAGAAATCAAACTGCTCCCAAATTAGTAGGGCTGCACAGGGCTCAGTAACCCCAGTTTTGATATTGCTGATAGCTTTGTTTTAGCTATTGGTGGAGATCAGTGATTGAATTTAAAGGCAGTGCATTTACAAGTGACTGGTGGAATCACAGACTTGTAAAGATGTGAATCAGTGTCCTACTGTTGCCACATTCCATAAACTATAGTATTTTCAAGAAAAAAAGCAAGGTCATAAATTGTTTAGAAATCATAAAATCAGAACTTCTAACCTTTTCCAGGACTAATAGCTGTCAGGAGAGGCTTATGATCACTCATCTTTTCCACCTTTTCTTTTTGTGAAATCAGCTCAAGCTCCTTCTTTTCCAACAGTTTGCTGGATGGGTAAAAAAGTCCAATGGTTTGGGTTCCTTTATCTTCTCTTTCTGTTAGTTCTGCCCTTGATTTGGGCAAGGAAACAGGACAAGTTTGCCAGGCAACTTGAGCCTGTAATCGTTTTGCCTGTGGGGGTGGAGGAGAAGGGAAAATAGAAGTAATATAGATATAATTCAATGGCTTACAAGCATAACTAACCAGAACAGTACACCAAATTGTAAGGGAATGAAAAAACTAGCAGGAAGAATAATTAACAATTTTTTATTTTAATTACCAGTCTGTAACAACAATGCAACTTATCACAAATATTCAAGCAAAATCCAAATTCTTCACGATTGCCAGGGGACATGTATGCTTTTGTAGGGAAAAAGCTGGCCTTGCTAAATATTGGGGTCTTTCTTAAAACAGTTTAAAAAAACTACTACATTTGCGTGAAATAATACCTTATATTAGCAGGCCACAAATAATTCACAGCCAATAAGATAAAAGTACTTAAAGAGCTAAAACTTTTGAAAGACTGATTGTTTCTCACTTTGCCATTTACAAAGAGGCTGGATCAAGGCCTTGGGCTTTTCAGCAGAAAGCAAAGCAAACATTTTTTCCCTCCTTGTGCTCCCAGCCCACAGCAGTGTCCCAAGCAAATGAATGGAGCTGTGCTGATCCATACCCCAGTGGAGCAGCCTCTCAGCTGAGCTCAAACGTGGCTTTGTCACACTGTGTGTCCTACCTGAGAGGATCCCAGTGAGTCCCCACAATCCACGGGACTGCCAGGAGAGCTCTGTCTGGATGGGGGCTCTATGTAGACACCACAGAACACGCAGAAGCGAGCATAGGGCTGGTTGCTGGTACCACACTTGGAACAAGTAAAGTAGGATGGAGGAGGTCCAGGCTGGAAAGTTCAATGCAACATTTGTCACTAGAGAAGCACAGGATGAATGACCCAGGAATGGCAAGAGCAGAGGAATGAATTAAAAGGAAGTAAAGTACCATCCTGAGTGCCCTAGTACAGTACAGGACTAAAGGTTATTTATGCGGATAAGGGAGTGTTTCAAATTTTCTGTGCATTCAGCTCACAGAGAATAAATTCTCCTTGCGTGTGATCTTAGGCAGAAGCACTGTACAAGGGGAAATTGTTTGCATTGATTGTAACTCTACTGAGCAGCAGTTAAGTACTTGTCCTTACTGAAGTTAAGGAGGCCTTCAGTCAAAACAATTGCATGCATCATCTCATATGTGGTAATTGCCTGAAGAGGTGATTATAGCCCAGACTTGTTATGGGAAAACTTACATTGGGTCAGCCTATACATTAACCTTTGATTTTAAGTTACTTTGCCTGAGCATGGGGCTGTTGCATCTCAGCTGATGCAATGATCTGGTGCTTGTTGACCCATGATAATTTGTTTGCAACTCTCAACCCTTGGGTCACTGACGGGGGGTCAGGATGTCTTCTAAGCCGTTCATTTTTCCATACACAATCCTCTGTGCTCTAAGCAAGTATCTCGATAACAACAGCATTTCCTGAGTGACAGGAGCTCTGCACAGAGAAGTGTGCCACTGCTGCAGAGCAGCAGCAGCAGGTTTGTCCCCACAGACAGCAGCAGCACGTGCCTTGGCCCCACACCAGGCACAGAAGCGGGCGTCGCTCTGGTTCACGCCGCTGCATTTTGAGCACTGAGCCGTCTTCCTTTGCTGGCCCTGGAGAGGCAGGCAGGAGTCTCCTCCAAACACGGGCTGATTAAACAGAACAAGCATTAGGGAGAAAATGCTCCTCATGCAGGAAAGTCCACAAGCCTAGCAAGGGGAAAGAGGAAAGCAAGCTGCTCTGGCAACTTAAAGTAGTATTCAGCCTAAAAGAATTATTGCAGCTTAGAAAGAGCAACAGAGTGACTTGGATCTAACCTAGAATTTTGTTTTTCATTACAACACCACGGTAAAATGTAGCATTAATTAATTTGAAAATATTTTTAGCAGAACTAGCATCAAAAAATAAAAACCTTATCAATCATGTGCTTTTAAATGCAGTATTTATTAATAGGGCCCTATGTATAAGTATAGATGAAATTAAGATGGAGGCTTCTCTACTGACAAACTTGCATTTTCAAATCCAACACACAATTTTCTTTGTACCTTTCTTTTTAGTAGTATGGCAGGGAGAATGTGTTCAGGCAAGGAGTTTCCTCACAGTTTGGAATTAGCTGCATAAATATTTTTTTGCACTCTTTTGCCTTGTGCACATTATATTACCCAACTTTTCTACAATTAACTTCTATGAGTAAGCAAAAGAAAACAGGTTTTTCACCTGAAACTTCTAGAACTTAAGTATAGATCCCAGTTAGGACAAATAGGACTTAAAAATGCTTTGTAAGGTTTTGCCTTAAGGCTTATGCAGTTTACTTTCTCTACAAGTCAGGAATATGGAAAAGGGACAGAACCCAAGGAAAATTATTTTGGTTACACCATAACAGCAAGTAAGAAAACACAAAATAGCCCTGTTTTAATCAGTGGCCTGCATTGCAGTTTGAACAATGTAATTTGGGGATTCAGTTGGAAAATAAAATTTACAAAAGCACAAGTCTAAATATGTTCTAAATAGAAATTATTTAATAGCCATCAGTAATAATATCAGCATTATTACTATTATTAAAAATACTATTGTTACCACTAATTAATCACTATTATTAGTAAATTTTTTGATTACTATTAATAATTCTTAGTAAGCATTTAACTTTCTCAGCTAATACAGGTCTCACATTCAAGTCACATGCCTAACTACATGTGCAGCTACATATTATCTACAGACATACCTGCATTCAGTGAAGCAGCCAAACATACATTTATCTCAGGTAAGTACAGGATCCTACTGAAATTCACTTTGAAATGACACTGATGTGGCTATACATGAGACTTCTGCCTCTAGCTACAGACTGTTTTGGAACTCAGGATGTTAATCATTATAATCAGAAGATTTTAACTTGCAAACTATTATTGTTCTATCATTTTTGTATTTACCACAACCTGGAAAAGTGAAATGTACCAGATATTTTTCATAGAAGACTTTTCAGAACTGAAAATAAATTCTTCTAAGGAACCAATATAAACAGGGAGTTGAAACAAAGCAATTTTAGGGGTAGTATTTCAGTGCTTTTCTCACCTCTGTGCAGAGTCACAGCCAAATACAAGCATGCTAGTTGAATGCATGTAGGAGAAGCAGCAAGTGGAGATAAGAAAAATAATGTAAAGGTGGAGATATGAAAAATAATGTAAAAGCATATTTTATTTTCAGAAACTAACTGAAATCAGTGTGAATGATGTTCCTGATGTATATACTCAACTTTTCTATTGCAATTGAAAGTAATCTGGACACAAACAAGACTCCCTTGCAGTCAAGACTACTCATTTTCTAAGAGCCTTCTGAGCTTTCTTAATGGAATTCACAATCCTGACTTCCATGTCAGAAACTTGAAGGTATATGAGACACTTGTGTTTAGCTGGACATTTGTGGTGGGGCTTCTGTGGGAGGACTGGGCTCAAATATGACACAGGGGAGAGAATCTCTGCTTTGGTAACACAGGGACACGGGGACATGACTTCAGCTCTCCAGAGATAAAGATGTTCTGCTGTGGTGTGGTTCACCCAGTGTGACTGAAGTCTTACCATCTGTACTTCGGGCAGTTTGCTCTCACAGGTCGCACAGTGTTTATGGTGAAGAGGATTTCCTGTGCCACACACCTGACAAATGACTTTGCCCTTTTAAACAGAGAGAAAATACATTTCACATAGTGTTTGAAAACTGTTAACAAGAAGACAAAGAAGAGGACTTGATCTTACAAAGTGCTGTTGTTATTCAGCCCTGCAGATAGAGGATATCCTTCTAGTCTGGGCTGTTTCACACTTCAGCTAGGCCATGTTGCCTGCTCATCACATGGGGACTATTTTTTTTTTAATTATGGTATAGTTTCCTCAGGAGATTCAGTATCAATATCTCCAGGTCTTTGTATACTCTGGTTTCAGTTTGCTTATGTACTGTACTCACAAAAACCAGACAGCCCAGTATCTGCATGGACAATTATTAATAATAATAATATAATACCATAATACTATGAGGTGCCTTAAAAGACCTCTGGTGCTGAGTTGACCCTGGCTGATGTCCAGGTGCCCACCAAAGCTGTTCTATTACTCCCCTCCTCAGCTGGACAGAGAAGAGAAAATAAAATGAAAGGCTTATGAGTTTAAGGGCAGGGAGAGATCACTCACTGATTACTGTCAGGGGAAAAACAGACTCATCTTGGGCAAAGTCACTGAATTTACTACCAATCAAATCAGAGTAGGAAAATGAGGAATCAAACCAAATCTCTAAAACACCTTCCCCCCACCCCTTTCTCCTTCCTGGACTTAACTTTCCTCCTGATTCTCTGTCTCCTGCCCTCCTCAGCAGCACAGGGAAATGGGGGTTAAGGTCAGCTCATCACACATTGCCCCTGCTGCTCCTTCCTTCTCAAGGGAAATATTTTTCTTGTACTGGGGAACCCTTTTCCATTCAAGCTGTTTTTAATCCCACTAACTCTTAAAGCTGTCCATAATGTAATTGTACAAAGCCAGGTTGGATCAAAATACTTGTAATTAAGTCATCTGTTAGAAAAATGCATGCCAGGAGTTAAATCACTATTTTCTTTTACTTATTCTCAATTACCTTTATGCAGATGTTGTTTTGGGGCTGCAGCTGTGGAGCTATTGGTGCCTCACAGATAATGCACGTGGGTGTATTCATTGGCACCAGATGTCTGCATTCAAGGCATGGTGCCATCTGAAGGAAAAGCCACATCACAGTTATGTTAAGGATCACAATTAGATCATTAAGGTTATCATGAGATTTCAGTATTTTCCTAGCTGGAGTCTACATCAGCAGCAAGGTCACTGGAAACATAGCAATTGACAGCAACTGATGCTGATATTGATCCTTAAAGATCAAAGGATCATATTGAGAAAATATTAAGACATCTGGAAAGAGAATGCCAGAAAGGTATTAAGGTAATTTTCAATAAAATTAAAATGCTACTATAAAATATAGTAGGACTGGCAAGGTGCTGTGGTCCTTGAGGGGACCTGTGAGAAGGCTTTCTTTCTGTTTCCAAGACTAAAATTACAATCCTGTTATTCCACTGTCATCCACTTCTTACAGGTAGTGGAAATTCTCCTAATTATGAACCTAATCTAAAGAGGTGGTGAATCTAGGTCGTTACTTAAAACCACAGCATTGCCCAGACCAGACAACTTTCTGATGATACAGGAAGGGAAACACCCCACTGACTTGTTAGATCAGGTTATTATCTCTTGGGAAGAGCTTAGAGAAGACAGTTACATGCACCACTGCAAAAACGTGGTGCATATGCCCACACATGCCACCATTTAAAGTTTCAGGGCTGGTACTGTTTCCTGACATAGGCAAATAATTTACTTTTTCTTTGTTTTCCTTATTAGAATACATGGCACTTGAAGAAATCTATGGTCAATTTTGCCCATTGTTGGCGAATTTCATCGGCTCCAGTGCTAATGGTAGTGAGCAGAACAAAGCAATTAGAGCAGAACTTTGAAATGAAAGTGTGAGTAGGTAGCAGGTTTGCCAGCACTGACTGTGTAGCTTGCAGAGGCTGTTGCTCTCTCCAAGGATGATGTGTGGATTGCTATGATGTTTGCTGACCTGTGCTCCCTCGGGGAGTGGGAAGCGCCGGACTGGCACAGGGGGGACAGGAGATCCACATTTCTGGCAGAAGTGAGCCAAGGGCTCAGACAGGCGAGGGGCAGAACAATGTGCACATCTGAAAATAAGAGCAGACTGGCTGAGCTTGGTTTAGTATTGCACTGCTGCATAATAATGAATAATCTGGAACTTGTGACAGGACTTAGGCCACTGATTTCTCAGTTGTGGTTTCCAAGCTGTGGTGGGACACCAGACCATGCCCCAACATCCATGATAGGGAGTTTAAACAGCTTTGCAAGGTAGAAAGCTCTCTGGCTTCTATGGAGTTTCATGCTTTGCTCCTCATCATGGGAGGTAAACAGGTCTCCTGGCAGGCAGTCTGTGTCAGGCCTCACTGCTGCACCACGAGGAGTCACTGATGTAGATCACAGAACCTTTTCAGTACTGATAAGCATTAATGTTCTGTGAGACTACTCCAGTGAGCAGTGTTTACCTGCAGCACTGAGGGTGTACCATAATTTGAAAACACAGTTTATCCCCTGATCCTATGGGCATTGGGAGTTTTTTTTAAGGGATGATAAGATAGCTGATAACTGACAGTTGAAAACTACATTTAAGAAACAGAATTTTCAAAGTCCTAGCTAGATTATACTCTCCAGTTATGAGCCAGAGTCTGTCTTTGCCTTCCTAATTTTTATAGAGGCCCATGGTATTGTCAGCTTGGTTGCAAAAGGATCAGATATTTTCCAGAGGACAGATATGTTAAAAGGAGAAGTCACTTACTTAAGGAAATCTGTTTCGCTCTGGATCCTTGACATCTGTGTGCTTGCTAAGCTTTTCTGGCTAGTCACTGCAGAGGAACTTGCAAACTGAAATAGAGGTAATTCTTCAGGCTTTGGTAAGGAAATATTTGCAAAATGCATATAAAGATAGCAGAATCAGCTACAGATGTAATTTGAAATAAACTGCATTGAAATGCACTGCTTTGAGGAGTACTTACTATCCTTGATTCCCCCATTAGCTGCATTAAGAACCCATGGCTTCTTCCAATAAAAATAAATCAATGCCTTGCTATATTCTTCCACAACAGCATTACTGAATATTGTGTTTTAAATATTAACTTGCCAAAAACCAGCAGTAAGTATTTGCTAACTGCAGATCAGGAATGTGTTAGAAGAGAATTAGTAGGAATGCAGTCAGTGTTGATTTCCTTTGCCTGGTTTTATCCATGCTGACAACTGTGTCCTGCTTTGGGCATTCCTATTCTAGTGCATCATTACCATTACATTTAAATCAGGACTGTAGAATGCAGGCAAAGGCATTAATAGCTGAGAGAGATCACAAATCTTCACCTCCTCCTTTTTTTAGACCTGATGACAGCCTTGTACAGTTTTCTTCAGCCTGCCCTTTGCTTACCTGCAATGACTCCATTGGTTGTGCTGAGGTGGATTCCTCTCTGTACTCTGTGGCTCCCAAACGACTGGCAAGGAGCTGAGGTCCTTGAGGGGACCTGTGAGAAGGCTTTCTGCCTGTTCCCAAGATTAAAATTACAATCCTGTTATTCCACTGTCACCCACTTCATGCAGTTAATATATATCTGAACATGAATGTTACATACTCTCGCTAAGCATAATTAAAAACATATTTGGCATCCAGATTTTGGGCTTAAATAAATTGCATGGAATTACAGGAAATTAAACTAGAAGAAACCCCACACCTCTCTGACAGAGCTGACTTTTGTGTTTTAATTTATTTACAGTTTTCTTCCTTCCTGCATGCTCAAAAAACCCCAGCTCCTAAGAGTAAATGAACGAGTAAACATTAATACAATTCCCTGCTCTAAAGCAGTCCCGCTGCTGTTGCCATGGAATGAGTGGCTTTATCTACAGAGAAAATCTGGGTGAAGCTTTCATTTCTGCTTAGTGTATTTATTTTGGAATCTTACTGCAAGCAAACATCAGTAAAGAAACTCTGTAAAGGATTTGCAATCCCCTCAGTTTAACAGCACCTTCTGGCACAAAGGGAAATACAGACAGGGCGTTGTTGTGTTGCTCAGAAGTGAATGACATTTTAATATGTTTTTAAGAAGTCATGTGAAACGTATGGAAGGTAAATTTTGTTCTCTATTTTCAGTGTTGAGCAATCAAAACTGGAATTTCCAGAGGATGTTCTGTCTTCTGAGAGGGTTTTAAAATTACCCACATTTTACAAGTGATACAAGATGAAAACTCCACGCTATTTCCTGCTAGAACAGAAGACTATCTCAGTTTTATGAAGTGATACTGTACCTTGAAGGTCTTGGGATGTTTCATCCCAGGCAGGCTTGATTTCCACATTCAGTCTATTCTTCTTAGGTTTTGTAGTAAATGTTCCATCTTCCTTATTCTAAAATGTAATTCCATTTGAATGCCAAATAAAATTTTTGCTTTTGCTCTAATCCTCTCTTGCTATGGATATTTGTTAAAATTTTAAAAGCACATGCTTAAGGTATTTATTTTCAATTCAAGCATTTGAAAAGCTTAACTTTAATATTATAAAAAGGACCAAAGCAGCAAAGATGGGCAAACAGAGAAAATAAGATATGTGAATAAAACTGGCAGTCAAAGCTTTATCTCTAAATAATATCATCAATACAACATTTTATACTCACACAAGGGGTTACAATTTCTAAAACTTACCTGTGTGACCATGTCTTTTAGGAAATTCTTGTCATCATCTTCACCAGGGAAAAGGATGTTTGGTTGCTGGTACTCTACCACAAACACCTTTGTCACAATTGAACTCTCCCTGTAGTCCCTGCAAATCAATATTCACAAAGCTAAGAACCTGCCACAGACCTGTGTGCTGCAACAAGAAAATCACTGATGGATATGGCCTGTTAGGTGGAACATCCCTTCCAAGCTTGTCAGTCATTATTGCAGTAGAATCCTGAGCAATATTTATTTGATAAAACAGCTGTCATTCTCTAGTACCTATTAAATTGCAACAGTGGATTGAAATTGCTGTAAATGTCCAAACCACTCTTTCATGGTTTATTGTCATTATAGGGAATCTCTGAAAATGTCTTCATATAAATAGACTGGAAACAAGTGTTAATCTAGGTAGTGATAGCAAGAAAATAAACACAGGCCTGGGTTTTGTGTGTTAGATAATGTTTTTATATTCCTGTGCAGACACAAGCACAGGCTGGCTGCAGGTGCTGCACAAATCTCCAAGTGTAGTGGAAGTTTCTGCTCCCTTGGGAATAAAAGATAATGCAACACAGACAGAGAATTTATGTGTCCTCTCTCTGTCTCTAAGCATGGAGTTAGTTTGGCCAAAGCCAGTGTCTGTGCAGCAAAATGCAGTTTTCTTTTTATGTGTTGTATTTTTGCTTCACCCAACGCTGTACTCAAGCCATGAGGTTCTGCATTCTGTGATCCCTTGGGAGAAGTTAAGCAAATTCCTGGGAAGACCAACTTCTATAAATCCACTGAACCACTGGCTGACCCCAGAAACACCACCCTGGGTTCTCTGGTGTTTCTGATGATCACACTCCAAAGGATGAGCTCTCAGGACAGTACATCAGCTTCTCACCCACAGCCTCCAGGATCATTGGACACCCAGAGCCCAGGAGATAACATCCAAGAAGTAATCCAATCACACAAACACTTGATGGATAAAAATCATCCTGAGAAAGCCAACTCAGTGCTATTCATGAGGATCATTTAGATTGCAAACTGCCTGGGGAAAGGCTCATCTCTCACCTGCAGGGTATGGAGTGCTTTAAACAACACAAGCTATGACAGGGATGTCTGTCCCTTGCCAAAACAGGACTAAAATAAAACAGGATACTCACTTTGTAACTGCCAGGGCCTTGACCATTATTTTCCCCACTGGTAATACGATGGGACCCTTATACTCCAGAGTGTTATATGGCCCATAGCCAGGTTTCCTAACGAGTTCTGGTTTACTTCCATCTAAAGTGTAATAAATAGAGGCCCCAGGTGTATCTGAAAGAAACAGAAAAAGTCATTCCTCAGACTGTAGGCAACCTTGGGAAAACAAAGCACTCACTACCGTGCTTGATTTTTCTCACACAGAGAAAATAAAGCAGTTCCATAAGTGACCGAGTGTTTGGGATCAAAACTGTTTCTCCCATGAAATATCAGTTACTCAACAAAAGCAATTTCATTGTAAGCAATATTTCTGACAGCAAAGAATCTGTGAAATTATTTTGCATGAAAACATTGCAGCAGCTTGTCCATTCCAATGACAGAAAGGGTATTTTCTGCCATAGCAAAAGGTGACAATTCAAAAATTGTAATGACAATGTTGGGAGTGAGCCTGGCACATGATTATTTCAAGCCCTGTTTTTGCACTCAAAGCAAAATGCAACAGTTTTAAAGTTTAGCCTTGGAAGCAATTAAGACTGCTAACACATATAACTTTTATGTCAGTAATACTGTTTGGATGCATAAAATTACATGCAAATATATTTGGTGCATCAAACCTGTTGGTTAATTTTATAAGTTCCTTAATGAAATGCACACTCCAAAAATCATAATTAAATGCGAAAAATGTATAAAGGCCAAATATTTCAAATGCATACATATGTAAAGGTTTGAGATGGAGTTAAAGCTCTTGTTCATACCTGATTTTATTTCTATGAGAGTATTTGTGTCTATTTCCCGTTGAGCTTTCCCTGGAGGTGGGATTCGAAGTGGGATGATCTGAGGACCTGAGACAGAGCCAGCTGTCATTTTTCTCAGTAGTGATCTTTAAAATAGAAAAGTAAAAAGGCAGACAATAATTTTCCTAAAAAGAAGAATGCACTGAGAAATACAGTTCTTTAGCACGACTCCTTGTCTTTGTTTCTCTTAAAAGAGAGAACACTGGATTCTTCAAACCACCCTGTGACTGTGATTCTGTGTGTTTGAGCTAGAACAGCTTTAACACCTTATGTCAGTGATACATGGAAGGAGTAAGGGACAGGAATCTCCACCCTAATCATGTCAGATGTGAAACCAGCCTCGTTCCACTAGGACTGCCTGGATGAGCACAGGATGTCCTGAAAAGGACTAAAGAAAAACAGCTATTTCTTAAGCTTATGCCAGTTATCATGTGAATCAAGAATATATCCATAAAACACGTGCCAAACCTGATTTATCCTGACGTACACAGTCATTATCATGTCATGTAATTCAAGAACGAAAAATTGCATTTGGATTTGATGACATTTTACAAAACAAAGAGATGTTCTCCAGATCTTGGGAATTGATGCTCAGGGCCGGGCAACACGTCTGTGCTACAAGGATTTGGTTTTGTAACCAACCCTCCAGTGCTCCGCAAACAGCTCCTATGCTACCCATCAGTGCAGGCAGTGAGGCACTCCCCATCCTCTCTGGGCACTCTGTCCCCGTGCTCAGTCACCCTCCCAGGGAAGAAGTTCTGCCTCACGTTCAGGTGGAACTTCCCGTGTCCCAGATTCTCTCTGTCGCCTCCTGTCCCATTTTTGGGCACCACCGAGCAGAGCCCGGTCCGTCCTCTGACACACCCCCGCCAGCCACGGGCGGATCAGCTCTCTACGTGACCCGAGCGGGCGGACAGCCTTTCCCTCACGCTCCCACCTGCACCAAAGGTAGCGGGGCTCCGCTCCAGCCCTTTGGGATGGCCTCCCCGGCGGGACGCACGGCTCCCCCGGCACCCCGGCGCGGCCGGGCCCCGCTGCTGCCCGCCCCTCCGCGGCGCGGCCCG
>VZSE01007460.1:644101-798537 GCA_013398275.1 Promerops cafer
TCCCGCTCGGTCCCGCCCCTCCCGCTCCCGTTTCCAGGGACGCCGCGCGCCCGCCGCTCCCGCCGCCCATTGGAGGTTGCGTAGCAACCTGCCCCGCCCGCCCCCGCCGTCGCGCGCCTCTGACGTCATCTGGCCGCGCCGGAGCCCGCCGTGCTATGGCGGAGGTGAAGGTGAAGCCGGAGGTGCCCGATCCCATGGACATCGAGAGCAGGTGCTGGGGGCGCCCGCAGGCAGGCATGGAGGCTGACGGGCGGGCGGTGGGTGTGTGGAGGCCACGAAGGACGTGTTTTGGGGCGGGGGGCAGCAGGCGTGGCGGGGCTTTGTCGTTCACGGCCTGAGGGGGGTGGTTTGACGCCCGAGTGTTAATCAGGAAAAAGGTGCTGAAGGAGAGGGTTGTTGGGGGCACTGGGAGTTTCGTGCTGGGATGTGCTTAGGGGGCAGTGGGGATTGGGTCACGTCACTTTCGGCTGTCCCGGAGTTTTTCTGATCTTGGAAAGGGAAATGGTGCACAGGGAGTTGGTGCCGAGCTCCCTCAAGAAGCAATTGATGGATGCTTTTCCCCTGAGTTGCTCTTGTCACTCTTTTCCATCCTGACTCCAGTACTGTTTGGATTTGGTTTTGGATGCAGCAGAACATGTCTTTTAAAGTTTGCTTCTCCCCTCCTGCAGGATCATTGAGCTGTGCCACCAGTTCCCCCATGGCATCACGGACCAGGTGATCCAGAATGACATGCCTCACATGGAAGCCCAGCAGAGAGCTGTGGCCATCAACAGGCTGCTCTCCATGGTAGGGACAGCCCACCTTCCTCATCTTCCTCAGCACATACATAACCACAAGGCCCATTAGTGATGGGGAGTTAATTAGCTGTGGAGAAAAGGAGGGATGTTAGCCCGTGCCCTCACACGTGAAGGTGTTCTCTGAACCCCTCACAAAATCCCAAGCTTGTGGATTGCTCTGAAGGCACACAGGTGAAACCTACCAAGGCTGTAACTGTAGGAAAGGATCAGCTGGCAATGAAAGAGTGAGTGTTAATTAATGCTGTTCTACACACACTCTTAGGCTTGTCCAATTGCTTTCCTCTTCAAAATAGGACATAAGGATTTCTCCTGGCCATAAGCATGCAGAGCAGATCAATCTTTTTGTGTGTGAGAGATGCCAGTAGTTTGCTTCTCAGAGTCACTGCCCATCAATGTTGGCAGCTTTCCAGTGATGTAAAAAGTAGACTTTTTACAACTTTCCACTTAGTAAAAAGTAGAACTTTGCTGCTGGAACTTGGAATTGTTCCAGAGTTCCACTGTGATTTCTGGGTTGCTGTGCAAAGGAGTGCTTTGGTGGAAACTGAGAGCAAAGCATACAAGAGCTTGATGTCCCTTGTACCATGTGAAAGTCAGGAGAAATAATAGGAATTGTGTGGATGTTGTGGGAAGGGCCAGGAACTGTTTATTTCTGATAGCTGATGGTAAGTGAAAATTTTTCAGGGGAAAAACATATCCTCAAGGCTGTTACTGTTTCTAGTGGTTAGAAATGTTAGTTTTCATTTTTCTTCATTTAGTTGACATTAAATAAGGTTTTTATTTTAGAATTTCAGAATATTCTTCTAAAACACCTTCTGAAACAAGCTGTTTGAAGGAAAGTAAATGCATTGTGCCCATCTCTCCTAGGGGCAGCTGGACCTTCTGAGGAGCAGTGCAGGTCTTCTGTACAGAATCAAAGATTCCCAAAATGCGAGGTAAGCCTGTGTTTGCTGGGTAAATTTTTTTGGAGCACAATTCTTGTTTGTAGTTTAAAACAAATCCAACTTCTTTCAAATTTTGGGCCTTTGAAAAATCCTGATGTCTGTCTTGTTTTACAGTAAAATGAAAGGCTCTGACAATCAAGAGAAGCTGGTTTACCAAATCATAGAGGACGCAGGCAACAAAGGTACTTTAAATTATGATTGATATGAGTGAATGGTACTAACTCTGTTTACTTATGGGGCCATTCCTGTCCAAAGTCATAAATGCTTGCCCAGACAATATAAATATAAAATCTAATACCCCCATAACTGCTTGTTTTTCCCCAATCCCTTCTGTCCATTCCTTCCCTTTTGCTGGGAGTGGCAGGCAGGCAACCCAAGCAGTGTTCTGATATGACTTTGGATTGGTATGTACAGAAATAAATGGTTTCTTTTATTTATTTCTGTTCACTTCTGTTTTTAACAGGTATTTGGAGCAGGGACATTAGGTACAAAAGTAATCTGCCTTTAACAGAGATCAACAAGATACTGAAAAACTTGGAAAGCAAGAAACTAATTAAAGCAGTTAAATCTGTGGCAGTGAGTATTTTGTGACTTTTCTTAACAAATTCAAACATCTGCTGCCTGCTTTGCATGCTTTTAACAGGGGCCTGGGGGCAGAGAAACCTCATTTTGCCTCCAGCTTTCTGTTTGACTGTGCACCAGTGTTTGTCTGTCTGCCTTTAGCGTGCAGGTTTGAGGTGCAACAGATACTGGCTCCACAGGTCAGCCTCTCTGCTGTCTGTCTTCAGTTATCTGCCTCACACTGGGTCTGGTAAAGCAGGTGGAGGAAGAGAAGTTGGACACAGAAAAGCAGTAGCTTTTTTGTGTTGATGTGAAAGATGCTGGCTTCATCTAGTTTTCCAACACTATGTTATAAAATGATTCAGAATCCAAATGGGTTGATCTTCTCTGTATCTCTGTGTTACCTGAGGCTCAAACAGGTTGAGGATAGGTCAAGTCAGGTGGATTGCTGTGCCTTAGGCATAGGAGTAATAAACCTCCTTTGCAGCTTATCTGCTTAAATGTTCCTTCCTTAGGAAGGCTTTCAGCTGTTGAGAGCTGTACACGTCCCTCCAACAGGCATCCAAGAAGAAGGTCTATATGCTGTACAACCTGCAGCCCGACCGCTCCGTCACTGGGGGGGCCTGGTACAGCGACCAGGACTTCGAGTCTGAGTTTGTGGAGGTGTTAAATCAACAGTGTTTTAAGTTTCTGCAGAGTAAGGTGAGTGCCAAAGTCACCTGCTGTTTGTTTTGTAAACGGGTGCCAGGCAAGGTGTAGGTTTTTCATAGGTGTTGGCCATTATTGCAGCTAGATTGGCAAATCTGTATTGGACTATTATTTTTGTCACAGTAAGTGTGATGGTGGTGTATTTTAATGATGGATATTTTTACACCCTGGACAAGGAGGAAAGCCTTTTATCTCTGTGGTAGTTTTGCATGGGAGGCACTTAGGGAAGTGATGTAAAGAGAAGCTGCTAGCAGTTTCTTCTGTGTCTGACAAAAAATTAATCAGTAATTAGATTTGAGAATTGACAATTTATTAAACTATTGAGAAAGCTGATATTTGCATCACTTCCCTAAGTGTTTCCCATGCAAAACTACCACATTCTCTGGGACCCAATGACAAACTGTCCTAGGTGACCCAAAATTGTGTATTCCTTATCTTCTGTGTGCCAGCCTGCCCAAGAGTATTACCGTCCCTAAGACCCAGCAACCCGGGCAAGAGGAACGTGTGTGTTTTATCCTGGAAGTGGGGGGTGCAGGATCCCTTTAAAAACGGGAAATGCACACGAGGGGAGCGCTTTTGTTCTCCCTGGCTGCCCGAGGGGGTTTGCCTGGGGCGGCTCTCCAGGTGGCAACCCGAGAAGCTCCGGAGGGAATTTCGCAATACCTTTCCCCGCTGCTGCTCGGGACAGCCGAGGAGGAGTCAGACCCTCTCTCCACCATTTTCCAGCCGCCTGCCGTTTGTCGAGGAGGGGGCGGACCTGCCACTTGCCGGGAAGTTTTTTTCCCAGCGTTTTTGGCAGCATTGGAGCCTTTTGGCCAGAAATTGTTTGTCCAGGTTTTGTTTTGTCCCTGTCCCCCTCTGATTGTTGTTTGTGGAAGTTCTGGAACCGCAGAGGCTGTTACCTTTAATTTGGTATTTTTTCCCTTCTATTTTTTCCCATTTTGTCTCTTTATTGGTGGAAGCAGACTGGTTAAAACTAAAGGGGAGATAACTCATTTTGGAGTCTCCACCCCGTATAATTGTCTTAAACTAAGACACAAACCAGGCAGCAAAGACCACAGGACCAAAAAATGTAGGAAAAGTCACAGTAGTTTCTGCAGAGCACCTCATTTCTGAGAGGGTGTAAGGCAGCAGTCAGTCAGGTAGCTCTGCCTAGAAGGCAATTGCCCCTCGTCTAAATTGTCCCTGGTTCATTAAATATGTCTGCAGATTGTAGCATTTGTCTGTTCCATTACAATATATTTTTAACTGGCTCTAGGTACAGGAGAAACTCTTTTTTCTCTGTCAACAAAATGCCAAATGCTGGTATTCCTTCATAGTAATCTGAATTACAGAGTAAAGTTTATGTCATTTATTATAAAATTATATTTGATTGTGCACTGCATTGTCTCACATACACCAGTCTTAAGAACATGGCTTTAAATGCTAAAAATATCCCAGAAATGGAAAACAAGTTTTGTTTTTGAGTCTGCCTGAAACTGAACCACGAATGAGGCTCTTGGCAGTGAGTGCTCTAAATTTAGTTAGACTCCAACTAACCTTTGCTATTTCTCAGGCAGAGGCAGCTCGAGACAGCAAACAGAACCCCATGATACAGAGGAACAGCTCGTTTGCCTCATCCCACGAGGTGTGGAAATACATCTGTGAACTGGGCATCAGTAAGGTCAGAACAGATTCATCTCACTGCTGTTCAAATTGTCAGTGCATGATTAGCTGTAGGAGCTGAGTACTGCCAAGTTGCTGAAGGTCTCATAAGTGTCTTAGTACCCCACAGCTTATGTAGTGGAGGTGAGTTTTGTGGCTTCATTGCTTTTTGGGGAGGGTCATTGATACTGCCTGGCATACCAGGATAGCTTATGCATGTGGGTTTTCAAGAATGTGTAAAAGAATTAGCATTCACATCCTTGTTAACTGTCTCAGCTGGTTTAGATTTCATCATTTCTCTTAGGTTTACATATGCACTTCAAGGAATTTTAGGGGAGAGAAAAAAAGAAGGGGAAAAATAACCCACCATTACTGGTCACCATCAACAAGTATATCTTTAGCAGTCTTGTCTTTTTCTTCTTTCACAATTGTTTTCCTGCAAAACTGGAAGTGTATTGTGGTAGGATGATGGAGACATCTCAGGTGCATAGGGAAGTTTTTTTTGTAAGACCAAGGCTAGTGCAAATCAAAAGTGCTCAGGAGGTAGGAGGCATTAGTATTTGCTTTTCTTTTTGCATCTGCACAACTTCATAGAGTTCCCAGTGAGACTGGTGTCTTTTTCTGGACTAGGTTAGAACTCTGTGGATTTGTTACTCATGGTGTTTGCTCAGTTCCTCCTTGCAGGACTCACTGACACGCATCTTTCCTAACATCTACTTCACAAATTGTTTCTTAGGTAGAGTTGTCAATGGAAGACATTGAGACCATTTTGAATACTCTGATCTATGATGGCAAAGTGGAGATGACCATTATTGCTGCCAAGGAGGGGACAGTGGGCAGTGTGGATGGGCAGATGAGGCTCTACAGAGCCGTCAGTCCTCTCATCCAGCCCACTGGATTGGTCAGGACACCCTGTGGACTCTGCCCTGTGAGTAACTAATTGTGTGTATCATTAGTGGTGCATGCAGCTCTTGAACACAGGCCTCCAATGGCCAGATGGCACATGGCAAGTTGTGCCCACGAGTCAGCCTTGGGGCTAAGCCAGCTGTGATGAAAAGCTGCTATGATGCCTTAGCTGTGGTGTAACAGGTTCTGTAGCTGGTCTAAACACCTGCTCTGCCAGGTGTTTCCCACTTCCAGCCTGTCTCTTTACTGAACTCTATGTGAAAGGATGTTGTCAAGTGCAGCCTGTTCCAAATTATGTTATTTTATTTCTGATCCCAGATTTGCCTGTGTTTTTACCAAGCTAAATTATTTCTGTCTAGCTTTTGGTCTCTCCTCCCTGGACTGTGAACTGGTTCGTAGGTAAAACTTGCCAGCATGGCCCTTTGTGGTGGGATCTGTTTTTCTCTTCTCCCTCAGACCTGCCATAAGACTTCCCTAGGTTTTGGCCTCTGTCAGACTAATGCTGATCTACTGGGAAAGAAGCAGAAAACATGGGAGCATGTTACACACAGCAAGCACCATCCACCTGGAAGTAATTACTCTGCTGACACAGGGCTTTCTTTTGCAGGTTTTTGATGATTGTCATGAAGGTGGTGAGATTTCTCCATCAAACTGTATTTATATGACAGAGTGGTTGGAGTTTTAAAGTGAAAGAAAACTGTAAACTGGATTAATCCTTCACAAAAGTGAGCAAGGTGACAAAAGCAGCTTGCTTTTTTTAAAAGCGGGCTTCTGAATTTGTAAGCAACTTCAGGACATGGAGTGACAAACCAGCCATGTATCAGTTGTGTGAACTATCCTGGGAGTGGAGTCAGTGCTGAAGATCAAGGCTGAAGTGGAAATGCAGATCCATTCTTGAACCAGAATGGGAGATGGCAGCTAAGGTGGTTAACAAAACAGATTTCTGAGCAACAGTTCAAAACAAAGTTCAAA
The DNA here is from genome assembly GCA_013398275.1 of Promerops cafer. Taxonomy (NCBI): domain Eukaryota; kingdom Metazoa; phylum Chordata; class Aves; order Passeriformes; family Nectariniidae; genus Promerops; species Promerops cafer. The sequence continues at coordinate 650,631 of VZSE01007460.1, forward strand.
CAAGGTTGAGACATTTTAGTCTAAACATTTATCAGTCCCTCACAGCTGATCAGAAAAACTTGTAACAAGTGGTACTAAGAATGAGATCCCAAATTGTGCTTTCAGATTAATGCTACTGATGGATGCTTAAGTTCTAAAGCTGACACTTTTCTCCCATGATAGCTTCCATCTAATTGAAGACTATGAATCTGCTGTGGGAAAGATTCTGACCATATCAAACAGACACTGAATATGTCAAACACTCACTGGTTCTTTATTATCTTTCTTACCTGCTTATTTATCATTAAACCCCTGATTTTTCTTATGTACATCTGTGCTTCATTTCCTGTATTGCTGCCTGGTGATGCATCTGCTGTATTTATTCCTTCATCATCAAATTTCTGGTGCTGTGTTCTGTAGCTGTGTCACATGGATATCTCCACTGAAACTTTGAGTAGAGATATTCTGGGAAGATATGTTTTCCACAAGAGAAAGGGTTCCTCTGGCCTGATGATACAGAGAAAAATTTGATAGATTCCAGCATCCAGAGGAGCAGAGGGCTGGAATGACACAGTAGGAGGCAGGGTGGGGTGCACAGGGGCTGTGCACAGACACTGTGGCCCCTGTGCCACTTGCTGCCTGTGGCTTCAGCTGGGGCTCTGGCCAGGCTGGATCTCTCCACAATTACTCAGCATCTTCACAACAGTCTCCCAGCACTGGGCAACAATCAGGGGGTCAAGCACAACACAGGGCTTGTTGCATCTGGCTATTTTCAGATGTTCCTGGCTGAAAATAAGCCCTCTGGACGCTGTGTTGGGAGGGTGGTGGGAAAGCACCTCTGTGGCTGAGTTAGCAGCATCCTGGGTGACCTGACAGAGGGTTAATGTAGATTTTGGAACAGTTTACCTCATAACGGTAAGAGACTTTTCATCAGCATTTTCAATATTGTCCAGGAGTTTGCACTTTCCAAAAGCAGTCTGGATCACATATGAAAGTGTCCAAATCTTGCTTGATTTCCATTTCCCTTCTTACAGCGTGGGTGGAGGACAGAGGCTAATGGGGATAAGTGCTGTACAAAGAATAAATAAACCTCCCATGGCTCCTGTCCCATGCACAGAGGGTATGGATGCAGAGGCAAAGGCTCCTTGTGTGGGAGCAGGTAGGTGTGTACTGCAAACAATGAGCACTGATAAGCTGGCAAGTCCATGGAAGGACTTGGATTGTCCCAGTGAGGTGAGCTGAGCACCCACAGCAGGCTCTCCTTCTGCTGCAGCGTTGTCTCCAGGTGAGAGGGATGCATATCTGTACAGAGGCAGAAGAGCTCTTACAAAAGAGATGTGGGGGTGAAATGACTGGAGCTTCATTCTTCCTCTGCCCCCTTTAACCACTCAGCACAGAGAAGCCAAGGGGAAAATGCTGTTCTCTTCCCTGGAGGGAGCCTTGGATCAGACATCCTTTATTCCACCCAAGGTAATTTCATTGAGATGTGGGGCTGGGGTTGCCTTTGTCTTCCTGTCTTCAAAGGGGAGCTGACACAATGGGGTCCTGAGTCCTGCTGCTGCAGAGATAACACAATGTTTGTGCTCTACTGCAGCTAGAAGATAACTTCCAGGGAAACAACAGGACTTTATCATGCAGGTATGTCACTTTATGCTCTATAATCACATTCACTGGCAATAAGAAAAAGGAGAGAAAGCTCCTCAGTGAACAGCTTTAGGAAGTAGATAGATGGTTTATTAAGCTCTTTAAATTTTGGCATTGGGTTTATCTGGCTTAGATGACCTTTGTGGTATCTGAAACTTCTTAGTGTTGAAGCTGTAACAAGACTTCTCAGATTTGGGAAAAAATGCCTATAAGGGAAAAGTAATTTCAATTTTGTTTCTTACAGATAGGAATCTGTCTGATCTATTTCTATATGAATTAGATAAACAATCTTTCTGTCACTCTGGTTCTTCATGAACCTGGCTGATGTATCAGCCTGACATTCTTATCTGAAAAGGGAGTAAATGCTAAAAGGTAGCATTAATAGTGTTTTGTCAATCTTCTCCCTGGCGAAGCTGTCCCTATTCCAAGCTGGTGTGAAATGTAATATTTTGAGGAAGCAGCTATAGTAGCTCCAGTACTCAATATGAAAACACTTAATGTGTAGAAAGCTGAATTATCCCTTAAAACGTGGATGACAAATAGGAAGCATGAACTGCTCATTTATTTTTGCAGGCCTCATACAAGAGGTCAGAGTTCAGCTGCTGCAGGACCATGGGATCCCTCCTGAGCTGGAGAGAGCTCATCCTTGATTTCATGAGCCCTGATCCTGCTGTCAACCCATGAGCTTCTTTTGAGTGGTTGCCTCACTAGTAGTAGCCAACAGGCAAGCTGAAGGGTGGGCACACCCAGATGCCACACGGAATCGAGTGCAAAATTGTTTTTTAATTCCAAGAGGAACATTGACTATGGTAGCTGGCTGCATGGTGAACTGACAGCGTATAGCTGGCAGGTATTGCCTGGCATGTGTAGCCTTTACACTCCAAAGTTTAAAACATTAGGATGAATGGCAAACTTGAAGCTTTGGTAGTGAAAACATTTATCCCGTTTTACATTTACAACATTTACAGGCTGAGTGGCTGTTTAATTTTTTCCTGGGGTTGGTTGGTTGGTTGGGGGCTTTTTATTTTTACTTTGATGGTAACTGACCCGTTGGAGGTGGGATGGGTAATTGTTGTTCCTCTGGTGCTGTTAGAGCACCATCTCCTGTCCCTTCCTGGGATGGCTCCCCCAGGGCTCCAACAGAGAAAAAGCTCGGTCTTAAGCCACACTGGTTTTTTTTGCCTCCACATGCAGAGCAGATTTTGGGAAGAAACTATAGCGAGTGGAGACAACTGGGTCTCCTACTGCTGCTAAACACTTGATGCTTTGAAACAGGGTACAGACACCTCAAACAGAGCTCTCCTCTGCCACACACAGACCACCTTTCCCTCCTCTTGCTCTGCTTGGCTGGGACTTTCTGTCACTTCACCTGAGAAAAATGCATGGCTAGGCCCTCCTCAGCCACGCTGAGCCCACCTTAGCTGGCAGCCTGGAGGAGACTGAAAGGTACCTTGACAAGCTCCACGGATGGTGTCCAAGTTCTCACTGAAAATGTTCACTTCCAACACAAGAAAGTTGGTCACTGCACTTTGCTCACTCTTTGGGAGATCTTCTGGGGAATGGGGAGGACAGGAACCAGAGCTTAAAGCTCTCTTCTATTTCAGCTGTCAAACACAAACCAAGTTGGCAGCCTGTGGTGTTTTCCTTTCTCCCATTTTTTGAGCAAGCTTGTGATTCTTTCAGGAAATGCTTTTGGGAAAGCTTTTACTTGGGTTATTTGCTCCACAGACACAGGGCTTTTAAGATTGTGCTGCTCTTCCAAACTGCTTTGGTTTAACCCAGCAAGCAAATAGGTGAACACCACACAGGTGTTCCCTTAGTTCCTCCCCAGTGGGATGGAGGAGACTAATGTCAAAAACAGTAAAGCTTGCAGATTCGGATAAAGACAGTTTAACAGGGCAGAAAAGGAAGGGAAAATAATGTTAAGAGATTATATAAATCCAGTGATAAACAATACAGTTGTTCCTCCTCTGCTGACCATTGCCCAAGGAGTGCCAGAGCACTGGTACTGGAAACCAGCAGCCAACTCTCCCCAGTTTTATCGTTCAGCATGACACCATATGGTAAGGAATAAGGAATATCCCTTGAGCCACTTGGGATCAGTTGTCCTGCCTTTGTCTCCTTCCAAATTCTTGTGCACCCCCAGCTTCCTGGCTGGCATGGCAGCATGAAATGTCCTTCACTAAGCATAAGAACTGCTCAGCAAGAACTAAATTATCAGGGTGTTATCAACATCCTCCTAATCCTAAATCAAAAAATGCAGCACTAAACTAGCTCTGAGGTAGGAAAATTAACTCTGAAAGTTGAAAGCAGGACACAAACTCACAATAGTTGCTCAATATTTTAGTTAATCTAATGTTTGCAGGGGGATGCACTATGGCCTTGAAGCCCTGGGTCCTGGTAAGGCTCTTTGCTGTTGAGATGTGGCAATGAGAGGAAGATGTAAACAAAGGCAACTTCAGAAAAGCAGATTTGCTTTGCCTCCTACTTGGAGAGTCAGTCTTGGGTCTGAGAATGTTAGCAATGCTAGTAATTTGAATCTTACACACTTTAGCATACACACATCAGTAGTACCCTTCTACTTTTTTATTCCCACTGTATCTGGGATGTCAGGAAGCTGGGAAGCCAAAACTAATGTTCACATCAGACAGCATTTCATTTTGCTTTGTTTTGGACCTGGAACCGTACTCTGCACATTCCAAACACAGATTTCTGTTGCATTTAAAAGAATGAAAACAGGAAAAAACAAACCCAGAGCTGGACAGTGCATGGATGAGTAGACTTGATCACAGGGCAATGATTTCCTTTAAGACACTGTGGAGTGGTGCCCACACAGAAGCCTGGGGGATATTTATAAGCTGACCACTGCATGAATGTAAGGCAAACACCCAAACTACTAGAAGCAGATTGAGGTATTTCACTGCAATGCCTCTGCACCTCGAATATGTGTGAAAGTGTGCAGGATTCAGGAATGGATTTGCATCCATGCATTCAGATAGGACAAATACCACTTGCACGGCATCACGAAAAGCTGCAGGGGAGGATTCCTGCCTCGGGCTCCCTAGGAAAGGTCCTTACCTCCTTGGCTTTGGAAGAGAGTCTGGGAAGCAACACAAGATGGAAGCAATGAAAGAGGGAACATATTTGCCTGATTTCAAGGCAGAGACGAATTCCTGGGGCAAATCAGGTATGCCAAACCTCTACGTCCACAGGCTCCCTGAAAATTGTGTCCATCCCTGGATCTCTCCTCTCCAGAGGGTCTGGGCACTGCAGGGCTGTGGGTACAGATTTCCTGGCAGAGTGATGAACCACTGTGGCCTCAAGCAGATGTGGGGGTAAAACTCGGTCGGGGAACAAAGCTGGAGGAAAATCCGACGGATTGTGCCTGCCTTGCTGCTGGGCTGGATGGCCTCATGCCTTGGCCCAGCGTGTGTCGCTGAGCCAGCGTGCCCGGGGACAGAACCCTCGGCCCGAGAGAGGAGCCGGGAACTGAGACAAAGGTGAGACGGTAGGGCTCGCAGTCTATTTCTTTAAAAAATGTCCTATGTAATTAGCGGAGTGTTACTCATAACCTCTTCCCAGGAAGTTCTGTGCTCTCTACTGAACACGACAGCGCGCTCCCAAGCAGCCGAGCCCCGTGAGGGCAGAGCTGCTTCCCTCATGCCGTGCCAGGGTAGGAACGCGGCACCACATCCCACGTTTAGCAGGGACACGCCGTCCGTCGCCATTCCAAGGCGGAACCCGCCGCCCTTAGCCAAGATGACCTCCGCGCCGCCGCCGCCCCCCGCTATGTTTGGCAAGGGCACGCCGCTCCCCTCCGTCCGAAAGGCGGTGTAGCGTGCCCTTAGCCAAGATGGCGGCGGCGGCGGCGCACCCGCCCCGCGCCCGCTGAGGCTCCGCCGCCATCTTGGCTAAGGGCAGCGCGCACCGCTGAGGTGGCCTTGCGGGGCGCGCGGGGCGTGCCGGGAGGGAGCGGCGCGAGCGGCGCGGGCAGGTGGGAGCGGCGGCGCACCGAGGGAATGGGAATGGGGGGTCTCTGTCCCCTGAGGGGAGGCGGTCAGTGACGGCCCCGGTGAGGGGGCCAGTGGTGTCCCCTGCGGGAGGGTCTGGAGGGGCGGTCAGTGGTGTCCCGTGAAGGGGTGTTGAGCGTGGTCACTGGTGTCCCCTGGCGCGGTGCTTTCATGGGGGTCAGCAGTGTCCCACAGGGCAGCACGGGCTCGGCGGTGTTGGCTTTGGCCGGGCTGGGGATCGGCAGTGTCCCCCAGGGCAGGGCTGGGGGCAGTCGTGTCGTCTGTAGCAGTGGAGGGTCAGCAGTGCCGTCTGTAGCAGTGCTTTGCCCTGTGGCCGTGCTGGGGATCAGCAGGTGGCACCTATGGCTGCATGGGGGATCTGTGGTGTCCCTATAGCCACGCCAAGCGCAGCAGCAGCTGGGTGATTACACCTGTCCTCCCACTGTCCTGAGCCCAAAGTAGGGCCACAGCCCATGGCAAACCCAGCATGGCAGTGGGGGCTCTGCCTGGGGCAGGGAAGTGGTGCTGGGCTACAGCTGGAAAAACACGGAATAAATTTGCCCTGTGGCTGTGCTGCATGCCTGAGATGTCAAACGTTTGTATTGCTGTTCTGAGAGGCAGACTCAGCTCTGACTTTCACCTCGACAGACCTGTTTGTGGTGGGGATGTGTTGTGAACCCGTCTGTTTGTCCATCCAGTGAGGGGGGTGGAAACATGAGGCGCTTCTCCCTAAGCTTGATTTATATCCTTAATAGCAAGGAAGAGGAAAATGTCAGTGAATTTGGGGTTCTGCAGGAAAATGTTACTCCAAAACTTGCCCTCCTCTGAGGGGAGGTGTTGCTTCTGATTTCTCATGTGTGTGGCTCTCCTGAATATCCCACCTGCAGTGAGGACCAGGAGTAAGGTAATCCTGGAGCATCTGCAGCTGTAGGTGAACCTCTGAGTTTCCTTGTCTGAAGCAGGTTGTGGAGCTGCTGCTTTTGGCTCTGTGAGTTTCTGCTAGTGCTGGGTGGTGTTTGTGGTCTGGATTTGACAAGTAAGTTTTTTGGTAGACTTGTCCTTGCTTTTCTCAGAGAAATCAAAAGTAGTGAAAGTCTGGAAGCTCTCGTTTGTGTCTTATTTTGAGGAGTCTAGTAAGGCAACACAGAGAATGACTCCTGTTCTGTTGGGGATATTCCTCCTTGATGTTTTCTGAAGTCTTCTGGACTCTCAGTTCCTTCCTTACTGGCAGTGGGACAATGATGCCATGCAGAGTGGATGTCCAAAAGACTTTTTTTGACATTTTGCCATGTACTGCTTTCCCTTTGTAAGCAGGTCAGGCTGGCAGCTTGGTGACATTTGTGATTGGTTTAGTCCAGACTTGGCCTCCTTTTCTCCCTGCAACGTTTCAGCTGAAAGCTCCTGGATGTGTTGCAAATCTGGCCTGTTTTCCTTTACTGACCCAGTCAGGCAGGATTGCCTTGAGGCCGGCATGAGGCTGATTGGATTTTGAGATGTTAGATGTGAATCATAAGAAAAAAAAAAAACCTCTCTTGTATTCTGACTTTGAGTGTCAGCTTTCCTTGTTTCTTTGTTGGATTTGGTGGTGTTTTAACTGCCTGTAATGTTGATGAGAGCACTGGGCAGAAGAGATTAATGGAGTCACGTGGTTCATTTGATAATGGGATTAATCAGTTGTACTGTATTGGCTTTGTCCTGCAGTGTCTTGTGCCCCCACCTGTAGTTGATCTGCTGAGCTCCTTTGCAGGCCTGTTGTCCACACAAGTGGCTGCTGCCTGAACGGGCCTTCTTCTGTCCTTCCAGAGCTTCTGTGGGGCCATGGCGACGTACCTGGAGTTCATCCAGCAGAATGAGGAGCGTGACGGAGTGCGCTTCAGCTGGAACGTGTGGCCCTCCAGCAGGCTGGAGGCCACAAGGATGGTTGTGCCCCTGGCCTGTCTCCTGACCCCGCTGAAGGAGCGTCTGGACCTGCCCCCCGTGCAGTACGAACCAGTGCTTTGCAGCAGGCCCACCTGCAAAGCTGTGCTCAACCCACTCTGGTAGGAATTGCTCAGCTGGGGTGTTGGAAGGGGCTGGATAGTAATTAATTTTCATCTGAACTTCACTACTTCCTTATTCCCCTTTTTCTCTGCCCAATGCCTGGCAGCCTCTTTCATTTAGATGTGGTGGGCTTGTTAAAATCCAACATGCCTGTTACTAGAGCTGGCAAGAGCAGAGGAGACAGGAGGAGCTTTGGGGAGGCTGTTCAGGCAGACAGTCCTCTCACCATCCCAGAGAATTTCATGAATGAGGAAACTCAGAATAGACAAAGATGCCCATTATACTGATATTGGGCTCTGGACTGTGATGTTCACTTGTTTTCCGGCTTCCTACACATCCTGCTGCTTGTAGGTCAGTTCCAGTATGAGCATAATGAAATAATTTTAGAGGAATATCGCGGTCCCAAAATCATGTGATGATCATGCATACTCGGAGTGTGGCGTTGGGCTGAGAAAAAGCAGGGAATGCCAGTAAGAGGAAGTGAAATGAGATCAAAGCTGTGGCATGAGAACGTGGCGAGGCATCCTGCACTAGCAGGATGTTGTGCTGGCCTGAGGAGAGTAAACTCTGTGGGCCAGGGAACAGCCTGTTTGTTCTGTGTTTGCACAAGATCTGGGTGGATGGCTCCTGCTGCTCTGAGACTGGAGCACTTGTGTGCTACAGCTGCACAAACAGTAAGACAATGAGATGAGTCTAAGGGTAGTGAAAGAATTATTAGACCCAGGTCTGTGTCTGCCAAGGGCTGAGCTTCAGAGAGCTGTCAGTGGTCCCTCATGCTGACGAGCCTGGAAACAACAGGGCTGGATTAGCTAATGAACTTCCTGGTAATAGAACAAGAGTCTGAGTCCCTAAAACACTTGCTGTTCAAGCTGGAGTGTCCGTTTCTTCCTCAGTCCTGTGAACCAGCATGGATTAATGAATTAATTGTGAAGCTGTGCTGTAAAATTGTTCCTGAAGTCACACCAGTGCCTCATCTTTCCCTTGCAGCCAAGTTGACTATCGGGCCAAGCTTTGGGCTTGTAACTTCTGTTTTCAGAGAAACCAGGTAAGTTGGAAAAAGCACTTCCACCTTTTTAGTGAACTCTTTTTTGATGGCCTTCCCTGGACATTAAACATAAGTTCTGCTTCTCTAGATCCCTTCCCTTGGCCTTCTTGTCTTGCTGAACTCAGGCCAGAGTACAGTCTGCTTTATGTGACATCTTGTCAGTGATTTTACTGGCATGCAGAGCACAGTAAGGAGATAAAAATGCTATGTTGTTCCATGTGTCCCAGTGTGTTTTTGCATCTGATATTTACTATTCCTGCAGAATACGGAATTCATTAGATTTGAGTAGACTTTTGCTTTCAGAAACTGTGGCTAAAATAATTTCAACTAATACATTGTTGCTGCTGTAGGCTTACCTTTAATTTACACTGGATTGAGCAGCTCTCCATCCTGCTGGCCACTTCCTGTCTGTGCTTAGGAAAAGCGCTGTGGGTTTCTTGTAATGAATTAATCAGGTTGGGGCAGTGGCAGTAAATAAAAAGTTGAATAACCACATCTTCAGCAGGGCTGGCTCTGTGCTGCAGAGGAGAGCCCTACATTTTGGTCCTGCAACTTCCTTGTCCTATTTTTTTGTTCTCTTTTTCAGTTCCCCCCAGCATATGCGGGCATTTCTGAAGTCAATCAGCCAGCAGAGCTTATGCCTCAGTTTTCAACAATTGAATATATAGTGCAGGTAAATGAACCACAGGCCAGTTTGAAGCTCCCAGAATTCTCTTGTTTGTGACAAATGATACATGTGTAAAATTTTCTTAGGGTAATGCAAATAAATACATGTCTGCAAGGTGCTTAAGAAGGGGCTCATGTTATTCCTTGGCTGGAGGCTTTATAAAATGTCATTTCTTTTCATGTCAGCGAGGTCCTCAGACGCCGTTGATCTTCCTGTATGTTGTGGACACGTGCTTGGAAGAGGAGGATTTGCAGGCCCTGAAGGAGTCCCTGCAGATGTCCCTGAGCCTGCTGCCTCCTGATGCCCTAGTGGGGCTCATCACTTTTGGCCGGATGGTCCAGGTTCATGAGCTGAGCTGTGAAGGGATTTCCAAGAGCTACGTGTTCCGGGGCACCAAGGACCTGACAGCCAAGCAAATACAGGTGTGCTCTGCCATCCCTCAGCCAGGGGCTTGTACCTCTCAGCTCTGTTGGACTCTAAAGCACAGGGCTCTCTGGGAGAAGGGAGGGCTTAGAGCTCTCAACTGTGAGCCTGTTGCCCTCCCAGTATCTGTCCTGTCTTCTTGCCTTTGTAAATGTCCACAAAGCTTGTTCAGGATTGAGTTTGTGTATCTCACTTAATGGACCCATGATCCATTCCTAATGGCAGTGCAAAGATGAATAAGTTTTCAGATTTAAGTATATTTAATGCTGCAGTATTGCAGGCTTCAGGGTATATTAATGTAAATAATATATTTATTGTTTGAACAGTACATTTTCTCTGCCTCCTCTGCTGTTCTTAGGATATGCTTGGGCTTTCGAGGCCAGCTGTCCCCATGCAACAGGGGAGACCTCTTCAAACTCCAGAGCAACCTGTTATTTCCAGCAGGTAAGCTTCACCAGCACAGCACACAGCAGGGCAGATGTTTTATGCTGCTTTATGCCTGTAGGTCACGCTTCTAACCCCGGGTTTCCCAGGAGGGGAAAGAAGATTTAAATTGTATTGTCTTGTCACTGTTATTTACCTCCATTGAACACAGTTTTCTCTTTCTCAAATTCTCTTTTTCAGTGGTAGCTCTCATGCCTTTCCACAAACTCCCCTTTGAACTTCTTTCCTGTTCTTTGTGTGATTTTGCCTTCTTGTCAGTTCCTGATGTCTTGCTTTGATCAAATTTTTATTTTGCACAGGCTTGTTGTCTTGGAAAGTTTGGATGTAAGAAGACATCTCTTTACTTCTAATTAATGTCTCAGTGCAATTTATGTGTGCCAGGAACAAAGAGGCACTTTTTTTCTTCTCCAAACTTAGAAGCAGGAAAACGCTGTATTTGAATTTTTGCAGGTTCCTACAGCCCGTGCATAAGATTGACATGAATTTAACAGATCTGCTTGGAGAGCTGCAAAGGGACCCATGGCCAGTGACCCAGGGAAAGAGACCTTTACGTTCTACTGGAGTGGCTCTTTCAATTGCAGTTGGCTTGTTGGAGGTACTTCTAATGCTGTTGTTCAAAATGAGCAGGTCAAAGTAAGCACATGGCTGTGCTTGCTGAGATGAGTGCAGGTGTCAGTGCAGCTGGGTTACAGTGGGGTGCAGAGGTGCAATTTGTCTCTACTGATATTTGAGCTGTGCTAGCACCAGCTGATGTAGAGTGGCCTGGAAGGTTCCATCTAAATGGTAAAATTTGCAGGTGTTTAAAGGTCTCTGATTCTTGTGTGTGTTGCCACACACGAGGTGATACTACGCACTGGATTTATCTGAGTATAATCTAAGATGCAAGTGAGAACAGAAACTGCCTGCTTCCTGTTTTGAAGACATGAAGCTTGACATGGTTTGAGTTTAAGCTTTATCTGAGTGCTGTGACTGTCAGGAAATGCATCGCTATGTATCGAGGTGGCCTCTAGCAGGGACAGGTCCCCACTGACATTGCAGGAGCACATGCAGACCATTCTCTAAAGAAAGCGTTGTTGCCATTTAATCAGTTTCCTTTTTTTTCCCCTCTTCCCCCATCTCTGATATAAATCTGTTTTTATTTTAGGGCACATTTCCAAACACTGGGGCCAGAATAATGCTGTTCACTGGCGGGCCACCAACACAAGGGCCAGGCATGGTGGTGGGAGATGAACTGAAAACACCCATCCGTTCCTGGCATGACATAGAGAAGGATAATGCAAGGTTCATGAAGAAGGCCACCAAAGTAGGTACTAGGGCTTGATGGGTGTGTTTAAAAGCTGAAACTGAATGTTGTGTCAGAACAGTACAGGGGTTGCATGGTTGTCCTTGAAATAATCTGAGTCGTTGTGTACGCTAAATTATGAGGATGGTTAAGGGAAGGGTAAAAAGCTGCCTCCTAGTTAGTTCTCCATCGTGGTCTTGTGCCTTCTCAAAGAAAAAAGTATTTCAGTGTTGTTTCTTAGCTGATGGTGGCTGGAGAGTTTTGTCATCCACATCATTGTATCTCCTTCTGGAGAGGAAAAAATCTGTCTCCCAAGAACTGGTTGTTTCCAGAAAACCTCCTTTGTCATCTTGACATATAAAACAACTATTAAACCAGTAAAAATGTCAGATACGAAATGTACCTGTCAGCTTAGAGAAAGCAGGATGACACCTGTTCTCTTAACTATCACCTGGGTCCACCTTTGGGCTCCCACCAAGTCATCACAAGACTAGATGATCCCATGTCATTTATGCACTGTTTATATTTGAGACAATAAACTCAGGCTCATCCAAATGCATCCGTCACCCTTGAAGGGAGCAGTGTGCTGCAGCCAACATCTCTTTAGTTACCACAGCACTGGTGATTGCCCCATCTGTACTTTGTGTTGGCCTGAGGTGGGGAGCAGCAGAAATTGCATGTTGCAGCCTCCTAACCCTGGGTGTGTGTTCCCAGCACTACGAGACTCTGGCCAACCGCTCTGCGGCCAATGGGCACTGCATCGACATCTACGCCTGTGCCCTGGACCAGACAGGGCTGCTGGAGATGAAGTGCTGTGCAAACCTCACTGGGTATGTTCACAGCAGGGCAGCACACAGCTGGCACCTGCTTTTTGGGGTTTTTTTTGGAGGGGGAGAATAGTTCAGGAAGCAGTTAAGTGTGCTGTCAGGGCAGAAGGGTTTTTATCGTTCTGTTCTAAACTGTGGTTTGAATTTGCCAGGAATTATATGGCAAGCCTCAGCTGATCCCAGTCCACATTTCTGGAGTCTGAAAGCAGCATGTGAATTAGCACTGCTGTTAGAAAACTCAATGGTGGGTAGAAGCTTTCCTTGTGTGGGCCGGATTTGCTCTGCTTAACAGCTCGCTTATGCTTTCTCCAGGGATTCTTGACTTCCCTGGGCCCAGTGTTAAGTGACATCTCTAAGGGGTAAATGTCTGTGGTCCATATTGCAGTGAGGAAGGCTGTGTGCTAACCTAGGCCTTTTGGGGACTTGGCAGGCATGTCTTAATGCAAGTGCAAGGTGTTTGTAAATAACCCCTCAGTGCTCAGCAGGGAGAAGAGAGACTGTTTGACCCTGGGGATGTGTTACTGAGCTGCATCTGGTCAGGCCTGGGTTTGCCAGGGCACTTAGGGGAGGCCCAGCACCTTCCCTGTGCTGCAGTGGTGCAGCCACCCCTGGTGTGCTGTGGGTGGTTCCAGCCCTGCTCAGGGAAAGCAGGCTGAGCAAAGAGCTTTCCAGGGTGGTAACACAAACGTTTTGAAGGCAGCTGAAGCAATGGCAAGAAATGGAGTTGAGAAAGCAAACTGACAAAGGTGGAGCACTAACCCGTGTGGCTTTTTAGGAGGCACCCATGAATCTGCACTCCCTGGTGTGAATCCTGCCTATGCAAAGGCATGCTCTGAAGCAGTAACTGCATGTGTTTGCATGTGTCAGAGGTTCAGGGATGTATCCTTTGTACTTCTAGTTCCCTTGTTTTTTCTTTCCCAGGGGACACATGGTGATGGGAGACTCCTTCAACACTTCTCTCTTCAAGCAGACCTTCCAGCGGGTATTTAGCAAAGGCTACAATGGGGAATTTCGGATGGCTTTTGGTGCAAGTCTGGATGTGAAGGTAAGAGAGGAGTTTGATTGGAGTAATGGGAAAATACAACTTAATCGCAGCTGTTGATTAAAAATTCACTTTAAGTTTCTGGGATGTTTGGGGTGTAGGAGTGTCTACATGTTTGAGGTCAGATGTAGTGTTTCTTTGGGAGAAGCACAGTACTGGAGGGATTTTTATTTGGAAGCTTAGTAATTTGTTGTTGTTACTTGGGTTTTTTGTTTGGTTTGGTTTGTTTTTGTTTTATTTTAAAGCAGCCTCTCCTCACTCAACAAGGAACATTTCATACTGTTTCATCCCTATAAATATGTCTTCATTATTAAAATGTGGCTCTGTAGATTATCTTACCTTCACTAATTGTAGCAGTGGATGGTTTGGGAAAATACTATCTCATTAAAGCTGAGCAACTAATTTAAACTGTGTGTATTCTAGCTTCATAAAAAAACCCAAAACAAAACAAACTTTTTTTTTACCTTGTTCAAGACCTCCAGGGAGCTGAAAATTGCAGGAGCCATTGGACCATGTATATCCCTGAATGCTAAAGGGCCATGTGTCTCTGAAAATGTAAGTTTCTGACATGGAAAAATCTTTAATAAAGAAGCAAATATACAATGCAAAGTCTCTGTCTAGACCTACAGTTGAACGAGAACGTCAGAGTTTTCCGGGAAGCATCCCTAGGAAATTACAGCCTTTCCTAGACTAAATTCTTGCTTCCTAAGGCTTTCTTTGAACTGTATGGCCTCCAGTAACTTCATTCACACCCAAAAGATAAGGAATCTAGAAGGCCTGCCATTACTTGTGCCTCTGATCAGAATTTAACATAAGCTTGCCTTTCCTGCTGCTGGATGAAAATTGCTGCTTTTTGATTCTGTGCAGGAACTTGGAATTGGAGGAACATCTCAATGGAAAATCTGTAGTCTGGATCCCAGTACAACTCTGGCCATTTACTTTGAAGTGGTAAATCAGGTCAGTCTTGGATCCTCTTTTTTTTTTATTTTAATCATCTTTTTTACTCCTCAAACTACTTGTTACAGGTCCAGAAAATGCAATGGCACCCTCTGTGTTGCAGGTGGATGGTTGCAAAGCAGCCAGCTGTTCTGTGATGAGGAAATAATACCAGAATTTTTCTGCATGTGTCTCTTTCTTTTATGGGGGATCTCTTTCTTTTCAAGCTGTGGGGGCTTGTTACAGCTATGAAGAGTAGCTGTAAGAAAAGCTGTCATGTTTTGAAGGCTGACCTTGTTTCATTTGCAGCACAATGCTCCCATCCCTCAGGGAGGCAGAGGGGCAGTGCAGTTTGTCACTCAGTATCAACACTCCAGCACCCAGAGGCGCATTCGTGTCACCACCATAGCCAGAAAGTGAGTACCCCGTGCCAGTGCTGTGGCAGAGTGGCAGCAGCTTCAGCTCCACTCTGTGCTGGCATTCCTGGCTTTTTGTTGCATGCACTGGCACACGTGGATGCACGTGGCACTAACCCTGTGCTACCCCTGCAGCTGGGCAGATGCACAGACTCAGCTCCAGCACATCGAGGCTGCCTTTGACCAGGAGGCAGCTGCAGTGCTCATGGCACGGCTGGGAGTGTACAGGGCTGAGTCTGAGGAGGGACCTGATGTTCTGCGTTGGCTGGACAGGCAGCTCATCAGGCTGGTAAGACCAACACACTGAGCTTGGGGGCATTCTTGATTTCAGTGAAAATGGAAGAGACAATAGCAATATTTTTTCAGATTGACTTGCTTTGTTTGTGCTTGGATCAGGGTCACTGAGCTGTAGCATGGAATAACTCAGAACCCAGTGTGATCAGCAGATTTAGGATGGGATAGGTGAACATCCCATCATGCTGAAAGGGTTAAACCTGAGATTGAATAAGGGATAGCGAAACACAGAATAGTGCAGGTGGCATGGTTCAACACTCCTGCTTAAAGTAGGACCAGCTTTGAAATTAGAGCAGCTTGCTTCAAGTCTTGTTCAGTTGCCTTTTGAAGATCTCCAAAGGTGGGATTTCTTACCCTTGTCTTGACAGCCTGTTCCAATGTCTGATCACAGTCACTGTGGTTTTTTTTCTCTCTCCCCTGCCTCTATCTCTCAATCAGATTTTCCATCTCCCCAGTTACCAGTCAGGTAGACAGCAAGTTGACTCCCTGATCCCACTCTTCACCAAGCTGAACAAACCCAGCTTCTTCAGCTTCATTTTCTTCATAAGATGCTCCAACCCCTGACTAACTTGGTGGCCTCTGCTACACCCAATGCAGTATATCCATGTCTGTCTTGCACTGGAGAGCCCAAAGCTGGACACAGCATTCAGATGTGGGCCAAGTTCAGGATAGTAATCTGAATTAATTCTGCAACCTCCTACTGTCTCTTGCTTTGAATTTCACAAGCCCAAATTGTCTAAATCAGTGCTGGTCTTGTCCAAACACCCATGTGGGGTTGGTACTAACACAATATGGCACATTAGTCCCTCAAAAACCAGAGCCAGTCAGATAGAGATTGGAGCACAAACAGGGACAAGCTGTATGCTGAAATGACTGTGGGATCATTTAGAGTTTAGTTTCTAAAACCACTGATACTTATTTTCAGTGAAATGGTGAAATACTGGTCTGCTGCTGGTTCTGCAAGAAGTCTTCCATAGTGTACAGAACAGTTTAGGTGTCAGAGCTCTGAATTAATGGAAAAAAAATGAGTAGTGCTGTAGAGGCACCATTTCTTTCATTCTTGGATAATTTCAAATCTAGACTTTATTTTTATATATATATATATATATGTATAAAAATAGATTGAATCTTCATTCTCATTCTAGTATGACAGAGAAACCACTGACTTAAAGAAAAATAACCTGTAAATGCTGTAGTACTTGTTCTTGTCAGGTTCATGCCTTGATTGTTTAAAAATTAACAGAAGAACACCCTGTAGAAAAAGAGATGTAAATTCTATTAAAAAAAGAAAAAAATAGAAAAAAGAGAGAGATAACCAAAGTACCCATTTTGCTTCCAACAGTGTCAGAAATTTGGACAATACAACAAAGATGATCCCAACTCCTTCAGGCTGTCAGAATCATTTTCTTTGTATCCTCAGGTAAGAATGTCACTTCCCACAGCTGTGGGAAAGTGTGCAGGGGTAAGTGGGAATGATGATAAAACATGTTGTACTATTTGTCACATTCAGGAGGGAGGAACAGGTGCTTTGTTAATTTAATGGACTGGTGCTGTAGTTCAGCACTGCGAGAAACCGATAAGGGAAGAACTCTGAGGAGTTATTAAGGGGTGGACTTTTTCCCAGAGAATTTGCTGTTCAAAAATACTGGAATTGGGCCCAGCAGTTTTGGCAACTTCAGCTGACATTTCTTGTCTCATTCCTCTTTCTGGTGCAGTTCATCTTCCACCTGCGACGCTCCCCATTCCTGCAGGTCTTCAATAACAGTCCAGATGAATCTTCCTATTACCGGCACCACTTCGCCAGGCAGGATCTGACCCAGTCCCTCATTATGATCCAGCCCATCCTTTATGCTTATTCTTTCCATGGACCTCCTGAGGTGAGTCTGTGTTTTCCAGGAAGAGGTGAATCAACCCAAAACAATGAGTATTCAGTCGAGGTAACATTATTTCAGCCAAAAGGCCCCTACAGATGTTTGAAAAATTATTAAAGGACAAGATACTTTTGTTCAAGATCATATCAAATTACACTGGGATGGGCATAGAAATTGCTCTCTGGCATCCTGAGATCTGAGGGCTTAGGGGTGCCTGACTTTGTTCTTTATTTTCCCCAGCCAGTGCTTTTGGACAGCAGCAGTATTCTTCCTGACAGAATCCTACTGATGGATACTTTCTTCCAGATAGTTATCTACCTTGGTGAGGTATGGTGAAACACCTTCTCTTTCTCTGTTTTTGCTCCTTCCCTCCTGCCATGCATGCAGACAGCTTTGCTGGTAGTATGAAATATTAACAAACTAACTTCTTGCAAAGCCCACACAGCATTATGACCATGTTGTATACATGCTGCCTGTTGGAATACAATTCCAGTCAGTGTCAGAGTAAAAATAATACTGGAGTCACTGAGGATCTGCTCTGCACCAAGTAGCAGCTGTTGTGTTAGCTTGGCCATGAAGGTGGTCTCTTACCATGCCTGGAAAAGGCCAGAGAAACTGGACATGAAGCAGGGCAGAGTTACAAGATGATACATATTTTGACAGAGTTGCAAGTATTTTCAGAGAAGTGACAGACTTTTGCTTGCAGGGTTTTCATACTTAAGTGCTGCGGCTCTTAAATCAGTTAGGCAGTTTTCCAGTTTTTGCTTTTAAATACTGGATGGTTTTGGATGCTGCTGCTGAATTCCTTCCCTCATGACTGAGGGAAGTGCTCAGATACTGGCCCTTTCTAAAAATCTTCTGGAGTTACCTTAAAGAGTTTCTGTCTTCTGTTGCAGAGCAACTGGGTAGAATTCAGGCAAGGGAAGAGCTGAATGTCTGACCTGTGTATGTATAGAGGAATTGCTGCAGACATATGGTACATGCAATGGATACCTTGAAAATACTGAGGCCAAGTCAGATTCAAAATGTCAGTGATTTATAAATGCTTCATTTCTGTGTTGGCACAGGCTGAAACGTATTGAAGGTTTTCAGCAAATTGCTTTGGCACTGTACAAATTGCTGCCAGCTTTTGTGTTGGGTGCCTGTGCTAAAATTGAGGGACAGAAAGTAATGTTGTAGCCAGAGTAGTGAAGGTGTGTGTTTGCCCCCTAAGCAGGAGCACATGTAGCATTCTGCTGCCTTAAGACATGCAGGGTAAAAAGGGGAGGCTTGTAGCCATCTCTGCTCCATTTTTATTTCCTCCCTGTCCCATCAATAGACTATTGCACAGTGGCAGAAAGCTGGATACCAAGACATGCCTGAATATGAAAACTTTAAGCACCTCCTGCAAGCCCCACTGGATGATGCCCAGGAAATCTTGCAGACCAGATTCCCAATGCCACGTTACATCCACACTGAGCATGGGGGCAGTCAGGTAAGGAAGTTTCTGGAGGAACCCTTTCTGTTGTTGCCTAGAGCAAATGGCTCATTCTGCTTTTCTGGAAGGATGGTTCTGGTAGTCAAACACAGTTTAGCTCTTCAAAGTACAGATCTTGCATATTTTCTCATCAGCTTTTACTACAACTTCTAATAAGCTGATCAATTGCTGGATATGCTTTTGAAATCTGAGGGTGGAAAAAAATGGAAAAGCTGACTTAAATGTTTCTATTCCCCAGTAAAAAGGTGGGAAAGAAAGGATTTGGTTACATGCCTATAGCTAGCTTGCTAGGACAGTAATGCTGAATGATTGAGCATCTGTTTCTTCATTCTCAAACACTGAATGAGGATATAAAATTGTTATTATTTTTGCTCTTCTTGGAATTGCAGTGTGCTGGGCTTGTTTGTAGCAGTGAAGAGGCAGGAACTGATGATCCAAACTAAAGATTTGATGTAGATTTTTGATGTGACCCTGTTACACTGGTCTTGCACTGAGCCCTTTTTGGAAGAGCAGATGTGGCATGGGGAGAGCAGTGTTTCCTGTGCCATGAATTCCTGTCCCATGGAATCAGAGCTGCCCTGCCAGGCGAGCACAGCCTGCTGTAGCAGGGCACTCAGTGTCCCTGGGAGACAAGTTGGAGCAGGGATTTCTGGACTTGAAACCTGCTTAAGTTAAATGAGTACCTTGCAAAAGCAGAGAAACATTGCTGGTCATGCATCTAAGGTGAGATGAAGCCAGAGGGAGCAGACAGGTCTCTCATTTTACCAGACTCCTCCTCTTTTGTCTTTGCAGGCCCGGTTCCTCCTGTCCAAAGTGAATCCTTCTCAGACCCACAATAACCTCTATGCCTGGGGCCAGGTAAGCAATGGAAGAGCTGCTCACGTTTGGGAATGCTGTAAAATACATATGGACATGTTTGTGTGTGCAGTAGCCATCCTGTCTCACCAAGTGGCCACAAACAGCATTACATTTGTCTTTGGTTCCTTATCTTGGTTGTTGATAAGATAAGCAGCACTGGATGATCAGAATGGAGTTTTCAAGCCTGGATGTCATGCATGTTCAGTATTATGGAAAAAGCAACTAGCATATGGATACATACAGATCCAATTCAGCTGAGAATACTAGACTTTCATATCCTCTTTGCTTACCTTGTGTAGAGCTTTGGGCAGCAAAATTCCTAGTGCTTTAGGAAGAAGAGACTTCCCTGCAGCAGTTCAGATTCTACCAGAGGATAATGTCAGTGCTGTTGCCTAAGAGTAGCATCTGTCTTTTGCAGGAGAAAAAGGTTTTAGCAGGCAATTAGTTCAGAGTGCTGACATGTGATCTGCTTTCAGTTAGTCCCCTGTGTTAGCAAGAGTATTTTAGGCTCGTTATTTCTTTATTTTTTCTGCAGGAATCAGGAGCTCCAATCCTGACAGATGATGTGAGTCTCCAGGTATTCATGGACCACCTTAAAAAGTTGGCGGTTTCAAGTGCATCGTGAGGGATCAAACTGAGCAGCAGGAGCAGACGATTTACATGGATCGTGTTGATGACAGAAGTGCAGCAATTTATTTACATTTCCTTTTCTCTCTTTTAAACTAGGGATTTTAACTGTTACATGAAATAAACCTTCAGGGAGAGTTTTTTACTTCTCCCTTCTAATTTATTTGTATTGCTGTTTGTCTGTGTTCTGTTCACTCTGTATTTTCCACACGTCGTAATTAGAGTTGAAAGGTGTTTTAGCCAACAGAGATCTTGACAGCCTTTAGCTTAACTTTTAATGTTCTTAGAGGTGTCTTAGCAAGCAGGGGGCTGCATTAACGAAAAATAAAACCGGGTGGGAGCAGTGCTCCTCGGTGCTGTCCCCAAATCCCGCTGTGGTGCCACGGGCGGGTCTTGGCTCCTTTTGCCCCGCCCCCCGCGCCTGCCCCGCCCCCCGGCGTGCCCCGTTGGGGGCGGGGCGTCCCAGGCGTCCGCGCGGGCGGCGATGAAGCCGGAGCGCGCCGCCGTGTGGAACGCCAGGGCCGCGCTGCTCTACTCGCTGGGCGCCTGGACCACGCTGGGCGGCCTCATCTACTACAGCCGCCTGAACAAAGCCAGCGCCGGCACCGGCACCGGTACCGGCAGCGGGGCCTGCGGGCACCTCAGGGGGCTGGGGAGGGAGGGACGCGACCGCGGTTTGGCTGAGGGAGCGCCCGGTCGGCGCGCGTCGTGCGGGGCGGGGCTTGCTCGGGGGCGCGGCTTGCGTGAGGGAGAGCTCGGCCGCGGGCGGGTGCTGGGCTCTCCTGGCTGCCCACGGTAGGCGCGGGGGTCCTCCGGTCCCGCTCCCACCGCTTTCCCCGCCGGGAAGGCAACGCCGGGTGTTGCCCGCCCGCCCCTCGGGGCACTTAGGAGCGGCTGCCGGAGCGCAGCCTCCGCTCGGGCCGGCTGAGTGACCCGGGTGTCCGCCCGGCCGCCCGCGGCAGTCCCTCCGGAAGGAAGATAAATCGCGGTTTATGGGAGAAGCTCGTGCTTTATCTCAAGTCACAGGAACGGGGACTAGACTCTTGCCAACCTGTTGCTTTTCTTGGCGCTGTGGGAATGGTTCAAAGCTGTGCTGGGGGAGGATTAGGCTGGACATTGGGAAGTATTTTTTTACTGAGAGGGTGGTCCGACAGTGGAATTAACAGGTGTTAACTGGGCTGCTTGGGCTAGCTTTAATGTGGATAGCTTGGGAAACCTGTGGTTACTGCTACTGTACTACTGATAACTGTCCAGTATCAGTGCAGGTATCTGATATACCCTAGCAAATCACTTTTTCTGGCTACAGTTAACAGATCTTTGCTATCTGGTCCTCAGAATGCAAGGAAAAGGAAAAAGAATACTGAATGCCCAGGTGGCTGCCATGAAAAAGGGAAAAACATTTTTATTGCTGTGCTCTTTTTTGTCTTCCCCCCCTCCCCTTACCATCCTTTCTATTCCTTAGAGAATGAAAATGATCCTGAGGCAAACCAAGGGACCCGCAAGGAAGTACACACTAAGGAATACCCTTTTGGATTGACAGTGACGACAGAAATAACCTACAGCGAGGTCCAGCCTCCTCTTACTCGACTGCTCAGGCGTGTGGTATCATTCTTTGTTCCTAATGATGGCCCTCCTTCCGAAAAGTGAGCTGTTCAGTAGCTCAGAACCTTGTGCTGGACCTCTGAGAACATCATCCCAGTGCCTGGCACCTGACCACTGCTGGAAAACTGTCCCTTGCATTGCTGAAACAGCAGCTCTGCCCAGCTGGTGTGAAGTTGCTTTCCCAGCTGGCGTGCAGGATGTGCCCGGGTGATCCAGGATGTGCCTGGGATGGCTCCTCAGCTGGGCAGCTCTGAAATGGATACTTTGGGAACGATTAGTAAATGGGAAGGAATGTAGTTTAATGTTTTGGGTATGAGAGTTCTTAATGGTCCTTCAAATAAAAGCTCACAAGGGATGAGTTACAAGTGCGGAAATGTTTCTGTAAGCTAAAACCTTACTGAATGTTCTGCTCCAGGCTCCGGTTTCTTTAGGGGTTTTCCTGATCCTTCCACATGCTGTGGAAGTCCCTTGTAGGGTACTGTCCCTCAGCTCTGTGGCCAGAACTAATGTTCATTCTATAGGGTCTTCCCTAGTCCTTATGGACATACCTTCCCTGTTTCTACTGGGGCTTTCCCTACAGCCCTTTTAGGACACATCTTGCCCTGCCCCACATGGGTCTCTAAGGTCATCTTGCTGTATGAAAAGCTGTCTCCATCTCCTCTGCCCACACACCTCAGCTTCCAGATCCTTCCAGTTTCTGAAGGGGACCCTGCAGGGTTGCTGTAGGGAGAGGGACTCTTTGTCAGGAACTATGGTGATACGACAAAGGGGAACTGGTACAAATAAAAAGAGAGGAAATTTAGGTTAGATGTTAGGAAGAAATTCTTAACTGTGCAAGTGGTGAGGCACTGGAACAGGTTGCCCGGGGAGGGTTTGGATGCCCCAGCAGTGGAAGTGTTCAAGGCCAGGTTTTGGATAACCATGAAGGCGATCGTGCAGCGGGTGGCCCAGGCCAGCGTCACAGGTCAGTGTGTCCCGACCGCGGAGCTGCGGGGGCCGGGCGCGGCTCTGTGTGTCTGTGTGTGTCTGTGTGTGTGGGCGTGTGCGGGCGCTCCCCTCCCCTTGTCCTCCCGCGTGGGTTTGGCGTGGGTCGGCTCGCTTGCGGCTCCCCCGGGGCCCGGCCCCCGTGGGGTGCGTGTGTGTGGAGCTCTGTGGGCAGCCTTGCCTGGCAGGCGTGGGCTGGCAGACACGCTGCCATCGCCTCCTCGAGCGCCTTTGTGTTGGCAGCACAGTCGCAGTCATCTTGCTTCGCTTGTGTTCACGGAGTCACCCAGTATTCCGAGTTGGAAGGGACCCGCAAGGATCATGGAGTCCAACTCTTAGCCCTGCACAGGACATCCCCAGGAGGCACAGCATGTGGCGGAGAGCATTGTCCAAACGCTTCTTGGGCTCTGGCAGGCTCGGTGCTGTGNCCACACACCTCAGCTTCCAGATCCTTCCAGTTTCTGAAGGGGACCCTGCAGGGTTGCTGTAGGGAGAGGGACTCTTTGTCAGGAACTATGGTGATACGACAAAGGGGAACTGGTACAAATAAAAAGAGAGGAAATTTAGGTTAGATGTTAGGAAGAAATTCTTAACTGTGCAAGTGGTGAGGCACTGGAACAGGTTGCCCGGGGAGGGTTTGGATGCCCCAGCAGTGGAAGTGTTCAAGGCCAGGTTTTGGATAAGACCTTGAGCAACCTGGCCTGGTGCAAAGTGTCCCTGCCCTTCCAACCCACACCTTTGATTCTATAGGAGCTTTTACACCCCAAGCCCCACCCAGCCCACGCACCTACAGACCCACCTTTCCACATGGACTCCTCAGGTCCTTACAGCCACCACCTCCTTTTCCCGAACGCTCCTCCCAGCCACTCATTTTTACGGGCGCCCCGCTGTGTCCCTATAGCTGTTCCTATAGCGGATGCCGCTCTGCTTACGCGCATATTCTCCTTTTGGTAGGCCCCCCCAGATCCCTGTAGGCGATAAGAGGAAGGCCAAGCGCCTGGACACACCTGTCCCGTGCGCACCTGTCCCCCTCCCACAGAATTCCCTGGAGCGGCGGTGCCGGGGCTGCGGCGGCACCTCCCGTGCGCCGGGGGGCGCTGCGTGCGGGCCGNTTGCGGCTCCCCCGGGGCCCGGCCCCCGTGGGGTGCGTGTGTGTGGAGCTCTGTGGGCAGCCTTGCCTGGCAGGCGTGGGCTGGCAGACACGCTGCCATCGCCTCCTCGAGCGCCTTTGTGTTGGCAGCACAGTCGCAGTCATCTTGCTTCGCTTGTGTTCACGGAGTCACCCAGTATTCCGAGTTGGAAGGGACCCGCAAGGATCATGGAGTCCAACTCTTAGCCCTGCACAGGACATCCCCAGGAGGCACAGCATGTGGCGGAGAGCATTGTCCAAACGCTTCTTGGGCTCTGGCAGGCTCGGTGCTGTGGCACCGCCGTGGTGCTGTGACACCGCCGTGGTGCTGTGTTAGTGGGGCTGCCCTGGCACGGCCGTGCATTGCTGTGCGGGTGGTGGCAGTGCCATCCCAGTGTCCCTCTGCCGTGGCTTGCGTGCGCTGGCACTGCAGTCACAGTCACCTCAGTGCATCCTGGATCATCTTTTTGCACTGCTTGTGTGCGTCAATGGTGCTGTCCCAGCTGCCACCAGGCACTGCTCGCCTGGGTCTAGCCCCGGTTCCCATAGGAGTGGTGTGTCCTGGTGGAATGTCCCTGCTGTTGCACTGGTTTGGACCTTCTGTGCTCAGGGTGCTTAAAATCTGCAAGAAGTTTGCCCGTGAGGCAGCGAGTGCCTGCTGTGGGAGTCTTTGGTGTGCAGCAGGGTGGTCTTCAAGTTATCAGACAGCTTCTGCCTGTGTGTCAGCACTGGCACAGCGTGTCTGCGAGGGCACAGCTTTTGTGCACATCTGGGACTGTGGCCACAGCTGGCCACACCCTCTCAGCACTGGGGTTCTTGCTGGATTAGTACCACTTTTCTGGGGAGAATTTCAGCTGTTGTTTCTGGCTGTTGAAGAGTTTGGGAGACAGTGCTGTACTTAGCAGAACAAATTTCTGGACTGGAGGACTCATACCCTGATCCAGCCACTAGTGCACAGACACTTTCAGCTTTTGCTGGAGGCCTGATCTCCTTTCATTCTGTTGGATGTTTGGAGCTTTTTGTCCCAGTCATGAGCCTGGATGCAGTTTTAACAGCTGGGTAACTGGTGCTTATCTCAGTTTTAAGACCGCATTTATTCTTGCTACAGTCATCTCCGGGTCAACCGTGTTAAGATAATCTAATTAAATTACAATAGTTTAAGACATTTCTTAGGAAAACACTACAGATCTGTCATAGTTTGTGTTTTATTGTAAATGTCATTAAAGGGGTTGTTTTCCCAGTCAGGAGGGTCTAATTTGCAGGTTGCTGAAGGTCACGTTTCAAAAAATCCATGAGGACTCCTATCAGGTAGAAATCACCTGCTCAAAAAAAAAAGCAAAGTATGAAGGGAATGGTGGAGTAGAGAAATTTAGTGCACTTAGTGGCATCAATCAAGTGGATAATTTTTCAAGGATTGGGGAGAGTTTTACCACCTTTCTGTTTAGGACAACTGATCCAATTGTAGTATAAAAATGTTCATACAGTGTTTTTAAATGCTGGAGTAAGTAACCCAATCTGATAAAGAGTTGGTGGCATTGGAAAGCTTTTGAAAGAATGCTTCCATGTGATCTTTCAAATCTACACACTTAAGACAGAGGAAACAGGGTTTAGAATGCTGTTTTCTTTAGTGGTTGGACAGCTGGAACCAGTCCTAACTTGTGCCATAAAACAAGACAGTGCATTTAGCCTTATTTTTCTTTTCCCTCTCTCCTTTCTCTAGTGGGTGGTGAACAAATCAGTTCAATAGGACGAGGCCTCTGTGTGCTGCTGGGCATTTCTTTGGAAGATACACAAAGAGAGCTGGAGCACATGTAAGTCACTCCCTTCCTTTTGCCTTGTACTCTTCCATTTGTGCATTGCTGATACCTGTGCAGTAGCCAAACAAATCAGCTATTCCTACTGAGAAATTCAGGTTTGCCTGTTAGTTCCTCTTCAGATTTTACCTTGAATACAGGTTTCTTAGAGTTTTCTCTTCCTGTTCTGTTGAAAAAAATCTGTTCCCATTTTCTGCTATGTGGTTTTTGTCAAGAGCGGACTTTTTTAGGTGTCTGTCCTTTTTGAGTCCAAAAGAAATCCGTCCTTCAAGGATGGGATTTATGAGAATCCTCAGACTCTCCTTTTAGCTTGCACGTGAGTTTTGTTCTTCCTAAAGGCGGGATAGTCTTGTCAGTTGCTTGTCTGCAAACAGGAATCAGTTTTGGCAGCCTGGAGGACTGGCTCTGGCCATCTGCTGCATGGCCACAGAACAGTGGGATTCAAACAGCAAACATATGCAAGAGAGAGCTCTCCAGGGGCTTCTTCTGTCTTTTTTGGACTGGTTATTGCTCTAGGGCTGACCTCAGTCCTTGCAAAGGCAAAAAGGAAACAGACTGATGTCAGGAAGAAGGGGTTTTTATTCTCACATGCTCCATTGGTTTGCCTTACTGTTTGCCTCCCTCAGGGTGTAACATCTGCTCTGCCATCACTTCCCATCCCTACCTTGGTGGACGTGGAAGCTGCTTCTGAATTTTGCAGGCAGGAGATCTGTAGCTACTGTGCTCTCAGCACCAGGTTGTTGGGATGGCTGACACATGAAGGGCAGGAAGCCAGCATCTGGGCAAAAGGAGTGAGAGAAAGCAGCTTAACCAGGCTTTTCAGGTCCTATTAAAGGAAACTTTAGTAATCCTGTCAATGAAACAACGAACATCTCTATGAAGAAAACAGAGCAGTGATGATTTAAGCCTTCTGCTGGGGCCTTCAGTGGATGCTTTCAGCAATCCACTTCATTCAGGAGTTAATTCTGTTTGCTGTTGAC
Organism: Promerops cafer; assembly: GCA_013398275.1. Classification (NCBI taxonomy): domain Eukaryota; kingdom Metazoa; phylum Chordata; class Aves; order Passeriformes; family Nectariniidae; genus Promerops; species Promerops cafer. The sequence continues at coordinate 677,022 of VZSE01007460.1, forward strand.
ACATACAGATTGGCAAGGATGTTCTTGTGACTGTGCTTTAGTGATGGCATGCTAGACCATAGCAAAGTCTCAGCTTTGTCTTGCACTGACTGCCTCACTGGTGCAGTGCAAAATGCCTGGCTGATGACTGCAGTTGAAACCCTTTGCACTTGATAGGCTCCTTTGATATGCTGCAGGTGTGGAGAAGCCAGAAGAAGAAACCAAAGACAGGAGAGTGGCTTGGATGCAGTCCTGTTATCAGTCAAAGTCCGACATGGACTGGGTTGCAGAAGCCTGCTGCTTTTCAGGATCCACTTGTGAAGGTCCCCTTGTTGTCTTGAGCCAGTCAGTTCTGTCTCTTATTTCTACAAAATCGGCCCAAAATTCAAACCACTTTGCTGCCAGCTGCAGTTCTGCCCTGTTCCTTGGATTCCTCCTCTCATCCTGATGAAAAAGTGTTGTCATCATCTGGCTTGTGAGGCCTGGTCTGAGAATAGTGCTAGGAAGTGACAAAGCAGGAGGAGTATATGTGAATCATGATGGGAAACAAAAACCCACAGTTCTAAACACAGTTTAGGATGATCTCATTTCCTACTGAGTGCGATTTCCCGGTGAGGTGGGAGGATTGAAATTCCCCAAGCTGTTCACACGTTAAATAATGTTGTGGCACACAAAAGCAGATAGTGAAGAGTGAGCTTTCTTACTTCCTGCACCATCTTTATGTCGCTGTGTAACGTGCAGTTACTCTGTCCTGGTACCACACTGCAAAATGATGGTGTGGATTAATGACCTGACACCCTTGTGTAGCTGTACAAGGGCTCTCTTTGGTTAAGGCTCTGCCTTAATCTCTGAGATTCCCATGGCAGAGGGATATCTTGTTATGTGGAGGCAGACTGAATATGCATGTTATCTCATTCTGTATGGTACCTGTTGATCCTATGGGGGACAATTTAGGAATTATCTTCTCTTCCTCCTAGGGTTCGAAAGATCTTGAACTTGCGAGTCTTTGAAGATGAAACTGGGAAGCACTGGTCCAAAAGTGTGATGGATAAACAGTATGAAGTGTTGTGTGTGAGCCAGTTTACTCTCCAGTGCATCCTGAAGGGAAACAAGCCTGACTATCACATGGCAATGCCCACGGAGCAGGCAGAGTCTTTTTATAACAACTTCCTAGAGCAGCTAAGGAAAGCCTACAAACCAGAGCTTATTAAAGGTAAGGACAGAAGGTTGGTAAGGTCCTTGCTGTGACCAGTGGACCCTTCTTGTTTGTGTTCTCTCCTGATTGTTGCTTTCTTTATTCTGTGATTTTCGGTAGCTGAAGGGATGTTAATATTTTCACTGGAGCCTGTCAGGGTGATCACTTCAGTCTTCCTCTAGCCAAGCCATTTCCTGACCTTCCTCTGGATGACATGTTCTTGTATTCCTTTTGGCTGCACAACATGAGCAGCCCAGAGAGACTGCAGCCATGAGAACAAGCTCTGAGGTCAGGCTCCCTCAAAGGCTGGATGTTTTGTGCTGTGCTGTTATATTAACCCAAGAGAAGCATTTTTTCTGAAAAGTGTGTTTATTGAGGCTCGAAGGTGTCACCAATGTGTGATGGACAGCACAGTTCCATCTGTCACTTCCACACCCTGTTGAAATGGAATTGTGACAGTGGGAGGTGTAATGTGCTACTTGAGAACAGCTTTTGATTTAGACTCTCCTTCCTCAGCTCTGTGTCATGTGTGGAACAGTTTTCTCTTTACCAGAAGATGCCTGGCTTCCCTGTTCATTTGTGCTCTGTCCACACTCAATCTTTTCTGTTTGGTATTCTGAGTACTTTCTGTCCATTTTCATATTCAGATGTGACTTTTTGCTACACTTGACAGAAGACAAGTTTCTAGAAAAGACTATTTTTTAAATGGTGTCTGTTAATAGATAAGGATTTGCCTTACTTTCCTTACAAGGAAAAAAGTAAAAAAAGACAGAAAACTGATAGCTGGGGGAAGATTTAGAGGCTAATTTTCATATTGACTCTAGGTTAGGGTAATTATTCCAGTGCTTTCCAAGGAGGCACAGTGAAATGCACACATGTCCACATACGTCCATTTTTCAAGCCTTTCTAGCTTGATATGTTCTTCCAACATTTGTTCCTGATAAGGAATGCATTTCTGATACCCCTTCAATCAGTTTATATTTTGACAGCAGCTTTTTGAATTCATTCTCTCTGTGAATAGCAGTTGTGTACCTGAAATGAATATTAAGTGCCCTTATTTTGGCACTTTTTTTGCCAGTGCTTTCTGCAAAATGAGCTTTCACTTCTGCATTTTTCTTTCCGTGCTAAAAGCACAGATTTGGAAACCCAAGAGTGCTATTGTGGCAGATATCACATGCATTTTAAACTGCTGGCAGCACTGCAACTACCTGTCAGTTTATGATTTTGCTTTCTTACTAAGCTGTGCCACTTATGGTGTGTTGCACCCAAGTCTGTTAAGATTCTCTTAGGTTGAAGTTTCTGCTCTGCCAATTGCTTTGCCAGTGTTTTTTTTTACTTCTTTGCTGGAAAATCTGTACTCATATTGCCCCTAAATACACACAGGCACACACAAAACAGTTGTAGTTACTGGGAGATTAGAGTTTGATTCTCTGGATTGCTGTAGGTGCCCTTCCCTTTTGATCCTACAAATTGCTTAATGTGTTTTAGAGGAGTAATTTAATCACTGAAAGTGGAATTTGTGTAGCTGAGGCAAAGACAGATCAATGAAGGTCTTGTCCTATCTCCTAAGAGCCTTGGTTCCTGGTTCCAGTAGAGAATTTGGCTGCTGGAAGTTGTAGGTGCTGGGCAGGCAGCTCCTCTCTGCTCCCTGCTCTGCCTGGAACTTGCCAGCCAGGAGCTCAGAGTGGGAAGTGTTCCCCAAACAGAGGCACAAACCATTCTCTTACACCAGGAGCAGTGGGACACTTGACAAACAAAATCTTGGAGAAAGTTCAGAGCCGTGGTTCCTGGTTTAGCACAGTTTAACACATGGGCACCCACATCCAGGAGACAAAAGGCTGCATCAGAAGTCCTTGCTTGTTGTGCTTCACTGCTTTCTTGTGTTCCTCAACATCTCACTCCTCTCTGAGGAGCAGAGCTGGGGAGTGCAGGCCTGAGCACTCTTGTGCAAGCTAATATCCAAATATCAGACTTACCAAGGCTCCTCCTTACGTTTCAGGGCCTTTGCTCTTTGTCTTGAATGTGGATTTATTCTTCTGAGGTAGTAAAGATTAACATGGCAAGGAGTGTGAAATGTCTTACTCCCTTAGTAGTAATATCTAAGTAAATTGAGAGGATTGTTCCACAAGGAAGAGTTTAACTCAGATTAAGGCTTGGTACAAGTTGAAAGCACAATTATTCTCCCTGATTAACTCCCTTTGTGAGTGTCATCACTTCAGAATAAGTGCTCATCTGGAGCAACAGTGTTCACATGAGGTTAATTAAGAATAACTTTCCAAGTATATAAGCTTAGAAGTAGAAAACTAGTGTGAAATTTCTAGGTCATAAGGCTTGAAATATGTACAAAAATATTCTGGAAGTAAATGATACCTCTTTTTTAAGTCTTTATGGCTCAGATGTGGCTTCTCTGACTCATGTTAGGTGAAGATCTTCCATCTGAGGAAGGCATGAGTGCTGGTCTTTTAGAGGCAAGGAATTTGGAGAGATGGATGTCCAGCAGAATGAACTTGTCACTTTAATAATACTTCTAGGATCCTATTTTATTGCAGAAGATGTTGCAAGATGAATTGATCAGTCCAGAAGTCTTAGAGTGGGGAAAGATGAAGAGCAGTAACTAGAAATTTAAATGTATGAGGAGAATGGGAGGGAGCTGTTACAGAGAGATGTTCCTTGACAGTAGTTTTGGTGCAAAAACAAGATAGAAAGTGCTTCTGACATAGGAGTACTTTGAGTGTTCTGGTAAAGGTGGGGCTTTATTTGACCACTTTAGCAGCCTCTGGGAAAAAAGGGCTTGTGGAGTTCACTTTTTTTAGGTCCATATACATGAATGGGAAATGGAAAAAAAACAACCCTTTTTGTAAGTGAAGTACAGCAGAGGGATGGGATGATTGTAGAGAGCAATTTGAAAAGTTGTGCTCCCACTAATAAAGTTTAAGATAATATTCTTTGTTTATTATTTTGTTAAAGAAAGATGCATTAGTTTTGACTGGGTTTTGTGGTCACAGGGTGTAGGTTACATCTGTGTAACTCTCAAAGACCAGCCTAGGTTGCAAGCAGGAATGTAGAAATGGCTGTAGCAGATAGGGACTGAGCTGCACCCCAGTGTCCCCTGCTCTACAGTATTCAATTGTCAAATGCTTCAGAGTAGACTCCAAGTCTTCTTACCTTTTGCCTAAATACAAAGTTTATTCAAAACATCAAGTGGTCACTTGGACTGGATCCCTAGGCTGAGCTGTTACAGCCTTTAAAATGTCATCTCCTGCCAATCCTGAGCTGTGGACACCCTGATTACCTGTAGACTTGGTTTGTTTTGTGCCTGTTTCTCTACTTAGCTGTATGTTTATCCTCTCTGAATGTCAAGCTGCATACCTGGGTGCACATACACTGTTGTTTTAGTAGCTTTCTGCAGTTCAATAGTTGGCTGCCCTTTAATGTATTTTTTATTTCTTTCTGGTATCACAGCTGGTAAAAACTTTGGTGTGTGTTATCCTGCCAAGGGCCCTGAGCACTTGTCTCTTCCCTTTTCAGATGGCAAGTTTGGTGCCTACATGCAGGTCCACATCCAGAACGATGGTCCTGTAACAATAGAACTGGAGTCCCCAGCAGCCACTGTTGATCCTAAACAAGTAAGTGACCCATAAGGTCTGTCTGGAAAGGATCTTGTGTATCCTCTGCAAATCTGTAGCATTCCTGTTGTGAAGCACTACAGCTTCCATTAGGTACAAGGACCTTGTCCTTCCCGTGCAGCCTCTGAACAGTCAGATAATGGCATTGTTCTCTTCAGTTCCCTGGCCTGTTGATGGCTGCCTGCTGTCCTGGGAAAGGTGGTGTGTGTAATGCAGAACAGCTTTTCACAGTTTATTCCTCCTCCTCATTACAGCAGTTGTTTAATCATGACTCATTAACAGTGTTTTTAATAAGTCTGGACCACCTCTCCTGCCTTTAATGAAGTTTCTTGCCATGTGGGAGCTTTTGCATGTGGGTGACTGGATGGAAGTGAAAAGGTGCCTCTCTGTCAGAAACAAGGGAATAGTGAATTTCAATCCCAAATTTAAGTCTGGAGTGGACAGGAGAGTGAGTTAGCTCTGCTGAGGAGCAGCACAAGCTGTGCTGAAAACCAAATGCAGTGATGAGCTTCCTCATCCTCTAAACACAACAGTGGCCAGCTTTTCCAGGCTGCAAGAAAAGGGGAAAGGATTGTTGTGCTTCAGCAAGGCCACACCAACCTTATTTGTATAATGCTTCACTTAACTTTGGTGAAGTTGTTACTGCAGTTTATAAAAAGGGCATGAGGGAAGAACCAGGAAACTACAAGCCTGTTAATCTGACTTCAGTGCCTGGAAAAATTGTGGAGAAGATCATGCTGGGTGCTACTGAAAGGCATTTAAAGGACAATGCACAGTCAACATGGATTCAGATAGGAAGGTCCTGTCTGACTGATTTAATACTCTTCTACAATAAGGTCACTGCCAAGTGGAGGAAGGGAAGGTGGTAGATTGAGTTTTTCTAGATTTTAGTAAAGCTTTTGATACTGTCCCTCATATCATCCTTCTCAACAAGTCCTCCAGCTATGAAATGAGCAGATAAAAGTGCCCTTTGTTGCCTTAAAGAGTTAAGTTTGAAGTCGGTTTCATTTTTACCTTCAAATTCTATTCTGGATTCTTGTGTCATGTTTTAGCCCCTGAAAAATCTACTTCTGTTTCTAATCTTTCTTTCTGTACCCTCACAGTTTTAGCCCAAAGAGTTCTCAGGCCAAACCATGCAAAATTAGCAGTAGCAGCAGCAGCTCTGTTTTTGGAGTGAGAGCTGATGCCCTGTGTGTAGGTGTAAAAAAACCTAGGAATTACCAAGGTGTGCAGGATTCTGCAAGGTTTCGCTTCTTTCTTGGTGAATTTTGGCTTTTTGAAGGATTTTGTCTTCACAGTTCAAGGCTGCCTGCTTTACCCATCTGACAACACCTTCCTGGTGGCCACAACATGGGCTGAAGATAGGGAAGGATGCTGCTTTTTAAACTTTCTCTGGCAGTGTAAGGCCCAAAACTCCCTTGACAAGCCTCTTAAAAGGGCTTAGGGTTTTTTAATGTTCCCTGAGTTAGACACAAGGGAGAAATTCCAACAGGGTATTATCAAGAGGTCAAAACAACAAAAACTTCACTGGCAACCTTCAGAAAATCAGACATCTTTGGCAAAAATTTAGAGCAACATCCAATTAACACAAAACATTTCACAAAGCATTGACTTAACCCATTCAACTTTGCAAACTTCAAACCTGTCCAATTTTAAGTTGCTCAAAGCTTGGAGGAGAAGGAATTAGGAAAAGAAAGAAAAGATACAGAAAAGAACGAATATAGCTCCCACTCTTGGTACCAGCAATGTTCAGCTGATAGAAATTCCAAGAGGAGGTGGGGTCAAGACATCATGCAAAGTGTGATGAGGAAGAGCCAATTTAAATTGTTGTTCTTTTTCCTCTTCCCTGCCCGTTGCATTCTTTTTTTGCTGTCAAAAATCTGTTGAATTGTTTGTAGCATGGGGACTAAGGCTTAGAGATGGTGTGGATTTTATATTTGAGCTTTCAGCTTTAGCAAGAAGACATAACTGAACCATCCTGCAGTGTGTAATGTGATGTTAGCAGGAAGAGATTAGACAAATAATTGCTGATGAATAGGTCTTTTATGTCATTGGATGTGACAGTGAAATATCTCATTTTGTCTGAGCAATTGTCTGTGTTTGTAATTGGTAATCGGAACTTTATAAGTCATTTGCAATGTAATTAGTAAAAATACATTTGGATTAGTCAATCCAAATATATTTTTTGTATTCCTTGTGCTAGAGTGATAAAAATAGATGACTTCTTTTTTATACTTGGGATGATCATGTTATCTTATGGTGATAATTCACATTCTTTTCTAAATTTTTGAAAATCTCAGCCTTCAGTTTTTTTTTCTTTTTTGTTTTGTTGATACATGTATTGGTGTTGTGAATCTAAGTTGCAAGTTTTATACAAGTGCTCACGTTTGCAATATTTTAGAAATAGACTTCTGAAATTGTTTTATTATATGATGTATTTTTTTCCTTACTTTGTGACTAGCTGACAAAACTTGAAAAACAGCAACAAAGAAAAGAGAAGACCAGAACCAAGGTGCCCTCTGAGTCAAGCAGAGAAAGAAATGCCCCCCGAAGCAAGGATGATCCCAGTGCCAGCAGCGGAGCAGAAGGAGATGTGTCCTCAGAAAGAGAGCCTTAGCTTATCCAAGGCAGGCCTCAGGTTTGGCTTCTCCTCTCCTCTGTAATGCTTGGCCTGTTTTACTGAAGCAGCACATGCAGAGAGTGGCATTAGAAGTGCTGGAAGATGAAGTTTTATAATCATGCTGGTTTTATAAACCTTACAACCTCTGCTCCCGTCTGCAGTCGCACTCCGGAATGTTGGGGTGGGTGAAACCTCTTCCCAGCTGTGTGCTTGGCTGCTCTGGCCCAGTCGTGACTGTTTCCATGTTGACTCAGGAAATCTGAAAGTTTGATCTGATAATGCAGCAGTCACTTAACTCAGAATCCTGCCAGGCTGTTTCATAGACCTCCACCAGCTAATAAGGACATTAGGGCAGGCATTGAGAGCCAAACTTGCCTCAGCAGCAGGAGATCTTCTCTCCCTTCAGGCACTGCAGGACATGCCTAGACATCAGGGAATGGAATTAGGCTGAATATAGGCCTGAATCCTTTGTCATGGATTATCTGCCTATGTAGATATGTGTTTATCATACTCTGCCAGTCAGCTTTAAGCCTTCAGGACACAGCTTTCATTACTTTTCCTTCCCCCTTCCTGCCCCCAAAAAGCTACATTGCTGATTTTGACTTTTCAAACGTGTCCAAGCTCTCAAGAAAGTGTTATTATCCTCATCTGCACACTGGAGCCCTGAGCTGGCTGTGCAGTTTAATTATTAACAGCTTTGCAGAGTTAAGGTTTAACCTTCCTCTCATTTTCCTGTCCCTAGAGTCTAGTCTGGCTGTGATTTATACAATTCAGCATTGTCCATTGCTCACAAAGTTCCTTACTTTATTTTTTCTTTTTTAAATCCATGAATTTCCCAGGTGGTCAGACATTGGGTGATGATTTCTGTTCTGTGCAAGGTTTCCCCCCCACTGGGTTGTGTGTTGAAATAAGAACATTTTAGAGGGTTTGCAGGCCTTCTGGAGTGCTTTGGTCAGTCCAATCTTTCCAATAACATTTTGATTTCTAAGGAGCTGAACATCTCTAAAATGTGGTATACAGATTAACCTAGCATTAGTTTCCATGCTGTGACAATAAGTAAAGATTCTTTTCTCTATGGGATTTGAAGGAATCCTGCTGTGCTTCTGCTCTACCTACAGTAATGTTCCTGTTTGTTTGCCTTCCACAGTTTCTTACACAAAAGCTACACTGAATTCTTGAAGAAAGACCCAACATTCGCCTCAGCAACACTCTTCAACAACTTTGGAAAAGGCTGGAAAATGGGAAAGCAGAGCTGAGACATTAGAAACCTGTCATTCTGTATTGAACCAACCAAAGCAATGCTATCAGATTCAGTTGTTAATGTGTAGTGTCAGTAGTGAAAAGGACTTGTGACATTTCTGTGTATGCATTCTCACACGACTGCTGAGTAAAGGGTGACTGTAGGCAGATTGTAGCAGAACATTTCACTCTCAGTACATAAGCTCCATTTAAAGAAAAAATCAGGGTTTTTCCTTAAACTTAAACACTTGAATTCTGAAAATTCTCTGAGCAGGCTTGTGTATTGATTCTCACTCCGTGGTGTCGTGTGCTACCTGTTTCCATTGCAGTGTGCAGATCTGTGCATATTTTGTTAAATTGTTAGCTGCTGCCTAACATCAGGTTAGGCAGTCCAGTCTTTCTGCATGGATTAAGTTATTACAAGGGAAGATCAGCCTCTAGTTGTTTATCATGTGGAACACATCTGTCTTGTAAACTTTTTTAAAACCAGAAAAGACTTTATTAAACAAATGATGCCAGCTGAGTGCCTGTTGGTGTTTGTGTATTGCATTCCCTGAGTCACTCCTGAGTGTAAAAAAGAGGGGGACACAGAGCTAAAGTTGTAGGCCAAGAAACACCTACTGCTTCAACTCACCCACCTTTCCTGTGGAAGGCTGGAAGTCAGGCTGCTGACCTGAAATCTTTGCTGTTTCTAGCACATCTAAGTCATTTATTTTGTGGTGGCTATCAAAATGCCACACAGCTGCTCCACCTACTGCATCCAGGGCTGCTGGCACTTCTGTCAGATCCATGGGAGGCAGATGAGCATTTGGAAACTGCCAGCAAACAGCAAGAGCTGAGAAGAAGCTGCAAAACTGCCAAGGAAGAAATGAAAGGGTTCAGGTTGTTACACTTTGACTTCTTTCAGAGATGATGGCAACTTTTATATTTGCTGTTCCCCAGGTCTGCCCTGCCTTCCAGTCTGCCCTGGGCACTGCTGTGACTGCCATGAGAGCCAGGATGCACAGCCCTCTCCCTGATTGTAGGGAAAACTCACTGGTGAGACTTTTTAATCCTAATGCACATGGCAGTTACAATGCTGCAAGTCAGGTAACCACTGTGGTTTTTATTTTGTTTAACTCGTAGGCTGCTTGTATTGTAAAATACCAGTCAAAGAAAGAGAGGAGAGTTTGAACTGCAGCCTGATACGTTTTTTTAGAAACCATAAAGCTTAAGTAAAGATTTGGCAAGCTACACAGCTGGCATTGGAACAGGAATGGTGAGTGGGCAGGAGAGGTGGAAGTGTCACACTTAGTCTTGCCTTTAAGAATGACATCATTTTCCATCTGACCATTATATGCAATATAAGGAAAAGCTGTATGTTTGGGACTGATGTTTCCTGTTGTCCTGTGCCCAGAGTGTTTTTAAGCATCACGATTAGTTTCAAAGAAACCACCAACAAAAACTCCATTTAAAACTCCATTTAAAAGTACTGTTTACTTCAACAAAAGTTGCTGCCTTCCTCTACTGGCAGCCAAACTGGGGCAAGGCCACTTTTCCAGGTGCAGTCACATGGCTTTGAAATTGGATATTTATCCCATGGATTTTTCTGCTTGTAGAGAGCTGCAAGCAAAAACCAGGAGACATTAATTTCTGTCTCTTGTTCCTCTGCTTGATATTTCTTAGGAAAAAATGTTTTCTAACCAGAAGACACCTCTAAGGAAAATGTGCTGCTAATTGTTGTGAGCTGCTAAAAACCAGAAAATATGACTATTTTAACACTAAAAAACTTTTGCAGGTGTTTTTCCAACATCTCCATTCAGATACTGGCTCTAGGGGCTATGATAGTTTGAAAAATAGGATTTTAAGAATGGAATGCTCAGAATAAGTGATGTTTCTACAAAGCTATTTGGAAAAATGATTGGAGTATTTTATTTTGGGGTGTAAATATAGTAATCAAAGCCAAAATAACATGACTATTGATGTAAGTACCCAGTGGCTAAGCTCATAGTTTAGAAGCTAGTGTGGACAATTAATTAAAAATGCTCTCACTTACAGAGATGCTCATTCACAGAGCACCCCCACTCTGACTAGAGGAGTTTCTTCCTTTCAGTTCCTGCCCAGCAAAGGGCAGACAGACCTCCCCAGGCAGGTTTTCAGCTGGTGTGAAGTGTCTGCTCTTCTCTGGCTGCCAGTCCATCCTGAGCAGTCCCACAGTGTTCTCAGAAATGGCCATTTTTGGTCAATTTTTCACCTGAGTGTTTAGAAATGGCTCTCTATCAGCTCAGCTGCGTGTAACTATGGACTATGCAGACAGCAAAGGTTTCATGAAGATTTAAAAAGAGATTCCTAAACTCTTTGCATGTATTTGATTCTCAGTGGAAGTGAGATGGCAGGGGCCTGGCAGGAGTCAGAGCTGATGCTGTGAAAATACAATGGAGCCTGGTCACCTTTCCATATTCTGGAGCACACATCCATTCTCACACCAACCTCAGTTTTATTGTAAGTCATTCTATTCCCAGTGCCTTAGGAGGAGAGCAGCCTGTCTTCTCCCCAGTCTGTGGTTTGCCAGGCCAAGTCCCAGTCCTTCCTATGAAAACTGGCCTCCTGTTCACCCTGGCATAAATGGCTCAAAGCTGAGCTCTTTCAAAGGGATGAGGAGCCAGGTTGAGGCTTGAGGGGTTTTGGACAATGGTCTTTCAAAATAAACCATGGAAATCTGAGCTGTGGCTGATCTTGGACTTCCTCCTCTCCTTTCTGAAAGCTCCTCTGATTTAATAAATAGTTCAGTACTTGCAGCCAGCAGTATCTGAATATGGTTTTGTTTTGTTTTGTGAGTTTAACCTACAATATTTTAGACCTGCTTCTTGTATTTCCATGCCAAAAAATTAGTATTGATTTAATAAATATATTGTCAACATATTGGTGTATGGGGAATGTGCCTCAGTTGTGACTTAAGGAGAGGAGATTTACACTTTGTGTAAGACAGTACTTTGCTCTTCATGCAAAAGTGTTTTTTCCTCCTGTGTTTAGGTTATCTGGGAGATGTTGACCAGTGCCAGGTGAGGTATGATGGTGGATTTTTTTCCTGTTAGGTACTAGGATTCATTATATATGGAGGGTTGAAAGGCCTATGGCTCTGTGGAGCATACATGTGTCTTTTTACTAGTCCTTCTGCACTAACAACTGTATGCAAAAGGTTGGAGTACTTGGGGGTGAACAGTTCATATGGCAGATGTTATTAACCTGTAAAACCCTTCCATGGCATCTCTTCTATGAGTGTATTGGTTTTGTACTAATAGAAATGGCAAATCTTGACTCAGGGTGAGGTGTGATTGGCTGCTGAAGCAGGACCAGAGATGTTTATTGCTTTAAGACTATTTTCCTTTGTGCCACCTGGTGTCAGCAGAACCTAAGAAACTGAAAACCATTACAGTGGATTAAGGTGGTTTTCATTAAAGTCTCCTTCCCTAGAGAAAAAATTATCATTCTAGTGATAATTGACACTGCTGTTTCTTCAGAGTGTATTTGGTATAAGTATTTGCACTCTTCAGAGCTCAAAAACTGTGCAGTACATTAATTTTTTTCTGCCTGGAACCCAGTGATCTGCATTACACTTGTGCAAAGCCCTCAGCCCTGCAGAGAGCTGTGAGGGGAAGCAGCAGCCCCTTGCTGCCACAGCTCACACAGCCCCGTGGTGGCATCAGCATTGTCTGTGCTGCCCTTTGGAAGCCTCAGGCTCTGAGCTCTTTGGTTCAGAGCATTTCTGTCAAGTTACACGACTGCAATTTTGGCAGCACCAATTGATGTGTTCTGGGTGTCAAGGCAGGAGGTGGATTTCCTGAGATGAGTCCCACGCTTACAACCACTGCTTAGGAGTGACAAACACCTGCCTGTGGAAACAGTGGGTGCCTTTTGAATGAACCTAGGGTATGGTCCTACTCACATTTGTCTACAAGATCTCTTTTAGGGGAGGAGGTTGCCTTTGCTTGTGCAGTTTGAATCAGAAGATGAATATACCTTTCATTCTGGCATGAGTTTGTTTCTCTGAGGTGCTCTCGCTCCTCAGAAGCCACATTGTTTGTTGTACTATGGATTTTTATTTGTATCTCATCATAGCTCCAAATAAGTTCTCTCTAATTGCTTTTTTTTTTGTTTCTTGGGGCTGGGGGGACACAAAACAGGAATGTAAAGAGCAAATACAGTTGTCAGTTCTAAAATACATTCACATTCTAAAAGCTATCGTTTCAGGGGAATGCTTCAAAAGGGCAGTCAGCTGGAATGTTTCTCCCTGGGGAGAGTTGATTATTGTGTCATGGTGTCTCAGTGCTGAGGTTTGCTGTCCCTGAAGCAGGCACAAGCAGCAGCCAGCCAGGCAACATTCCCTGGTGTGCTTTGGGAAGTGGGCAGCAAACTTGTGGTGCCCAGCCAAGGAACTCCTGGCCAGCGTGGAAAATTCCCAAGAGGCTGATAAATGTCCTTAGAGAAGAAACCTGAACAACACCCCCTGAACCTGCTAGAATAGTTTATGATATGCTAATATAGTGAGGCCTTGATGAAGTGGGAGGGAGGGTGGAGCAATGGAGATGTTTCTTATGGATTAAAAGGAGTAACAATGAAAAATTTAAGTTTTAGGAAATTTATTGGAATGTAGGCAGCGGGCTTCCTAAGTTGAAGTATCCACTACAACCATGAAGTTTTTGTGTGCCTGCTGTGAAACTGCCTCTGTGTTTCAGGGGAGAAGAGGGAGGTGAGAAACTCCTTTATTCCAGTTAGTTTAACATATGTATATTTTTAACACATCTAACAAAACATTTTATGAATAAATTTCCATTTCCCCACCTGTGTTTTGGGGAAATTCATGTTGTTCTTCTATAAAACTGATTAGGAATATTTCTGATGGTAGGACAAATTGTATTTCTTCCATTATGCTCCACTAGTGAAAGTACACTGAGCTAGCCAGAATGTTCCTGCAAATAATTACAGTGAAATATAATGTATTATGGATTAAAATCCATAAAGAAAATTGATCAGAGTATTTAGATTCAGAGTAATGTCTCTTTCTAATAGTTGAGAAGTCCATGGAGTCATATGCAGTCACATAGAAAGAAAACCATCTTGAAGAGCAGCATAGTGCATTCTTGCAAGGATAAAAGTGCTGGCATTAAAACTGGAACTGATTATATTCAACATATTTTAGGAAAAAGGATTTCAAATTAGCCCAGAAGTTTTGGCTACAACCCCTTAACTTCAAATCCTGTTTGCTGTTGTTTGCTTTGGTGTCGGAACTGTGCCCTGTGTTGATGTGTTTTCACTTGTTTTTTTACCTGTGCCAGCTCCAGGAATCTCTCAGGGTGAGCAGGATCTCGGGCTGGGAGAAGCTGTGCTGCTCCTGATGTGGGTACTGGTGTTGGTGATCCTCCAGTCTGCACAAGGCAGAAAGATTTTTGCATATCAATGCCAGGCCAGTCACCAACTTTTTTTCCCAATTATTTCCTACCTGAAACACATGTGTTTGTAAAGATAAACACAGAATACATTTAATTCCTGTTTCTGCCTCGTGCCTTTTAAGGAAGGTGCCAGATGCACTGCTTTTGAGCACATTTTATCTTGCCTTCCAGCATCCCTTCTTTCCCCATCATCAAGCTGATCAGCTCCTGCTCCTTTGTCCATTGTAACCCCATGTTGGAAAGGGGACCCATCCCCCTGGGGCTCGTGCATAAGCCCAGTTTCCAGCACAGCTTGCAAAGTGGGCTTTGTTTTGGTTTTGGAAATGTTTAGAAGGACGTAAAAAGAAAAGATGCTGAGAAGGAACAAAACCTGTTTGCCTGTGCAGGCATAAATCACTTTGAGGTCCCAGTGGGGAAATGGGGAGTAAGGGAGAAGGGGAACAGCTGGAAGCTTGAGTTGTATCTGTGAGGTTTTCTCCTTGGAGCAAACCAAGTAGAGTAAAAGATGCCTCAGGTATGAACTGGATGTTTCTACACTGATGGCAACACGCCCAGCATTACCAAGTGCAAATGCCATAGGAGATTAATTAAATGCACCAGGCTGGTGTTGCCATGCTGTTGTAAATAAAGTACAACATACATTGACTTGTAATCTGAAGAGCTCTGAAGTGGAGCCCCCGGGCTGATCATCTGTTCATCTCTATATGTACACGAGGCAGGAATTTGGGGAATCATTTGTTTGCATCTTTCTGGCCTGCTGCATTGGTGTAACACAATATTTTCCAGCCATCTCCAGTAACTGTACGTGTCTGAAGTGTGATGTTTGGGCTCTGAGGCTCATCCACTGTCCCCTCTCTGCTGCTCCTGTTAAGTCTGTCTTATACCAAACCCCAGCCTTACTTTGGAGCTGCTACAGACTGCTTCCTAGGGAGACCAAAAATCAGGGGGACTGGTGACTCCTCGAAACAGGAGGAATGAGGAAGATCACAGACATCCTGACCTTTGTGCCACACAGTCCCAGACAGATTCTGCTATGGCCCCCCATTCAGAATGCACAGAAGATGCTGAGGGAGACCTTTTGGGCCATGGCATTATTTGTATGATGATGGCTTTCACCTCCAGCTTGCCAGTCTGGTCATCAGATTCACTTAATTCAGTTTTCTTACATCACCAGCATCTGGGGGTAAAGTGGAGGTTTAGTTCATGAGTGTGGGTTGGCAGAGGATTAATTTAAATAAGCTGAAAATCATGTTTCTGATGGGGAAATCCACAGACACTGGAGAAACTGCAGCAGCTTTTTGTATTCAGGAAATTTTTCAAAGCAGCTTGGATTACTGAATGTAGGTATTTTGTGTCCTCAAAGCAACAGGGTTTCACACAGCATTTCTCTTTCTGATTGGTTTGAGATTTGCCAGCTTTTCTCCTTCAAGCTGGAAAATGCATATATATATGCATTTTCTCCTTTCTTGCTGGAAAATGCATATATATATATAAAATATGTGTGTGTGTGTATATATATGTATATATATATATACACACACGTATATATATGTATATATACATATATATATATATGCACACATATATATACTAAATGAAATTTGTGAAGTGGCACTATAAAAGTGCCACTTTAAAATCTATATATATGCATATGTCATCTATATAAATATATGTTATCTATAACATATATATATATATGCATCTCTGTCTGGCAGGGTCTTAAAGAGACAGTAACAATTTGGGACACAAAGAAATATGGAATACAGTAACATTTTGTGTCACCCNATATATATTTATATATATATAAAATATGTGTGTGTGTGTATATATATGTATATATATATATACACACACGTATATATATGTATATATACATATATATATATATGCACACATATATATACTAAATGAAATTTGTGAAGTGGCACTATAAAAGTGCCACTTTAAAATCTATATATATGCATATGTCATCTATATAAATATATGTCATCTATAACATATATATATGCATCTCTGGCCGGCAGGGTCTTAAAGAGACAGTAACAATTTGGGACACAAAGAAATATGGAATACAGTAACATTTTGTGTCACCCTCAACAATCTGTCATGTCCAACCAGGGATACTTAATATTTTCTTATTAAGATCAACCTTGAAATTACCTTAAACTTTAGACATGAGCAGGCCCAGCAGGTTCTGCTTCACAGGGTGTGCTAAATTCTGTGTGCTTCTGTTTTTCCAGACTGATTTGATTGTCAAAATCCTCACTCAGAGACAATTTACTTCTACCCTTGCTGGAGTCTTCTGAGATGTGTTGCTTAGCATGGGTATTTTCCTGAAGTGGTACTGCTCATTTCTTGGGACTTCTTCTTCTTTCACTGGCTTCAGTTCACCTCATCTTATCCAATTCTCAAAAAGAATAAAAATATTTGCTGTATAATAAAACACAGTGTAATAATACTTCACGAGATTTTTGTCTAGACCTGTGTTCTCACCCTTAAAAACCCTGTTTACAGAAATCTTGAACAGCCTTTTCAGTAACAAAGTGGAATATATGGAATATATTTAGGCCCTTTAGGTGTTGCTGTACAAGCTTCACAATAAGTGAAGAGAGAGAGCCTGTAGGAGCAGTTTTACTTCTTCCTTCACCCCAAATTTGTCTCCTTGAGGGGTGCAGGGCACACTGAATTTTGCAGCATCTCATGTCATGGTGTTGTCATGTGATACCTCTTTATTGTTGTCTCTGGGAAAGCCTGCAGTGTCTAGGAGAGGTCTTAGCAGATGAGAATGACCCCGTGCCTCAGCTGCCAGATTTTGCCTTTTTAATCTCTCCTAGTAGGTCCATGAGAGCTTAAATGGACGTGGGAAGTGGGGAGTCCATCAGCCATCCACAGCTGTAAATGCTCCTTGTGTTATACAAGGCACATGTTTGGACAAACCACTGGGTAAAATGACATGCTTTCTTATTATTTTCATTTTCCCCCCTTTTGTTTGGTCCTTGAGTTTAGAAGTGTTTACAAGAGCCTGTGAGTGAGCAGCTTTGCTGGAACACCTGCAGCAGCTCCAGCTGCCAGCAGGAGATGCTCCTGGAAGCATCAGGAGTACTTAACTTCAGGTGGTTTCTGGACAGTTATGCATACACTTGTATTTTGTTTTAATTCTTCATTGATCTTGCAGTGAAACCTAAGCCTTCTTTGGTACCTTAGAGACTTCTTGGAGTTACCAGACTTCTTCCAAGCAGATGGTTCTTAACTTCCCTCACAGGCTGTTTCTGGTGAATTCCTTGCTTCTTGCTTTGGCTGCCAGTACTTTGAATTTTACTTTTTTTCCTAATATAAACACTTCTAGTAGTAGGTTATTTTGTTTTTTTTTTTTTTTTCCCCCAGACATGTGCTTATATAAACTCCAGAAATGCAGCTCACCAAACCAAAACTGTAGTCAGATTTCTACTATTTTAACAGGATTTTGAGACACTGGAGCAGGTCCACAGAAGGACAAAAAAGCTGGTGAAGGATCTAGAGAGCAAATCCTGTGAGGAGAGGCTGAGGGAGCTGGGGGTGTTCAGCCTGGAGAAAAGGAAGCTCAGGGGAGACCTCATCACTCTCCACAAATCCCTGGAAGGAGGGTGTAGCCAGGTGTGGGCTGACATCTTCTTCCAGACAACCAGGACAAGAGGACACGTCCTCAAGATGCACCAGGGGAGGTTCAGGTTAAACATCAGGAAAAATTTCTTCATGGGAAGGGCTGTCAAGCATTGGAATGGGCTGCCCAGGGAGATGGTGGAGTCTTCATTCCTGGGAGTGTTCAGTAAATGACTGGATGTGACATTCAGTGATGTGGTTTAATTGGCAGGGTGGTGTTTGGTCAAAGGTTGGACTTGGTGATCTTGGAGATTTTCTCCAACCTTGATGTTTCTGTGATTCTCAGGGTTTCTCCTTCTTTTCAGTGACTGCTTTTTGGGGACCTGACAATTGGCAGGTGTTTGTTATATATTGATTTATATCTTGATTTGTATCAGCAAGAATGTTTTACGCATCTCTCCTCTTTAAGGGGAAGGTAAATAAGGAATCTTTTCTATGATTCTGTGTAAATCAGAACTAAAACCCCTTGTTAACCTGGAGTTTGCATTGGCAAGAGCTGTGTTACCTAAATTGTTACTCCCCACATACTCAGACCATTACATCCCACCCCTAGGCCTAAAACGTTCCTACAGCTTCAAATTACCTTTTACACCCATCTGATGAGATTCTAATTAATAAGAAAACCAGCATTTTCTCATGAACACACAGAGAATGATGCTCTAAGTGCTTCTTAAACATCATCAGGTGCTAAGTTTAAGGCTAATCCTGACTGCTTTGCACAAGTGATTGCCTCTTCTAATTTGCAGTGACTTCCACATTTCAGTGTGTGTGGGTGGAGTGAGTGTATTTCTATTAAAGTGCCTTAATTCTGGGGCTAAGAAATCAGGTACTGGTAAGTTTATCTGTGATTCCTACTGCTGTGCCATCTGAAGGGAGGGGAATGTGCTTGTCTTTTGTCTAATCACTGGCTACACCTTTATTTTCATCTCAGAGCCTGAAATATTTTGTCCTGTCCCTAAGCAATGTTGGAAAGAATTTGTTTGATATGAAACACAGTAGAAGTCAGGGAGGGTGTGTGTGTTTGATTTTTAGACCAGACCACAAACATGGTAACCAGCACTGTGTGATCATTTAGGACAAATTAGTTTTGCCTTGAGGGGGGAGGGCACAGAAGCAAAAGAATTATAATTATTGCAGTAAAAATTTAGTGAGAAAAATAATTGAGTTGTGCACTGAATCCTTTAATTATATTTTTGTTATGAGAATGACTTCTTTTTTCCTGTTGGCCTTGCAGGTGCTAAAATGGGCACACTGGCAATGCACATAGGCATTTTGGCCTGTTCCAACATGGATGAAATTCCACGCCCCAGCCTTTGTGTCAGGTAACCTTGGAGTCTCCACCTCATTTTCACGTAATGCCACATTCTGAATGACATTTTGTACAGTTTTTCCATTGTTAGGTGATTTTTTTCCTGCCCTATCCTGCCAGCTGTAAGGCAGTCTGAATGGTAATGGAGTTGGAATGCACTAAAACAATGCATTGAGACTACAACAGCAGCAATTCTTTAGGTATTATGAATATTGTGTCTATTTATGAGTTCATTTGTTATGTTTGGGAAGGGAATCTGTTAAGAGTTATTTTTTTATTTTTTGAGAAGGGTTTCTATTTAATAACTCTTCATAAGTGAGATTTAGGGCCTATTTCCAGAATAGAAATGTATTGGCTTAGTGGTTCTAATAAGCTAATCTGAGTTCTATTTCTGTTTATTGGGTAAATGAGCAAATGTGAAAAGTGAAATTAAATTTGTCTAATTTGTTCCACCACCAATTTTTCAGGTTATATTTACAGTACCAAATATACTGCAATCTTTCTGATTTCTGTTTGTAATTTGTGGGGAAAATAAATGGTCTATGTCCGTTCTCCAGCATTTTTTAAGGAAAAAATACTTATTTTAGGGATACACAAATCCCTAAAATAAAAACAATCCAGGATAAAGGAGCAGCTCAGGAAAATTTTGAATTACACATTTGTTTGTTACTGCTCAGTGTGCAAAGCTGGAGAACTTAAGAAAGCTTCTACCCCTTGGTAATGGTCATCATTCCTTTAGCCTGGGGTTTTAGACTTTCACTGATTTATCATCAGATAGACTTTTACAGGTTTAGTTGTACTTTTGGACATTGTAATGTCAAATTTCAGTGGTTTCAATCTAATTTTAGTTGCAAGCAGGCGTGCAAAACCGTTTGGAGTAGGAGTAGAAAACCACATGTAACACTTAAGTAGGACTGTAGATAGTAATGAGCAATGAATGTGATTTATAGTTCCACTTCTTACACATTTTTTTTATTTTTAGCAGGCAATATCCCACTAACAATATGTGTCAATATGAACCCAGCAGTCTGCTAGTTGAGGAAGATTATTGGCATGTAAATTAACCACCATGTCCTCTGTATTTTGTTATTTTAGTGCAGTAGAAATAACTAATACTAAAGGATGACATTTTTAATGTTTTATTATTAACTAAATAACAGGGTGAGCAATATGGTGGGTCTTCAGCAGACCATTGTGCTGGTCTGGAGAACTGTGCAGCCCCAAATCTTGAAAATGCTGTTCCTTGAAGATAATAGGGTAATTCTTCACTACACAGAAAAGAGTTGCCACTTGTCATACGTGTAGATTTCAGGAAGGTTGGTTGGGATGTTACTGCAGAGCTCAACCCAGGAATCCCATGACTTGCACCTGACTGGCAGCATTTAGGAGCAAAGATATTTAATACAGATGAAAAATGATTAAAACTGCAAAATACTGAGGAGATGCTTGATCTTAACCCTTAGAAAAAAGGGGATCTTTGGCTGAGCTGTCACTGAAGCTGTGTGTCAGGCTGAGGGCTCTTGCCAGGCTGATGAGGATTTTCCTTAAACTCTTCATGAATGAAAGATGGGCTGGCAAAGCTGTTAGTACCAGAAATGTCTTTAAATCCAAAACAGCCTTTTGCAACAATATGAAGTTTGCAATCTCTGAGCAGCATCAATAAATCAGTACCAGAGTGTCTCTCCCCCAGCCCTCGTTAGCTGGGGAGGATGCAGGTCAGAGGGGCGAGTCATGGAAAAAGATTCTTTTTCTCAGTCTCTTCAGTGTTCAAAAGAAGGAAATATTAATTTTAGCTGCAGTTCACACCCTCACCTCTAAACTCCAGGGAAGCCTGGATCTGAATGCATACCATGGGCACCCAGTATCACTGTAAAAGGGACTGCTGGGTCATATCAAGTATGTGTTTCTGGTTCCAATTAAAACACATTTATTGCTTGGCTACTCAGAATAATGGAAAACAGGGTGTTAGAGGCACCTGAGCTTCTGTGTGCAATGTAATTTACACAGCCAGTCAGAGATGTAAATCAGTGCTGAAGCACATGGTGTTATGAGAATATTACTGAATAAGAAATGATGTTCTTCAAAGCAATCTCAGTCATGAGGAAAAAAAAAATTAAAATGTAGTTGTTCCATAATGTCTCCCAGATAATTAGTGACTCCAGATATTTGGAGTAGTCTGGAGCTGCTGACACTGGTGACAGAGCTACACCTTTAACACCTGGATGTTGTGTGGGGCTGGGGCCACCTGCAAGAGCCAAACCCCTTTGCTGAGAGCTCCTCTGGGAAGCTCAGCTCTTTGAAGAGGAGCCTTGTAAAACATAATTGCAGTCTAGATTTTGTGCTTTCAAAAGGCCTTATCGGCCTCATCTCTGTCTTCTGGGAACTTGGCTTGACGCTGTAATTGAATCAAATTGACTCTTAATTAGTTAGATTCTATTCAGGAAGGATAGGTTATGGAAAAGTGATGACTGACTTGCTCTGTGTGCCATGCTGTGCACGCAGCCAAAGCTGCACAGCTGGATGTAAACCCTAAACCAGCTCCCAGTACCAGGACAGTCCCTGTGTTTGAGATGCAGTGCTTTGTTTTTTCATGTGGCACAGCTTGAAGGTGAAATCTAAGCAGGTGGGCACGGTGTTGTCTGTCCCTAGGCTTCTAGGGTTTTGATTTAATAAATGTGCTCCTGAAACATGCAATCCCCCTACTTTGGATTAATTTAGGATACTCCTCGCAACACAAGAAGTTTATTTGGGTGATTTTTGAGTAATGCAGTTGAGGCACATGAGCAGCACGAGGATCAGCTGCCTTATCTGCTGTCAGGTGGCTTTAATTCAGTGAATTTACTGTGCAGGGCACCTGGTAAGCAGATAATGCTGTCTTGCTTATTTAAATAAGGTCTGCTAATCTCCAAGGCTCTTGCCTGAATAGTCCAGCTTGTGCTTTCAAAGGATGGTACGTGGTAATTAATTACTGTGATCAGGTTCAGTGAGGGTTCTAGAAAATCTGAAATAAAGAAGTGAGTGTGTGAAGGCTAAATTCAGTAAAACCAATTTCTTCCCTCTCTACAGGAAGAAAGCCATAAAGAAAAATTGCTTATTACCATCCTGGAGAAAAGCATCTTTTCTTTATTCTTATATCAAACATTTTGTAATTAGACTCCAGATTTTGTTGAGCAACAAGAATAACTTCAAATGCATAGAAAGAGGTCTGAAGATACAGGAGATGAAAGTAAAGGTTAGGAGGGAAGGAAATGGGTTCAGTTAGAGATTGTGTGAGACAAAACAACAGGGCAAAAATACCAGTCTGATTTTGGTGTTTTATTACACAGAAGTAATTGTGTGGTAATGTGTAGTTCTTAACTAGGCTCTATAGAATTAAGCTTGTATTTAAAAGTATGGAGTATTTGTATTTTCTTCTCACTTTTATTATTAATGAAAAGCTCATATTTCTGAGCTTTTACCAAAATAATTTAAGCTTTACAATGTCATTAAAATTATTACTCAGTTACATGAAAAGTGCAGGATTTTAAGATCTACTTCGTTTCAATTATTGATTTATATTTCAGATACCGTTGAGATGTCAAACGTATTTCAGTAAAACTTTTTTTAGCTGAATGTAACTTTAAAAAGTGTTTACAAGAGTTTGATGTTGTGTTCTTTGCAGTTTACCAGTGACAAAGCAAAATCACCATTTTCTTAAAGAGAGCTGGGCTTTTGGGTGTCTCCCCTGAATATTTTTTGGTCATCGCTTAAAAAAATTATTTTCTTCTGGTTGAAGTCAAACATGAGGTCCCTTAATGTGGAAAGAGGAAACCATTTAAAAAAACGACAGTAGAGTGTGTACAAGGGAACCTTTGACACAAATCTCTTGGAAAATAGCAAATTATTAAAGATTTTTGGTTTGATTTTTTTTTTTTTTCCCACTTAGCACATTTAATTTGCTGTTCAGAAGAGAATTCAGGAATGTTTGTAGATCTAGGCAGGAATGACATGGCTTTTTATCCTACCTAACACCATAACAGTTGCTCATACCCACTGCATTCCCCACTTACCCAATTAAGCCATCATTAAAAGTTCTTCACCCACTCTAAAGATTTGAAATGTAAGTTAGACCAATTCCTGAGTATGTACAAATGCAATCTCTGGTGGAAGGAGAGTTTGAAATGCTTGTTAATTCTGTAGTAAAAAACACAAAACAAACCCAAAACCTAAATATGCTTCATCTGAGTTGTTTTTTTTTTTTTTCCCCCATTCTTTTCCCCTTCTCCAAAGTGCCTCCCTGGTAGCAGGAGACCTTGGAATTAGAAGTGGGATAGCAAAATGCTGCAGAGGAAGGTGCTGCCTGAGGCTGAGGCATTCCCCTTTGAAAGCAGGTACAATTTCTTCCAGCCTAACTTCCTTTCAAAAAGAAACAGAGGGGTATCTGATTGCCTTAGCAAGGCTGATACTGTCAAATTGACTTTAGAATTGTCTTTGATGGTTTACTGTCCTTAGGATATAAATTGGGCAAGGATTTGTTAAAATATAGCAAAGCTGCCTGTGCGTTGTTTCCTTTATTATTTTAGTGCTATTGTGTGCAAAATTTTGTGTCAAAATTTTAGAGGAGCGTTTGGCTATGTGGGATTTACCCTGTGGATAAGGATGCCCTTAATTTCACTTTGGAGTTAATGGGCTGGGAGGGACTCCCTCCAGCTGAAAAACCTTTCAGGCTAGGAAGGGGATGCTGCCTGGGCTACCAAGCCCCTTTGGTGAGGGTACAACTGGCAAAACCCTTCTGTATGCCCCAATTTCCAGAACTTAAGTGGGAAACAGCTCTTTGTGCTCCTACCCAAGAGCAACAGAACATCAAACAATCAACAGTAATTGTCCAGAACCTGGGGAGGGGCAGAAACTGTCACCTCTGCAGAACAAATGGTATTTGAATGCTTTTTGCTGATTGTGGCATTCATTTCATACGTGTCATGATTAAAGGAGGTATTTTTGCTATCTGTCCACTTCCAAGTGATGTGTGTGCCTCATGCTGAATGCTCTGAAGTCCCTGAGATGCTGTCACACGAGCCCCAGCACGTGTGACAAGGTGATGCTGAGAGTACACGCATCAGCCTGTGCTCCCAGTACAACTCCAAGCTTAAATGAGGGAAAAAACGGGAAGATTGTGACATGGCCTTGCTTTTTAGAGACCCTCTTTGACACCCAGAGGGAGCTGGGACTCACTCTGGGGACAGGGTAGAGGAGTGCACGTGGGAAAACCCAGGTATGGGCAGGGAATGTAAATGAGCACTGCGCCTTCCTAACACGATTTGTTCAGCCCCTTGGAGAATTTGGGAGATGATAATGAGTATTATTTGATTACATTTTCTAGACAATATCCCACTGACTTCCTTTATTAGTTTTGGAATTTGATTTGTGTTTATAGCAAAGTGTCTACCCTGCTATCTTAGCACTTGATAGCAACTGAAATGCAAACAGCAGAAATTATCATAATAAGTGTTTAGAGCTCTTTGTCAGTTCTATAATCAAAACAAGGTCAGCCTAAAGAAAAAAATTCAATGGCTCTTTGTCTTCAAATGCCAGATTTAGTGTATAGAATTTATGATACAATATATATATTGTTCTTGAAAACTTGTGCTCAGATGCCTCCAGTACTGACTCATATCTAACAAAATTCTTCTTTGAAGGGTGATATAACTGTGTTAATGTTATTAGAATGTCTTTGGAATATTATATTTAGTATTAATTGGCATAAGTTTTTTGGAATGACAAAGGGGGTTGCCTGGGGAAATTGAATTACAGTTCTTGCTTTGTTTCCACTTCCATTTGAAACTTTACACATGAAAAGCATGATTACCTTCTTTCACTGTTTTTTTGTGTATGCAAGTCACCTGCCTCTGGACAAAAGCTGTGACATCGAGCCTGTCCTTAACATTTTTGAAGGAATGTGTTTGAGGAGAAGCAAGGATGTGGTGGGCAGCTGAACTGCCCAGACTTTTGGGAAGCATCCTTGGTAGTTTTTCTGAAATTACAGCAGGGGAGCAGCTCTATCCTTGCACAGCGGGCTCCATTTCCAGTGACCAAACACAAAGAGAGGAAGCAGAGAGGGAGGGGAATAAAAAGCCACAAGTTTTCCTTGTTTTCATTCTCTCAACCAACAGCAGGTAGAGAGGGCAGCTGCTCTGCTGAGATTCAGCCTTTCCCACTCCAACAGGACTATTAGCTCTAAGCCCATCACATGGCTGAGCGTGGGAAATTAAAAGTGGAGCTTTCCCTCTGGCAAGTTCAAGAGCTGGTGCTCACACCTCCACCTGACATCTGCCCCTGGCACACTGAGTTTACTGCCCATTGTCTCTCCTTTATAACAGAAACCACCATTTTTTTCCACATATATGGGAGTAAAAGGTGACATAATGAAATATTTTTTTTTTAGAAGAGCTTTTTCTTTGGGCCCCTGCAATATTGTAAAATTAAGAAGCTTTGCTTCAAGAAGATGTCTTCTGGCAGCTGTTACTTTGCTCACCATCGTCCTTGTAAGAATGAGGTAATTTTCTTCTCAGCTTGGAGCTTTTTTAGGAAGAGAAAGCTGTGTTTTTAGAGCAAAGACAAAAGGGTGTCTCTCTTACCTTTGCATAACTTTTGAGCTGCACAACACTTAAAGTTTGATAACAAATCTAAAAGTTTCTGTGCAACCCCCAGCCTCTTTTGTGCCTTAAAAGAACTGTTTAGGGACTTGATGTGTATGCAGTTGTCTTCAAAGACATATTTAATATTATGATAGGAAATAGCAAGTGTGGAATGGAAGAGTTTCCCAAGAAGCTGAATTCTGCTGCAGTCCAAAGTAAGACTTTCATTTTAGAACACCAAAGATACTGCAAAACATCTGAGTATTAGGATTGAACTGAGTGAAGCAAACATCACTTTAAAAAACATTTTTTTTCACTGCTGGTATGACTGAATGATGTTGTTTTGAAGAAGCAATGAATAAAGCTGAATGCAGGTCATTAGGGGAGTAGGCTGGAGCCAAGATTTACATTTGGGAAGCTGCTGCCTTTTTTGTTTGAAAACAACATCAAAACTACAAAAGTGCAATAGGTTTTAGTTCTTTTTAGAGGCTACCATAAGGAATCCCATTTTTATCGGTAAGAATGTGCTAAAGCATTTGATCTCACCGCCTCTGCCATTAAGGAAGATATTATCACTGAAGATTAGGATAATCTTGTCCTAATGTCTCTAGTGAACGACTCTAAAGCTCCCCCTTACACTCTTTCCCAGTCCCTAGTTGCTCTTACACTGCTGATGACAGGAGCAGTTTTATTCCAAGGTTGAATTGCTGCAGTTCTGTTCATATTCTGGCCACGGGGTTTTGCTGGCTCACTTTAAGCAACATCCCCCTGAAGGTATTTAAATACATCTTAGGATAGGGGGAAATTCTGCCTTGCTCCAGTGCACGTTTTGGATCTGTCTCCTGGACTGACCTGCTCGGGTTGTTTAGCTTTTAGAAGCTGACACACAACCAAATTCCCACAGCCAAATGCTTCCAGGCAGGAGCACTGCAGAAAACAAGTGACATACCAAGACACCCTACTACAGGCAACCAAAACTAACATGCCTAACAGGAATTGGCAGGAGGTGTGAATGAAATTCCTAGCCCAATGTCACAAAGAATGACATCAGGCTTATGGAGACAACAAAAAGCAAAATCTGTTCCTACTGAGACGCCTTTGAGCAGCTCCACCTCTCCACATGAGTCTGTTGCTAATCATTGTGAGCATCCTGAGGGCTTTTCTTCAGTCTTCAGCCCTCTTGCTGCAAAAAGTGGTTTGTGTCAGCTAATTTGGGGCTGGAGGAGGTTCCTGAATGGAAGCACAGTCTTCACTTTTTTCTTGTTTGCCATCTCCAATGTCTTCAAAGGCTGAGAAGTGACACTATAACATTCTCCAAAGAGGAAAGCTAGCAGGGCCCTCACCTGTGGGGTTCAAACTGCATCGTGCAAAACCAAGTGAGATCTCATGGAAGAAGTTTGTGTAGATAGGGAGGGACTGCAGCAAGGAGCGTGTCCAGACCTGTGGAGGGCTCAGCTCAAGCCTCTGAATTCTGCAGAGGGCTTGCCACACAGAAAGGTCCTTCTGAAGAGCCTGAGTGAGCTCAGCCCTGTTAAAATCCAGGGATTGCCACTCCTGAGGGGATCTCAGAGTTCATTCCAGGTCTCTCCACAGCAGGCTCCCCACCTGTCCACAGGGGAAATACAACAGAAGTGAACTCAGAGCTCGAGTGACTTTCATACCACCACAGCCAGTGGTTCTGAAATAGATCAGAGGGGATTAAAAATCAGCAGCATTAACTCCAGGTGAGCTCTGCTAGTTCTAGAAACAGTGAGGAGCTCAGCATTGCTCCTTGCTGGGGTAGACAGAATAACAGTGTTTGCAGAAAAAATGAGCAGCTGCTCAGAGGGGAGGGCAAAAGTCTAAGGAGAATGGCTGTGCATCCCTTTCCCTCTTCTTATCCACGAAATCTGAAATGGCTTTAAGTTCCTGCAACTATTTTGCTTCCAAAATGCCAGGTTAATTTATTATTATTATTATTATTATTTAAAAATCTCTTTCTTGACTTTTCATCTTTTTAGAGAAGGAAGGCTTTTCAGGCTCAGGGTGGAAACTGTGCTAACCTGCAGCCCACACACCTGCACGAAGCTTTTGGAAAAGAGGGCAGCTGTGCTGTGCCTGTGTGGCAGAGAGCACCTCAGAGGATTTGGCCCAGGGAACACATCTGCTGGGGAAATAATTTCTCCCTTTTCTTTGCTCAGGCAGCTCTGTTGTGGAGGATCACTTCAAGGAAGACAATCTGTCTTCCAGGCTCTGAGCTAAACACAGGAAGGAGCCTGTCGATTTTGGTGGGAGCTGGAAGGGCTCATAAAGGCACATTTTTAGACATAATTTTCTACTCTCACCTCTGGTCAGTGCTTTCAAATACTTGAATTTCATCAAATCAAGAGTGTTTTTCAAGAGGGGATAGCCTTTACTAGTTCTGGCTGCATGATCTTGAACAAATGATGGAGGCAAGAGCCTCCTATTTTATATTTTTTGGTCAATTTTCAGGTGACATCAAGAAACTGTTTGACTTTTCATGGTGTGAAATGCCCCCCGGGCAAGAATCCCGTGCTTTAAAACTGGGAGAGGATTCTTCACACATCTTAAGGTTATAGTGGTGAGTAAGGATGTGCAAAACCAGAGCATCCTCTGCACAGGGAGCTTGAAGGAGCGTGGCAGCTGCTCACAGAAGAAAACTGCCCCTGCAAGGTGGCAAGAAATGTCTCTATTTTGGCTTTTCTTAGTAGAAAAAGCTAACTGAAAGATCTCAGAGGTACTGCTCCTCCAGAGCATGTAAGCAGCACCTAGGAGGGTCCCTGGCTTCTGAAGTCTTGTAGCTGGTTTTTAGCCTTTCTTGTCATAGGATGGTTAACAGGCTTCATGCTCTTTACCATCAAAATCTCAGAAAACTTGGGTGAAGTTTTTATATATCACATGTGTTATGTGCACTGAAAAATAATACACCTTGGGGTTTGGAATAAGGAAGGAATGGAAATGAGACACTAAGCAAATGGAGAGTCTTTTTGAACAGATAAATCTGAAAATCCTAATTCTCCCATGTGGGAAAAAAAACTTACCTGCTTTTAGTAAGAAGAAAATCAAACCCCAAACCAGAGTGAAATTCTTGCTCTGCTGCACGTTCTGGCTCTAATCATGCAATTTCTTTGCAGGTGCCTGTCTTGCCTCCCCCTGATGTTGGGAGAGCCCATCCATGCCCATGTCTGAAGCTGTCTCAGTTCACCCAGGCCTGTCACTGATTTAGCACCAAGCACATGCTCAAAGTCCCACTGAGGCTTCATTTTGGCACCAACACAAGACCACTGGGATTTTAGCTCGTGCTAAATTTGTTCCTGGAGTGCTTGGCTAAATGTGTGTTTGAGTTGTGGCCTCTGGAAGAGCATTTTGTATAATGCAATATCCTGATTTGTGAAAGGAGGGAACCTTTACTGGGATACTGCAAGAGTCAGGGTAATCTTTGTGCATCCTGAAATCCTCCTAGGAATACCTGCAAGACTTTGGGCTCCCTGTGCTCACAGTGCTGCTATGTGAAGAAAATCATCCATAAAGTCATTTTATTGATCAGAGGCAAGGAGTTCCCATCAGAAAATGATGCATTTAGAAGAGTAACAGAAAACTTAAATTTATGCAGCGTAGCAGTTTTGAAGTAAGCAGGCAGTCTAGACACCTACAGTTGTTATATAAGGATGCATTGAGGACTCATTAATATTTCACTAAACAATAAAAAGTTGTATATTAAAGTATTAAAATATAATGTTATCCATTTAGTTGCCTTGCACTGGGTAAAAAACTACAAGAAGGAGTCTCATAGGAAAAAAACACCAGGGTAGACTTGAAAATTGCTTTAGATGTAAAGCTTTGTGGCTTTAAAAAAGATGCTGGGTAGGAGAAGGGGAGCAATTTTCGAGGTCTGCTCTGGTTTTGCAGCCACACACATTTAAACTATACATTGTAACCTGGGATAAACCCACAACAGGTGATTTTTGTGCTCACACTGGTCATGGCAGTCAGGTTCAGGGGCCTGCTGCTGGCTTTATACAGAGGTTTGGGAAGCCTTATCCTTTATATGTCACCAAATGTTACGTTTGCTTCCCAGTGGAATGAGTTTTTGAAAGTGCAGTTGTAAATTTGGGCCAAGGCAGCTGCAGGCTTTGGAGGGGTGGTGCTTGAAGGAATTGGGTGCTTTGCTTGCACCTGCTCTCCTGGTCCTTTCTGTGTGCCTTGGAAAAAGCAAATATCCAGGGAGAGTTTCAGATTGTGGTGGGCTGAGCCTGGCTGGGTGCCAGACACGCCACACAAACCCAGTGCAGAAACACACAAGGTATGCTTATTTCCATTTACAAAAACCAAAGCGAAACAAAGCAAAGAAACCCCGGGAAAACCCCGACAAAATCAAACCACCAGGAAATACAAGTGAAAACCAACCTCTCTTTTTGGCTTTGGAATTACAGTAAGCAGTTAGGAAGAAAGGCAGCCTTTTAAATAGGGCTGTTCTCAGTAGGGCTTGAAATGCTGTAGGAAAATAAAAAAAATCTGTGTCATCAACTTTTAGGCAGAAAAGCAGAGGCAGTGCAAATTCTTCCCCTGCCAAGTCTCATCTCAGGCTGTGGGGTGAGGGATGAGGTGACTGTGGCTGTGTCTCATTTGGCTGCCAAGGGAACCAGCCTGTGCATCAGGCCCTACAAACAACAGTGCTTGCTGTCAGGAAATTTTGATTTGCATTAGCAATCCCAGATAAAAGAAACCCAAAAATTAAAGCTCTCAATACAGAGAAATGATGGGGTGACTTAACTGGGATATGGTTCTAGTTTTACTGGGGAATGGCTACACCAAAATCTTCTGGGTTACACATGTGTATGAATTTAGATCAATGCAGGGGTGTCTCAGTCCTTAAAATAAATTTTGGTGGGGTGAAAACCTTGATTCTGTCTTGGGTTTTGGCAATGAATTTCTTTGAAAGATGGAATTATTTATTATTATTATTATTATTATTATTATTGCTGCGGCTGCTGCTGCTGCTCTTGTAAGATGCTTTTCATCAGTGTTTCAGAGTAAAAATATTCTGTAAAGTGCTTACACAGACAACTAATATTGGCTAGAATTAAAGTCTCTCTTTTGAATTTGAATTTAAGGCATGCCAAATATGACAAGAGGCTGTGGCTTTGTTATTGGTACATGTTTTTTGATGGCTGATATCAGCCTATAGCTGTTTAAGAATTTGATCTCCTGGAGTACATAAATATTTTATATGACTCACAGCCACATTCTGGATATGTAGTATTAATTTATTGTTGGTTTAATTTTGTACCAATGGCGATAAAGTTGGGTTTAATAGACAAACAACTTAAGTAAACATGCCTATTGTTTAGTTGTATGAGGTCTTGGTATATTTTTAATTTAACTTTTTACCTAATGCCATGTATATGTATGTTCATTTAAAGGCCAATGTCAGTTGTATTTAAAGCAACGAAGGCAAATGAGGATTTCAACATTTAATTCCGTAGATGTCCCTCAAATGTAATTAAATCTGATCTCACTTACTAGCAGACAAATGAATAATTCATGGCGTTTACGCATAATCAGGTTATGCACTTGCTTAAAATTTCAGATGATGTGCAAAGGTTAATCTTTATATTAAAAGAAGAAAAGCTGGGATACTTGTATCTCCAACATGAAAATCCAGGTTGCCTAGGATACCATATTAAAGAGACAGAAAGTTCAGGAGATATATATATATATATACACACACATCCTCTCCACACAGAGTCAAACACGACCTGGTATTTACTTAATCCAGAAGGTGTATAGATTTTTGTGTCTGAATAACTCATTATTTTCTCTTGAAAAACACAACATACAGGGAGGGAGAAAGGCCTGGGGGAGCTGAAGAGGAGGGAAGGGAGAGCTCTGGGGAGCTGGAGCCGAAAACCAGCAATGGCAAACGCCCAAGAAGGCAGAAGGAGAGAGAGGATGCTGAGGCTGGGAGGGGCAGCAGATGCCTGGCAGGTTTAAAGAAGCCTGATGCAGATGAAGAGGGATTAAACTGCTCAGCCGGCATGCCTCCAGCGAGCAGCGAGCGCTCGCAGGGCCGGCAGGCAGAGCTGTCCCCCGCCCCGGTGCTGCCGGCGCTCCCGGGCTGGCTGCGGGCTCCGGCACCCGGGGCCGCTCGGCCGGGGCCCGCGGCAGCCTGGGGGAGCTCTTCCCACGCCGCAGAACCACCACCCGCGATGGGGGGGATCCCTCAGCTCTCGGGAGAGAGGGATCGGCCGTTCCCGGTCATTACCTGCTGCTGCCGCAGTGCCCGTGCTCGGGTGTTGGCAGGCAAAACCACCGGCAGCTCCTTCTACCCCCAGGGCACCTGAACCGGGCTGTGTCATCTCCCTTTCCTTTTGTTCTCCTCCTTGCTGCTCTTAGAAACCATTCTCTTTGGAAACATCTTTCCACCATGGATTGGATTGAATGTATCCGAGCAAGTAGTCCCCAATGAAAAAGATATCAGGGTTTGCTCAGCTAAGCAACAAATAGATCTTTCATTAAAAATGCAGAATAGACATTAGAGAAGTAGTACACGCTGGAGTGAAACGTATTATCTTTGGGGTACTTGCCTGAAATAGCAGCGTGCTTAGTGTCTTAACGGAGGGGAAAATGGGCTTTGCAATAGTAAATCTCAGCTCTGACAGCTCCTGCCCTGTGTGTTACAGAAATCCCACTTTTTCTTTAGCATGCTGTGTAAATTCGCAGGAGCTGTGCCACGAGAAACACCAGCGCAGCCCTGTCTGGGATCTCCAGTTGTGCTTGGAGGCCTGAGCCTGGAATTTATCTGGCCTTGTCTGTGTTTTTGCAGGAATATGTGGGCATTAATCCCTGGAGAGGGTGGTGCTCAGACTTTCCCACAAACCAGCTTTAGAGGGTTCCCTGTTGTGCCTGCAGATGTTAGCAGTGCCAGCACGGCATCCTGCCTTCCTCTGCCATCCAACAGCCCAGGAGCCCAGCTGAGAATGATTTTACCCAGCCAGTCACCAGTGTGGTTTTATAGGAACAATTTATTTTTGCTGACTTTGTTGATATGTTGGGTGAGTCCACCAGCATATTTTTCCCCCCCCCATACTTTTAGGCCAGCCATTATTTCTGCCTGCAGACTGCTGCTGACTGGAGCTGGCAGCGCTCAGCACTGGCTGCCCCCAGTGCTCAGAGCTGCATTTGCACTGGACATACTTGCCCAAGTCAGCTGAGCTCCCCAGCGAGGAGAGCTGGCACCCAGGGGCTTCCTCCAGTTTCTCCCATTTCCCACTTACTGAAAGGGGCTTTGTTTGCACCTGTGTCAGCACCAGGGCCCTGTGAATTCAAGGCTCCTGGTTGTGTTGGCTGAGCTCTGCTGCCTCTGCGGATTGGGGCGAAGCTGATGGTTTTCAAGCAGGAGTGAGGCAGTTCTGACACTCTGCTTGAAAAGCCTCAGCAACACCTGAGAGTCCTGCACCAATGGTCTGGAACTTCCTCCTGACCACTGCAAGATCCTGCTGCAGTGACAGGATGTTTGGATATAATAACAAAAAAAAGCTGTGTCTACTCCAAAGAGACACAACTTACAACACTATGCTGGGCCTTGGCTACTCCTCTGCAATTTTAGAGCAAAAGCCACTTATTTGCTGATGAAAGTAATAAAGAGAAGGTGCTCTGACATCGTAATGTTGGTCATTTGCTGCAGACTGTACTTGGCTAACTGCACTCTCCAGTTTCTTGCTGAGGTAGCTGAAAAGGCAGGTGATGCCAGTGAAATGTGCCCTGGCATGCCTGGAAGGGAATTTGGGTGAAAGCGTTTAAAACCATTTATCTCTGAGCCCAGAAAGCTGAGGTTCTGAGGTCAGCTAAGCCACCAAGTGATGAGACAGTTTAGCACCAAATCCCCGTGCTCTAATTTAATGTGGAGCCTTATCTCAGTGTGAAGCCTGGTACCCACTCCTTTTTCAAGGAGCACAGGGTTATCCCTCAGGATACCACCTGCAGAGGGGATGGAGAACAGCTTCACCAGGCAGGGGGAGTGGGAGCAAATGAGCTCCTCTCGCTGTTTTCTCTCTTCTCTCTGAGGCTGCTGCTGCCATGGGCTGAATCAGTTGTTCAGGTTAGATGGTTTAGTGATTGATTGATTAATTAAAAGCCTTATTGACAGTCCAGGAGTTCACCAAAAGCCACAGTCCTGTCTCATCTGAAATACTTGCTCAAATACCAATTTAAGGAATAAGGTTTATTTTCTAAGCAGTTTCTGCTAGAGAAGGCTGGGGGAGGAGGGGTGCAGGGCAGGGGGAAGAAACTGCCCCAGAGATGTAGGATGGAAACAGAATGAGGAATAATTTCTGCAGACATCTTTATAGGAGAGTCATGGGATGAAATTACTCTGGCACGTTAGCAAATGCACCTATACCTTGTACAGGGAAGCTGCATTTTGGGGCCTGTAGCTTCTTCTTTAAGGTATTATTATTATTATTATTATTATTATTATTATTATTATTATTATTATTATTATTTTTGCTTAGCCATCCTTGCTTTGGAAACTGCTGTGCAGTTAACCCTCAGCCCAGAGCAGCCTTAGCACAGGACAGACATCCTGTTTATCTGGCTTTCAGAGGTAACAGCTTCTGTAAACTGCCTGTTGGCATTTTGTCCTCTGACTTTAGCACTCACAAGAAAATTTTAATCTGAATAATTTCTAAATCCCAAATAATAGGAGGGGAAAGCTGTATCAGGGCTGTGTTTAAGCTCACTGCTCGACGTCTTGGACTGAATTTTAAATATGTAGAAATCAGGGATGCTGGTGGTGCCTTACACTGACCATTTGTCTGCAGTGCAGGGTGGAGTCATGTCTGAGGAGCACACCTCCATGTGAGAGTGAGAGTGGCCAGGAGCAGCCATGAGCAAATGCTTGGATGTGTTTCTGGACTGAAATATTTACTGTATAATGACAGATATATTCTATATATTCTAATATTATAATGACATTCTATACAGAAAAAGAGTATGCAGTAAATAATTTTGAAGTACAAGTACTTCAAACCCAGCTATTGTGCTGATTCTTAAAAGTACAAATATGCTCTCTTGTTTGTACTGGCTTATCTTCTTCGAACCATAGACATTTATGGAGTGACCATCTGTGGCAAGAAACATGTTTCTCATCTTGTCAATTCTTTTCTTCCTGGCCTCTCAGAGCTAGGATTTCAGAACCCTTGTGCTTGGCAGGCTCTTGAATTTGTTGTGCTTCTTTTTGTGCCTGGAATTGCATTTTTAATATCTTGGCAGATGGTGTCCAGACAAGTGTGAGTTTTACACTCACGGTTCCCCTGGTGCCTAGGAGTGGGCAGCATTCAAATGCAACTTCTGAATTGCTGCATTGTCACAAAGGGAGGTATTGATTGTTGGATGATTATGCTGAATCAGAACAATGTCGGCTAATGTAAGAACCTGTGTGTTAGCTGTTAGTAAATGCTGGATTGTACTTGAAGCGAGCATTTATGTTGATTTAACACTTATTTTCTAGCAGTTTGCCCCCACAGCAGCCAGAAATGCCTCAGCTTGTTTTTTTTCCCCCTTTAAATTATGTCAGGCGAACTGTTTGGGGTACTTTACAGCATTTGCCTCTTCTCCACGAGTTATTCCAAGACTTGAAATGTCTAGAGACCAAAAGATTAAAATATCTGGACCTGCCATTTCACTTGCAGGGCCCTCTCCAGTGTGTTTTTGGGGGTCTGTTAGACCTGTTAGATCCCATACATCCTGGCAGCTGCAATGCATTAGCTCCTGTTCCCAATGATGGTAGGCACTGCTCTGGCAGTGCAGCAGCATTCTGTCCCCAGCTGCTGCTTTTCCTTGAGTATATTTAGAGTGCCAGCATAGGGAGAATGAGCCTCTAGAGCCATATTTGCAGGCCCAAATTAATCTGCAGAAGTCAGGAAATTTGCAGAAAAGTTCCAGTGCTCTGAGGGAAGGTGAAGAAAGTCCAGTGCCATAAAGTAAGTTGCAGTACTTTCCAAGGGGAAAGGAATTTTTACAGTGCCTATGTAGGCACCGTGTAAAACTCAGATACAATTAGTAGAAAATGGTCTTTAAAGCCTCACCAGTATTTTAGTATTTTGAATTACTTCTCTCCAGCCTCTATTACCTTCAGTACTGCCCGTGCTGGGATTAACTTCTGGGGACTCTGAGCATGCCACAATGACCAGGAAGGCTGCAGGGAGGCTTAGTTGATAGGAAGAGTTGGTGTAAAGCTATGGAATAAAATTCCATTAATTCCTGAGAGATTGGAGTGTGCATAAATGGCCAGTTCAGAAGGCTTCGTGCAGGCTAAGGAAATGAGGATGGACAAGAGCAAATGTGACTTGGACTCTTTTGACAGCATGTTTGTTTTTATGAATTCTTGGCATCCAGTTGGTCTGTGATTACTGTGGTTGTGTTGTCCTTACCAGCCTCTGGCTATGCAGCTCTGTCTTCTCCTCCTGGGTGAAAAGCTTGCTCCTATCATCCCTGTCCACTCCCTGCGCTCATCATGGGACACAGGGAGAAATTGATCCCATTTTCCTTTGCAGTATCCTTTTGAATACTGGAAGGCTCTTCCACAGCTCTCTTCTACCTTCCTGACATTAAAACCCAAGTCTATTAATCCTCTGATTAATCCTATGAGACCATGTTTCCTAAAACCTTGATCTCTCTTAGCTGGAGTCTCTGGATGCTTTCTCCTTAGTGTGTATCTTTTGTGAAGGGTGATCCTCAGAAACAGACACTGTTTGAGCTGAGAATTAGCAGGAGACCCCAGGCTTGACTCTCAGAGCATTTTTTCCATCAGCCATCAGTGATTTGGTGGAGACTCCTCTCTGTGAGGGTGTTGATGGGCACACCAGGTGAGAGGCTCTGGGGACTGTCTTGGAGTGGGAGTTGAAATTGAACCCTTCAGTTAGAATAATATTTCATTTTTAAATTAAATAAATTAATTTTTACTTATTTCAGTTCATTCTAAGTTTACTCCACGATATTTTAGCTCAAGGGGTGTTTTGATGTTTGTCTGATGTGTGTACTGGAGAGGAAAAGATAAAATTGAGTGCGTAGTCAGAATTTCTGCAAATCTCTTCACCTGTGAAAAGCCATTGCTAAAAATGCTTTTCAGTGCTCCCTTTGTAATCTTGCAAAGAGCAGGCTGATACAGCAATATCTGCATCTCCAGGAGGCATGATGATTTTCTTATGAAAGAGTAAATCAGAAGAAATGCAATTTATCAGCTTGCCCTCTGAAGCTGGAGTGGGGTAATTTATTATCAGGTGGCTTGGCACTCTGTGCTCATGAAATGTACAGGAAACAGAAGTGCCTTCCTTCCAGTTTGCCCAGTTCTGGCTGTTTTCAGTGGATGTGCTCCCCATTTGTGTTAGGGCAGGAGCAGACCAGGTCCTTGCTTGAAAGTGCAGGGTGAACCCTGGCTGCCAGTGCCTATGTTCCTTGTTTTCCTGTCAAGTCATATGCCAGGAAGAGGAGGAAGAGGAGGGTGCTTTTCCTAAAATGACATTTGAATGTGCCTACCCATTCCCTTTGCAACAAAGACTGAAGTGCTCTGTTTACCAGTGACTTTACCCAGCAGCCTGATGTGGGGTTATCTGTGATTCTGTGGTGCTGTACTCTGCTCCCACTGTGAAATCCATTATAGCCATCTCATTTTCATGTACAGGGATTGCTGTGGCATTCAACCTTCCGCAGAATTAGCTCATTTTTTAGTTCAGAAATCACTTCTATCACAGAGTGCAAAGCTGCCTTGCACAGCCTTATCCACTGTATCTGAATAATAGCCCAGAGACTGCTGCACTTCAGATCTTCAGAAATTCTTGCTGAGCAGCAAAGGATCATTCTTGCACTTGGCATATTTTCCCACTGTCATTAGTTTATGTCCTATTGAAATGAGATATCAGAATGCTGGAAGTTATTATGTGTCTGGCCTGATAGCTCCTGCAGGTTTCCAGCATCTGGGAGGTTTCTTGCTATAGGCACTGCTTTGCTTTGTGTGCTTATTTTTATCTGTAAACAGAGAGCTGAGTTTTCTGGCTCATCCATTCCAGGCTTAACTGGAAAACTTGATAGTAATATTCATAATAAGGGGTAGATATGCTTCCCAGATGGATTTTTGTAGTTCTCTTTTCACCTTTCCTTTCCTTACAAAAAATGACCTAATGGGATCCCCCTCTGTTGCTGTTCAGCAGCCAAACCTTCAAGTGAGAACTCTCAGATTCTCATTTTAACAGTTTGTCTGCTTTGCCCAGCTCTGAGAATTCATTACCCTGCGGTAAACAAATTCCTTCTTTTTCTGTTGCTGGTTTCTTTTTTTTTCCCCTCCAGGAAGTGCACTTACTCAGCCTGTTTGCTGTCACTTTGAAGTGTCACAGATGCCATTCGGACATTACTTTGCAGGAAAACAATGACAGGTCAAGAAAAACCCACAGGTCTTAAAGAAGCAGAGCTCTGGTACAGTCCAATGTTTCTCAATATCTAAATGACATCAGGTACCAGCTGAGACAAGGATATAGATTTCACAGTAACAAAGAGGAAATGGGTGAGCCAGATTGTGCTGTGCCATCCCACCCATTTCAAGGTTTGGTTTTTTTTTTTTCATTCTGCATTCAGATTGAAGGATAATTCATAGCATGAATATTAACTGTTGTCAGTAAATCAGAATCTCTCTGAAAGTTATTACTGTAAATGTCTACTTATGCTTTTTAACTAGGATAGACCCCCCCCCACCCCAACCTGAATGGACTAATGAACTTAAAATTGGTGCAATCCTAACAGAGATTCATAGAATGGTTAGGGTTGGAAGGGACCTTAGAGATCATCTAGTTCCAACCCTTCTGCCATGGGCAGGATAGGTGCTCCTGTCATTTCTTTTTAGCTCTCTCAAATACCTTTGAAAGTCTTTCAGTGTTTTAAGACCTTTTCTTTTTAATCAAAGACTAAAATAGGGAGTGAGTGCCACTAGGAAATGAGAGTCCAGATAGGGAGCAATTACATGTATGAGATGTTTCAAGAAGTGGGTGGGTGTGACTCGAGGTGTGTGAAGAGTTTGAAGTCTGGTTTGTCCCTGGCCAGGTGTGGACAGGTCACTGTATGGTGCTAACAGCAAAGCACAGCCTGGGATTTAGAGAGAGGATGTGTTTGCTTGCCTGGCCCCGTGGCATCTGCTTGCAGGAAAATCACTTCCATTAGCTACAGAAAAGGAAAAAAATTGAATTGCTTGAGAGCAGAAGAGAATTTTACGTGGGGCAAAGAAGGGAAGTGTGTTTGACAGCTTTTGATGTTCTATGTGATAGATGGTTATGTGTGACCTTGATTGCAGAGGCACTGAGAAGAAAGTGAACCAGTAGCTAAAATCTCAGGAGAAACCAGTGGAAGAAGAGGGAGAGGAAGGAGCTTCTGTCCAGGGCTCTTGGCAGCCTCCCCAAGGCATGGCAGCAGTGCTGTTGCCAGAGGCACAGCTCCAGCCTGTCCCTGAGACCATCACAGGCTTTCCCAGCCAGGGCAAGAAATCCAGTGTCGGCCAGCCCAGCTACTCTTTGAAGTTTAAAAGAGGGAATCAGGGGAAGAAGCAAGAAGGAATTGCTGGAGAGCTGCAGAGTCTGCATGAGTGTGTGTCTCCTGTGGGAAGTTGTGCTGGAGTCTGGTGGCAGCCAGTGGAGGTGGGGTGGTGTCAGGTCAGTTCTGGCCTGACTGTGCTGGAACAAATGACTGGGATGAGAGGATGCTGTAGTAAATCTTCGATTTGTGTGGGTAATGGAGTGGCAAACAGTGATTAAAAGCTACTCCTCTAAATCTGTCTGATCTCCTGAGTGATTTGCCACAGCCCTTCTTTCCCTCAAGCATGGCTTTGTGTTTCCCAAAAGCCCCCTCAAAAGTGGGATGGGCTCAGAAGTTGCTTTTTGTTAGCAATGAGATCTAACATCTGATTCCCAAATTGCAGTCTCTGAATTTTCATTCTCTTGTATTTTAGGTTTCCAGGGGCTATATTAATGTAATGTAGCAGCAAACCTTTTGTCTATACTAATTTGATAATCTAGTTTTCTTTACAGAAGTACTGCAGTTAAAATTATCTCTCTTATACTCCAGGAAATAGCTTTTGCTTTGATTGCTACAGCTGCTACATTTTATTTCTACAATGGTGGAGCAGGTTTTATGTAAACAGAACTCCTGATTCACCTCATTTACTCCCCACTTCCATCAGTTTCTTCCTGTTGCATCTGAAGCACAGTAACTTCATTTAACTGAATTTGCCTTTCAAAAAGCTACAACTCTCTGGTCCTGGTCCTAATTTGGGCTCTTCCTTGGAACAAGCTTTTTCCAGTGGATAGCTAGCCTCATTCTCAGTTTTCCTAATGAGACATGCAAAGAATCATGGCTAAGTGCAGGCAAAGTTAACTGAACTGAATTATTTTTTAAATTTAAACTCAGGGAAGGATAATTTTTATCACACTCCTTGCAGTGCTGCTTGCTGGTCTATATACAAAGTGCTTCTCTGCTGTGAAATGCAGATGATGTGTCATGCTTGTGCTGTTTAAACATCAAGTCACATCCTGTTGGGGACAAAAGGAGTTTTCTATCTTTTTCAAAGGTCAGATTAATTTACTTCCTGAAATTAGGCTGAGGTTTAAGCGCAGCATACCTGAATATCTACAAAGGTTGAGCTAAGGCCTCTAGAGGAGGGCGTTGGAATCTCCATAGGAGCTGTTAAATCTGGGGATGTTTTCTTCTGCAAAGCGAGCACCACGTTCTGGAAAGTTCACTGCTGACTTTGAGGCACTCCTCTGGCCTTGCCTGTGAGGGAGCTCCTTCATAAGGCGTGGGGTGAGCTGGGAGGCCCCAGAAGCTTCAGTGGCCAGAGAGCAGCCCCACAGGGTTTGGGCAGAGCAGGGAGCTGCTGACAGGGCCCAGCAGCACCAAGAGGAGCCACAGTGGGGGCCAGCGAGGCCGTCAGCAGCAGGAGAGAGGACAGGAGCAGCAGGGTAGGTGACATGGATCTCTGTGAGGTAGGGCCAGAGTCTGTGCTGGGAGACAGGGATGAACACAATTCCACAGCTCAGGTGAGGCGTGGGAGTGCAGCCCCAGTTTATCCAGAGCTTCTGCACTGTGCCCAGAGGTTTGGCTGGGAGTTCCAGGGGAGGATGGTCAGGATGACTGAGAGCCTTTGAGTGCACTCAGGGCTCTGACACCCTTTAATCGTGCTCTGTGTGCCTGTGCATGCGTGTGGGGAAATGTTTTCATTAGGTCATTAATTGTGATTGATTTTCTGATTGCATTTAGGGAAAGACAATTAATTTAAAAAGGCCTAAAGAGACACAGGCTCTTTCTCCCTGTGTGGTAGAGAGGGAACAGGGATCTCAGAGTGCCCAGCTCCCAGGTACCACCTTGCCCAGCTCCTCTGGGTCAGCTGCTGGCTGCAGCCACCAAATTCCCTGGCTGGCACCAGGAGAATCAGCAAGGGCAGTGCTGGGACCAGGCAGAAAAAGAGATTCAGTGTGAAGCTGTTTGAAAGAAACAGCACTTGGGCAGAGTGAAGGAGCAGTGTTTGAAGGCAGGTGGAAAAAGTAGGGTGTATTGAGTGCAGAAGTGTTAATTTGGCTAGTAATGACAGTGGGTGTATTTTATACTGGTTCTTTGATTTGTTTGCAATTACATGCTCTCGTTAACAATTCTGGGTTATTTTGCACAATCTGAACAAGAGCAATGGGCCCTCCTTTGGCCTTTGTGGAGTCTGATGGAATAAGTAAGTATTTGTGTCATCCAAAGGCATTTCAAACAAGTAAGTACAAGAGAGGAAGGAACAAAGCCTTTTTGGTTATCAGTGGTACAATGTAATCCTTTCTGCAAATAATTATTGGTTTCCACCTACTTCTCTTAGGGCTCGCACTAAATGCTGTGTTAGCAAGCTGCAGGCAGAGTTCAAGAGATTAGTGCTTATACAGCTGCTTCTGAAGGGAAGGAGTAACAACAAAGCCCCAAGGCAGTGAAAAGGAAGGAATTTTGGGATTATGTTGCCACAAACACTTGACATGAGCAGTTTTGGTCAATCCCCAAAGGAATGGTTCTTGCAGATTATTGCCAGTTTCCTTTTTTTTTTTTCCATTTTTTTTTTGTTTGTCAGCTGTTTTCAGCAACAGGTAGAGTGTTGTTTCTTGCTGTCCTTTTGCACAGTCACTGCCACACAGGTTACTGCTTGTTTTCAGCTCCCAAATAATACCTGCTGAACCTTGGTGACACTCTAAAATTTTACAGGGGTGCTGGCAATGTGTGAGGAAGGAAATAAGCCCCAAACTTTGCTGCTGAAGGGATGGTGTTTGCTGCAAAAGCAGGGAGCAGAGAAAAGGTGCAGCAAAGATGAGCATTTAGCATAAAATAAATGAACTTTAGCTGATGCAATTATGAAACTGTCAGAAGCAGGGTTATGTGGGGGGTTTCAGGGTGCAGGGAGTAACAGGATGCACATGAGGTTCTCCATTTCAGTGTCACATCCAGGTGTGACAGGCAGGGTAAATATTCCCCAAGAATCCAGCACTACCTCTGTAGCCATTGAGGGCTTTGTTTGGAAATGGCAGTGCACCTCCAACATGGATCAACAGCTGTGAACACTTTTACTTAAATTGACATGGGAAAGGGCAGAAAACTGTGGAAGCTTGGGAGTTATTTTGGACTCTTGGGTAAACACCATTTAGACTTGTGTAAATTTGTAGGAGATATTTTGACAAAATTTTATTTACCCAAGTTAATATGTGCTTTATTTTGCTGTGTGCTCCATATGTATTTGATCTGTCAGCACACTGTTTACTTAGACTCTACCTCGGATGGTTTCAAGACATCTACACCACTGGATGCAGTATATTTTCAGCTTAACTCAGATTTTAAGACAGTGCTACTGGATTGACACCATCTAACATGAGTAATTTTGAGTGACACATTGCCTGACCCATTTCTCCCTAGAGTCAGGAGAGGCTCCTTAGATGTTTAATCCATTGGGTCAAGGCATCTCTGCTGATAGAGAGAGAAGTAAATATACCTAAGGTAATGGTTTTCCTTTTTTGAAACGTGTTATTTGCTGGGTGCTTGTTGAAAAGCCTGTGCTAATATTTCTGAGGGGTGCTGCTCTTTTGCTCTATTTTTCCTGGAAGTACATTTCCTACTGGTGCCCTTGGATCCTCCTGGGAGTCAGGAGTAGTCTGTATCATATCCAATAAATATTTTTGGCAGTGCAAAACTCACTAGAGCCATTTGTCTTCAAGACAGTCTTGGCAAGCCATCCATGAATATGGCTTAGTAACTGTTAATTACTGGTCAGAAAGAGGT
Organism: Promerops cafer; assembly: GCA_013398275.1. Lineage (NCBI taxonomy): Eukaryota > Metazoa > Chordata > Aves > Passeriformes > Nectariniidae > Promerops > Promerops cafer. The sequence goes on from VZSE01007460.1 coordinate 720,006, forward strand.
GGGGAATAATGGAGAAACTTTCACTTTCTGGTTTTTTTTTTTTGTTTTGTTTTAATTTATTTTTTAATTTTTGTGTTTATGCCAGGGAATTGGAGAATAAAGGACTCAACAAGAGTCCTGGTCTGTGGTGTCCTTCAGCTTGTCCCATCCCTGGCTATTCATTCCACTCATCCATCCAAAAGGGCATTATTTTTTCTTCCAGAGAACTTTGTAAAGTTTCGGATTTGTCCTGGTTTTGTGAGAAGTTGTCTGGGAACAGCTTGGCAATTTGTGATTGAACTGAATTGTTTTCATTAAGTCCAAGTTCCTTGAGGTTCCTTCTTCACCCAGCTACTAATTTCAGAGCTTCCTTGTCCCTCTCAGATAGTCCCATTTGTTTATTTATTTTTATTTGTTTTGCATCTATTCCTCTCTTTGTTGGTTTTTGGAGTGATTGTGATGGGACTGCAATGAGGGCTGGTAGGCAGTGCCATAAAATGCATAGTGAAGACTTCCTTTGAAGGACTCTGCTTTATGGTTTATTGCTTTTCAAGTGTTGTGTGCACTTGAGGGGTGAAAAGGAAATGCTCTGTGTGATGTTCCACTGCTCCATTTGCAAAGAGGAGAATTCAGTTCAAAAGAAAAAGATAAATTCAGCCTACAGCTAAAGCATCCAGCATTAGCAGGTGATGGCAGGTAGGGAATCACCCCGTGTTTAGCTACCATAATTAGCAGGTACTAATTTCTACCATATTAAGCAGTCATATCTTTGTTTATTCCCTCCATTGACATGATCAGACAAATCACAGTAGATCTTGCTCCTGCTTAGGGCTGTGTCAGTATCCAGCCATCTGCAAAGGCGTGTTCTCTTTCAGGATGCAATTATCTAAAACTGTCAGAGCTGCCTCTTAATGAGCCTTCTTGTTGCCAGCACCGTGCCTGGCGCTCTGCTTGGCAGAGCACAACGCTGTGAGGGCTGCTCTTGTACATCACCTCGCCGACAGAGCAACCCTGAGCTGCCCCACGCTGCTCTCAGTGTTTGGAACACCTTTGGGATGACCTGCCTGACTTCGTGCTCACTGCTGAGAGCTTCTGGGTGGTGTTCTCAGCACCAGTAAGAGACCCCCAGCGCAGGAAAAGAGCCAAATTTAAGCCAGTGTCAGCTAAAGGACGGGACAAATCTCACCCTGCAACTCTTTGGCTTGTGAGAAAACAAAACTGTTCCTTACCTTGACCTGCCTGTCAAGTAATGCACTAAATGCCCACTAAAATAGTTCCATAGCCCTCTGAGCCTCAGCAGAAGGGATGGCACACCTGGGTGTAATATGTAATTTAGTGATTCGTGTCATTATAAAAACAAACCATGAAATATTCTTGTAGAAGTTTGGGGTTTTCCCTATTGTGTCTTTTTTTTTTTTTTTCAGTGTCTGGTTTTGTGTACAGGCTCACCCACAGTTTGTTTTGTAAAAGAAAATACCTTTCATCAATCAGTAAAGGCCTTCCTATTGTTTCCTTTATCTCTGTAGTGCAAGCAGGGTCTGACAGCAGACTCCCAGTTGTTACTCCTATCAGTGATTTCATTATGTATCTTTAAAACCCTTTTACCCTAAGTTGCTGATCCTTACTGTGAGTTACTATTATGTACTTCTATCACTATGTAACTGTCTTAAAAAATTATTAACTTTTATTAGATCCACTTTTGTGTATGAAGAAACTGCTGCTTATTTGGACTTAGACCCCAAGCACAGTGTGACCCCCCCAAAAGGCTGCCTATAAAAAAGGCAGAAACCAAGAGAAGGATGGACTGTGGTGGAACAAAATTTTCCCAGTCCCCAGCGCTGTTTGCTCGTACCTTATCAACAATAAATTGCCTTATTAATTGACCAACTCGACTGTGATGGGTAATTTATAACAAAAATTATTTGTAACAAGGGCACGCAGTGAATGTGGAGGCAGGGCTGCTCCAGCTGTGGGGCAGGAGCTGAAGCTGTAATTCCATGCTGTTGACGTGGCTTCAGCTCCCTGCAAACCCCAGCTCTGGGGCAGACTGGGATGCTGGAACAGCTTCTTTCAAACAGCTCCTGGAATTCTTGCTCTAAAGTGTCACATTGCTTGTCCCTATAGTCTGTGGTGTGACTGTCTGGGTGTTTATGCTGTGCCTCTGGAGCTGAGTGGCATTTTATAAAATCAGTACTCCAGACTGGGAAATAAAGGGGAAATAAGGCACTGTCCTGTGTCTAGTACTTCAGGCAAGCTGAAAGGCCCTATTTATTTTAACTCTGTGGCCCAAATAATACTGCTGGAGATACCAGCATTAGCCTTTTGATCCAGGGTCTTTGCAGCAAAAACAGCAGGCTGAAGGACCCACTTTATTGGATGTACACAGATACCAGGATCAACCTGCTACTTACCATCGATTTTTTCTTTAATAAAATATTTCCTTTTTTATATTTCGAGTTAAGCCAGACTATACCCAGGGGTGCCCTTCAGCTCCTGTGAGTTAAGCTTTCCCTGATAACACCCACCAAAGCTCCCCTCAAACCCTTCAGTCTCTCACTGCAATTTTTTTAAACTGCAGAACTCCACTTTCCCTAGACTTTTGAAAAATGTTAATGGGGCTGTGAAAAACGAGGTTCACTTCTGGTAAAATATAAAAGGTTTAATAAGAATAAAGACAATGGGAGACAGACATAAAGCAAATGGTTAATAGGGCCGGGTGCCTTGGCATTCAGCCAAGAAGCACACCTTAACTCTAAGAAGTATTCCCTTATATATGTTTTTACTAATTCCCCCCTCCTTTCATCCTGTTAATCAGCATTTTCTTATCTTCTTCTTTAAGTCTGCATCTTCTCATGTTGCCAGTCTGTGCATTCTTCTGATCAATAATTCTCTTCTCCTGTATTCAACTGTCATTTCTATCTGGACAGATGGATCTCCTGTTTATTTTGTACTTCTCTGAGTTAGCAAAAGCTTTTCTTCACATTCTGTTATTTCTAAGCTTTGTCAGCAACAAAAGAAACTATATTCATACAATAAAGCTTTTCAACATTATACATATAGTATTCACTTTAACATTAGTGAAAAGCCCATAATATAATACATACTCATAACCTATAGTTAGGGTTACATGCATTAACTTATACATTACTCAAACATTTCTTTGAGTTTGGGTGTCTTAGCTTATCATCAATAGATTTTGGGTGACTTGTTTTCACTCTCTCCTTGAGAAAAGTTATGTGTCTTCCCCCCCTCTTCTGGGCATTTCCTCCCATCTGCTGTTCTGCTTTGTGTTACTGTTATCATATCACATAGATAAGTCAAGAAAAAGGTAACCTTACATATTTTAGTCCCACAAAGGACCCACACGGCTAGCCATACATGCTTAACTTACGAGATTGCAAGCGACTAAAATCATAATTTAAACTAGATCTAAATACTTATCAATAACATACAAATGCAAAAGCCAGCCTTATTATATGTGTTTATAAGAAGGGCCATCAAGGATCTCTTCAGGTGGGTACAGAGGGGTGAAAGCAATGGCTAGCTGTTTCCCAGGTGCATGGGTCCTGCTGGAGGGATTTCCAGGCAATGGGAAGCTCTTACCCAGGGTTTAACAGCAGCTTGATAAGCCTGGCTTATTAGCAGGGCAAATCAGCTCCCTGCTATTGCCCAGGCTGAAATGGCTGGAGCCCTGGGCTTGGCTAAGCCAGGCTTCCCTCCTTTCTCCCCTGAGTGGAGGAATTCAATGTGTTGGGCAAGAAGAGGCCTGAGGGAAGGGGCTGCACTGTTTTTTGGGGCACTGTCACTGTCCCAACCCTGTAGTGCTCCCCAGGGCCTCTTGAGCCCTGTCACCCTTAGCTGATCCCACCCCAGGCTCAGGAGTTGTTCTCCGTGGATAAGAAGGCACAAAGATGCTGACTTTGTGATTTTCCCCAAGCTTTGTGTGAAAGTGGGGTTTTCCTGTTCTAGAGTCCCTAAATCCCAAAGCCAAGAAATTGTTTTTAATTGGTACTTTTTAAAAAAGAGAACTTGATTATTTTTTGCCTCTTTTTTATAACTTAACACCAATATCTGTGCTTAGTTCTTTAATGATATCTATCATGGGGGACCCTAATGCCTGTTTTTCATGCTACTTAATCTTACTGTTTCATCTCATATTGGGTATTAGGCCTCACAGCATCTTGTAAATCAGATTAGGTAGAAACAAATACGAAGATGGAAATGTCCTGGATTTCAGTCTTGTTCTGCCTCAGACTTAATTTATAAATCTGTCCTTGTTAATAGCATAGACACTGACAGCTCTGTATTTTATTTATATTAACTTAGTGTAGTTTATCTACTTTTAAAGCAGAAACTATCAAACCCCAAATAGAGCTAAATGTTGTCATGTGTGAAATTTATAATTTATTTAATTATAAGTTTCCTTTGACCTTAACCTGGGCTTCTAACTACAGTTTTATCTGTTCTTAAACCAGCTCTGATTAGTAACTCAGCTTGTCATTTGTATAATGCTGTTGATTATCTTTGCTTCTTTAAAAAAGTCAGGTAATAAATCAATTTCTTTGCAAACAAAGAAATAGATTAAATGTTTCTTTAGCACAGGAGGTGTTTATTTTAAGAATGTATGCATACTGCCCTTGGTATATCTCATCCTTTGCTTTACTGCCCCTCCTGAAAGCCAAGTGAAACTGTTCTGAATCAGATTTTTAAAACTAATTTATTTGAGGAAACTGGTAGGAGAAGTGTGCTCAGAAATAAAGCCATTTCAACATTTTACTGTGATTAAATGCAGAATAATTAAAGCCTAATTCAGGTAATTTTCAAAATTAGATTGTCCAAGTCTGCAAAATGTTTTTGAACTCCAGCCCCTCGAGCAGAGGATTGTAAGGGTGTTAAATAAGATGACACATCTCTGTCCCAGCTGGATCAATATTTGAGTTGCTTTTAGGTCTGCCTGTCACAGAGGAACAAGTAGATAAATGGTGTGAATTTCTAAGTAATATTCACAATACCAGCTGCCAGGGATGTTTCTTGCTTCTAAACACAGAATCTGCTTGAGTGTGATGCCTCCCCTGAAGACCTCTGAGGCAGCTAAGAGCCCCTGGTTGCAAGATGCTCATTCAAAGTGAAGGTGTGACACCTTCAGGGCACTGCACAGCACGTGGAGATGGGGGTTTCTGTCATCTGGGAACCTTAGCTGCAGTCTGTTAATAAAAAAAACCTTCACGGGGGAAGAAAAACAAAGGCCTGCTGGTGCTGTGTCTGCTCTCACCGATAATTTGCTAAGATATTAGACCTTCTGTGGTGGCAAAAAACATCCTTGAAATCTGTGATCTGACCTAATGCTTCATCTCATTTAGGTCAGGCTTGAAAAGTGATGTGTGGTGGGGTGTTTTTTTGTGGGTTTTTTTTTGGTTTTTTTTTTTTCTGGTTGTAATTTTTTCTTTCCCCCCCGTGCTGGTTTTTATCACTCCCTTGACCTGTTTTCTATGGAGAAGGCTTCTGGGCTGGGAGATGGGAAGCACAGGCTTGCTGAGCTCAGTGTGTGTGAGGTGCTGAGAGAGGGCAAACCGTGGCAGGGACCTGATGAGGCAAATCTCTGCCTGCTGCTGTGAGCTCCCATGCTGGAGGGCCTCTGCTCTCCAAAGCAGCTGCTTCTTGGCTCTCTTTTCCCCTCTGAGAGCCCAGAGATCTGAGCCTCCCTCTCACACAGCAGGTATCAGGAGTAGAAACCTTCTATAGGCAGTGGCAGAGCAGAGCTGCTAGGAACAGGGGAGAAGAGGAAAGGGACAGGGAGATGAAGGATTTATGTTTTTGGCATCCTTGGTAGGATGCTGCTGTGTGCAGTCTAGATGGCAAGTGCACAGATTTATATGGATACCTACAGCTTGGAAGCTGCCTGACAGCCTGGGTACCTCTGGTACCCTGATGAGATTGCACATCACATTAAACCCATGGCGTTTGAGCTGGGAAATGCCCCCCAAAAACCCACCAAAATGACATTTATAGCTCCCTGCTTGGGAAATATGCATCCACTCGAATCTGGAATCTGGGAAGTCTCATCTGCATTTACCCTGACAGGTGACACACAGCGTTGCTTGGAATAGACTTCATGACAAATAAAATGTGTTTGGAAGGGAGTAGCTCAGCTTCTGGTTTGATTTTTGGGGTCTGGCACATATTGCAAGGGGAAAGTGGGTGCTGTCCTTGAGGTTTGATGCCTTGATTACATCTGTGTAGTGAGGTGAGCTCTGAACTTCTGGTCACCTTGTGCTGAATTGCTCTCCTCTGACCTTCATCTGTACTGGCAAAGGAATGCAGGAGAAAGGAACTGCCAACAGAAAACAATATTGGAATATCTGCAGGGGAAGGAATTTTAAGTGACACCACGGGGCACTGTGCATTTGCAGCTGGGCTACTGCAAACGTTTCTAACCCAAAAATGCTGTCCCTTCCTAGCTAGCACTTCTGCAGGCCCAATGTTTGTGGTGACCTTCCTGCCTGTGTCACCTCTGTGTCAAAGAGCTAAAGGTGACTTCAGATTGAGCTTAACTCTCCCAGCTGCTGCCTGACCGTGCAACAGGCTTATCAGTGGAGCCTGCATTTCATTGCTTTCTTTTAGCAGATTTAAGGCTTGAATCCTGCCTGAGCAGGGCAAAAAGAGAAGCATCATCTCCTTGCTGTGTCTCCAGGTGCATGGAGATCTGGAGGATGCTCTTCTGTCAGAAAAAGCTGCTTGTATGACAGAGGCAGAGATCTCTTCATGAAAACAGGGGCTTTTATGCTCAACAGCCTAATTTGTCATGCATTACTGAAAATGTGTGTGTGAAAGAAGGGAACAAAATTCTGCTTTTCTTTGTCTACTTACATATGAAAAGATTTTTTTTTTTTTTTCTTTAAATTAAAAAAATTTTTTTTTTTTTTTTTTTTTTTTTGGTTATATAAGCATAAAAAACAGACTAAACCACTTACAGGCTTACCTAGAAAGCTGTAGCTCTTAGACAGTCATTAGAATTCCGCTTGTTTTATTCTGTTTGAGCAATTATTTTATCTTACTGGGCCATCAGTTTGGGAGCAATTTCTTGACTCTCAGACTACTATTTCTCTCTTTCAGACACACACATTGCATATATCTGATATTGTCAAAGAACCTCTGATGCTAGAAAAGCAGACAGAATAATTTGCTCAGCATTGAACACTTCTTCCCCCTCTGGTTCCTTATAACTGTTGTTGGCATGGAGCACAGCCTCCACAGCAGTATCCATGAAAAGCTTCTGTACCCTGCATTTTTCACAGTAAACATTTGGGATGAAGAGGTCATAAAGAAAAATGCTGACCAACGAGATTTTCTGCTCAATTATTGGGAGGCTTTTGGGATAATTCATAGAAGTCTGCAAGACACTAAAAAATAAAATCTTCTAGTCATTTTCCTTTCTAATTTTTAAAAAACAGATTGGTTTTATGTTTCATTGAATGGCTTCATTATTCATAGAAACATAGAATGGTTTGGGTTAGAAGGGGACCTTGAAGATCATCTAGTTCCAACATGCCCATGGAACTGCCATTAGGTAAAGTGAGTCAAACTTCTGTTGGAAATTACTGATATTTTTCTCTGATATTATTTATAATGGCTACATAAAAGAAGTGTGCAAAAAAAATGATATTTTAGGGACGAAAAAAAAAAGGGCATTTAGTTGATATCTGTGTGACCCAGACCAGGCAGAATTAAATAGCAGAGTTTAGGACTGTTCTGTGACTTGAACCAGTCAGTCCTGCTGAGCCTGAAGCCAGCATGAGCATGGTATGGAGAGACTGTGCTGAACATCACCCTTGCAGCAGGTCTTGGGCAACTCCCCAGAAGGTGCTGACCCATCCTGTCAGTGTCACGAGATTCCCCAAGCACAGGCTGCTTCCAGCAGGGCACATTTGCCTGGAAATTCTGGGAGAGGCATGAATGCTGAAAAATGGGAAAAGGTAGTGCAGGTGTAAGGCAGACCCTTAAGTGATTAATCAAGCTGGGCTTGTAAGGAGAGCAGGCGAGTGAGTTTCTTCTCCTTCAAGTGAGTAATGGGACTTTTTTACTCAGTGTGTGCAAATTTAATTAAATGGTGACTCTCTTCTTCTCTGCCTCATTAGTGCTGACAACAGGTCCCTTCCCAGGTTCGTGCTGCGATGGAGATCCTGGGGGCACTGGTTGACTGAACATGAGCCAGCAGTGTGCCCTGGTGGCCAGGAAGGCCAGTGGCATCCTGGCCTGGATCAGGAATGGTGTGGTCAGCAGGAGCAGGGAGGTCATTCTTCCCCTGTACTGGGCACTGGTGAGGCCACACCTCGAGTGCTGTGTCCAGTTCTGGCCCCTCAGTTTGGGAAGGACGTGGAGACGCTCGAGCGCGTCCAGAGGAGGCAACGAGGCTGGTGAGGGGCTGGAACACAAACCCTGTGAGGAACAGCTGAGGGAGCTGGGGCTGTTTAGCCTGGAGAAAAGGAGACTCAGAGGTGACCTTATCACTCTCTACAGCTTCCTGAAAGGTGGTTGTAGCCAGGTGGGGTTGGTCTCTTTCTCCAGGCAGCAACTGACAGAACCAGAGGACAGTGTCTTAAGCTGTACCAAGGGAAATATAGGCTGGATATTAGGAAAAATTTTTTTACAGAAAGGTGACAAAGTACTGGAATGGTCTGCTCAGGGAGGTGGTGGATTCACCATCCCTGGATGTGTTTAAGAAGAGACTGGATGTGGCACTCGGTGCCATGGTTTAGTTGAGGTGTTAGGGTTGGGTTGGACTTGATGATCTTGGAGGTCTCTTCCAACCCAGTGATTCTGTGGTCGTGGGATTTGACACTCCTGGCTATGACAAGGCAGGAATTGTCGTTCCTGGTGTGGTAAAGGACCTGTTGAGATGCAGCCCTGACCGCCTCACCCAAATCCCTGCCAAGTACCCCTGACAGCAATCTGATGGCCCATCACAGTTTGGACATTTCGATGGAAGTGCAGTGACTTGTTCACCCATAGCAAGGGGGTGGGAACTAGATGAGCTTTAAGGTCCCTCCCAACTGATACCATTCTACAGTTCTGCAGGTGGTGAATAAAGAAGTCAATCCAGTTACTTGCTTTAGGTGTTTGGCTGTGTATTTTAATTAGGAGCCTTTATATCATGGCATTTGAGTTGCCTCAGGGGGAAGCAGCAACAGTGGGAATTGACCAGAAGAAGCAACAGCAACAAAAAACCTCAACAAACACCCCAAAACCCAATGAAAAACCCTTCCAAAATACTAAACCTTGCAATTCTGTCTTTCAATTAAATATTATTTGAGTCAAAAAAGTATGTTTTCCAGTAGCTGATGTGTCTTAATGCCTTCTATTTGGGATTTTAGAGGTTTGGTGCTGCAAAGGGTGCAACTGCCCAGTTACCTGTTAGCAGCCAGTGCTGTTTTTAAAATGCTGACCAGAATTCTGTGGAGCAGCATTCTCTCTCTTCACTCAATACTGAATGCAGCTTGTTTGGGATTCCTGTTCTGCCTGAGGTAGCCTCCATTATTTCACATTCACGGCCACCAACCTCGCTTTAAGATATATGACCTGCATTTCCCAAACTGCTGTGGTTGAAAAGATCCTATGCTGTGATACCCTATCTATTTGCTAAAGCCCATCTGAAACTACCCTTGTTTGCAAGCCATTTTGCTTTTAGTGTTAGAGCATGGAAAGAAGCTGGGGAGAGACTATGGGGTGTGGTATCAAAAGGGGACAAAGTGGCTGCTGATCTGGCTACTACATGGAGATTGCTCTTATGAGACTTTAAAAGAATGGAAAACAGCAAAACAGGAGAGAGCAAGAGGTAGAAGAAGAATCAGAGCCTGAGAGCCTGAAGAACTAAGCAGGCAGACCAAGAGCCTAAAGGCAAACCAAGAGCTTAAGAGCCTAAAAATCCAGACAAGTTCTAGCCAAGCAAACCTGAGAGTCTGAAAGAAATGTAGGTGGACCTGACAGCCTAAAAGTTTGGAAAACTTATGAGACACTACACCCAAGAAGAAGGGTGCTAGATATGAAGAACAGATGTTGCACACTTTACTTATTTGGTACAGAAGAAATAGAATGAGGCTACTTTGAAAAAGTAGCTACAGGCTACACTCTGCCTCATTGAAAAGAGATGGCTTGGGGTTAACATACAAACTGCCTTTTTTTAAATTAAAATATGGAAGTCCAGAGAAACACCAGACACCTGATCTACATTTCATCCTAAAGACGAAAGAGTATAAATCAAAGCAATAAATGGATGAGAATTTTCCTGATATGCTATGGAGATTACAGATCAGAAGTTCATTTGAGTATAAATAATATAATCTTCTTCAGATAAAGGCTATTATAAGATGCTATAATTTACCTAGTATTAAGGCTGTGTTCAAAGTAATGTGAGTCTGTTTCATAAATGGTTGCTAGGTATTTAAAAAAGAATTATCACTTGGAATTATATAGCTATTAATGAAGCTGTGTAGTCATTAATGTTGTTAAAGTTGTATGGCTAGCGATAGATTGTGTAGCTGTTGATTTTGTAAATGTCCTAGTGTATGGCCTTGAACTTATTCTTGTGTGTTACCTTATAAAGTCATACAGCTATTGATATTGTTAATATTCTAGAGGTTTTAATGATAAGTTTGGAGAGTGAGTCAAAGTCAGTCATAGATGCATTCCAAAGTCAGTGGAATGTACACAAGGGACTCTTATACCATGTTTGCCACTTCTTCTGCAAGAGCCCTGTAGAGAAACAGTAGACGCAGCATTGATTTAAAAAGAAAAAAAAAAAAGGGGGGAATTGTAGGGACTGAATTTGTGGTAATTGGGAGTGGGGCTGAGCCTCATCCCTGATGAGCTACAGCTGTGCAGGACAGGTGAGCAGTACTGAAGGCAGTGAGACTCGGAGTGCCAAGGTGCACTGACCAATCACAAAGGGGTAGAGGGCACACAGGTGTAAGGCATGTAAGATGAAGGGTATAAAAGGTTGTGCTGGAGAACAAGAAGGGGCAGACACTTGAGGCTTTCTGGAGTTGTGTGGTGTTATTCTGTGTATTGGGGCTGTCTCAACTGCAACAAGTGTCCGCCTGCTAGCAAAGGCTGTGACCCATTCCCTGTGTGCCACCCGAGGCAGGAGCATTCAGGTGAGCTCAAAAATGTGTGGTTTTGCCTTGTCAGTCTGTCACTGTGTGTGAAAGATTGATAGGGTATGGTCATGAATAAACATGTGGTGTTTTTATGGACATTCTCCCTTGAATGTAAAGCAATCCAGAAATTCCTGAAATAAAAGAAGTGCGGGAGGAGGAAGATGGGAGAGTCAAATCCTGGCTCACAAGAGGTTATTTCCTTTGGAAGGAAGCCAGCCACTATGTAAATAGAAGCAAAGGCAGGTAATGAAACAGAAAATTGGCCCGAAGTCCTGCTCTCCTGGAGGTTTTGTGGCAAATCTCTAATTGCTGTCCATGGGTGGAGGTGGATCAGCCTACTAGACCAGCACCAAAGCCTTGTGATGCTTTGGCAATTACAGACATTGCCATATTTCCAGCAAAAGTTTAGCTTGTGGCTCAGGGGACCAAAAACCTGATTAATAACTCCCCCCCAGACAGTGAGGAATCACATATTTTTCTCTTATCTGTTTTCCATTTAAAGATAAAAGTTGCAGTAGCTGCTTTTCTCTGTTGCAGCTTGGAGAGGTAGTTTACATAAAATATACAGATTAATAGAAGAATAGGGCTCTAAGAAGAAGTCACCCCATATGTTAACACAGAGGGCTGCTGAGTGATCCCCCACAGGCACACAGGTAAGTCTTGTAAGATAACATGGTAATGCTCTGTGTATAAATTCTGACCTTCCTATAAAAATCCATTCTTTTTCAATTTCCCTGGAGTTTACACATGTGCACTGCCATTGTCTGGAGATAAGCCCACACAATTGTTCAAGAGGAAATTGTTGGTGCAGGTAAAATGTCCTGTGGTGAACTTCTCAAAGTCTGCTATGCTCTACTTCCTTTTTATCTTTAGAACTGTATTCAAGTTCTGAACTTTCTGTCCAACTCTTGACTTCTCCAAGGCTCAGTGATTTTTACAGTTCAAAGATTTAGGGGTTTAGCTGGAGACGTTTTTCTGTTGATTCTTTTTTGAAATGCTTTGTTCAGAAGGGTCTGTGTTGGATGCCTGCAGCTGAGAGGTACATAGAGTGTGGAAAAAGTCCTGTCCTTAGTCTGGAATGTTGCTGCTTCAAAATCAAGGATGGTTTCCTCACAATACTTTCTTTTAATGTTTTCTTTCAGAATGCATGACAGGAAGATTTCCCTTATCTTGATCTTTTTAGGACCACCACCCTCTCCATTCTACAAATCCTTCCCTATTTGCTTTCTAGGAACCTTATGGAGGATTTTAGGGCTTACCCTTTGATGCTTTCTAGGACTCCATCTGGTTTTGCTTTTTAGGCTTCTCCCCCTGCCTTTTGATTCCTCAGAATTTTCCACAATTTGTAGGAGCCCATTCATTTTGCCTTCTAGAAATCCTGCTTTTTAGCAGGATGCTGCTCCTTGATGCTTTCTGGGAATATTTTATGTTGTCTAGGATTCCTGGGATGCATCTGTAACAATTGTCCACATTTTCTAAGATCACACCAGTTTAATCTCTGACATCTCACCCCAGGAACTTTCCAGATTGATTATGCTTTCCCCCCATGTCTCTGGGAAACCCCCATGTCTTCTTTCCCTATCCATTTCCTAGGAATGTTCCCAAGCTGCTGCCTGTGAATTTCTGCTCTGCTTTCCAGCAATTCCTCATTGCTTTCTAGGACTGCCTACATATAAGCAAGTCCTCTGAACTTTCTAAGAGGAGTTCCTAATTTGCTTTATGGAAATGTCTTACTTGCTTTCTAGTGATTTGTCCTTGCTTTTCCAGGGATGGTCCTTTTTTCTTTCTGGCAATTCCCTGTTTGTCTTTCCAGATTCCCTCCATATCTTTGCAGGAAATCCCCCAGCTGCTTTCAGTCACTTGCTTTGTTAATAACTCCCCCTTGTCTTCTAGGAAGCCTTCTCTTTTTGATAAATTCAGTCTCATACCTGGGAATTCCTCTCTGCTTTCAGGGAATTCCCTATGGTGCTTTCAAGGAATTTTCTCTTTTAATTCCAGCAGTTCCCCAGTGCTACCTGGAAAGCCCAGTGTTCTTTCTAGGATTTATAAACTGCATTTCTTTTCCTAGAGGGTTTGGTTTGCTCTTCTACTTGCTTTGAATTCTCTGCTGCTGTTGAGAATTTAGTGCTTGCTTTTCTTAGAAGTCCTCATCTATTTTCTAAGAATTCCCTTCTTCCTTTCTAGGACACATCTTTTTTGAAAGCTGCCAAAGTGACACTTCTAAGTAACTGACCTGTTTTTAAAACCCTCCTTTAGCTTTCAGAGAGTTAAAAGGCATTGGTGTTTTTAATAGAAGGTGGCTCAGAGAACAAGTAAAGATCAGGATATCCTCAGTTGCTCAAGAAGGAGAAGCAAGTCTCAAAAATCCTTTACAGACAGATTCTCCATGATTGGACTGGAATTTCTTCATGCCAATAAGAGTGTGCAGGCCATATTGGTTTTGTAAGTACCTCTACCTCCAGCTTAACTTGATCCTAAGCCAGGGCACGTCAGATAGTAGAGTTAAGAAAACAGCATTTTTAAACAAAAAGTGGAATCTCCTTTTTCTTCATGTAGCTGCTTTTTACACACTGAGAAGGCTTTGCTGGCACAACAATGCCAATCAAGGTGGCAGCTGGGTTTTGGCACAGAGGCAGAGCTCTGCACTATGAGCCTCAGCTGCTCAGTGATTAGTGCTCAGTGACACTTTTAGGCTGAATTAATTTTAGCAGGATTTGTGAAATCTGAGCAGCTAAGTAAATAAGGCTATCAAAGAGATATGCCTCAGGGTGGTAGCTCTGTAGAAAAGCATAGCCATCTCTTAATTTTGTTTTCTGAAGTACAATGGGTTATCTTGCTGTGGCATGAGGGTCAAATAGAAATTATTCACAAGCCCCAAAACCAAAATGGAAAAAGCTTAGGACTTTACATTTAATGCAGTACCAAAATCCCTTGGTTTTTCAAAACCTGAACCTCATAGTATAAAATTGTAACACATTTAAATGTTTTCCTCTTTCATTTTTTTCTCTTATTGCTGCAGACATTTAACTTGAAATCACCAAATGACAGTGAGAAATGTCAAGGCAACTTGTTTGTTGTTTACCTGATGCAACTTAAGTGATGCTGACATCACACACTGACCACATTGTCAGCTAAAGATAAGTTTTAGTTCATCCACCACTGTCAGCCAAGCATTCCCTTATCACCTTTCTCAGCTCTTTGTTTGGATATGATTAAATTATTCAGGCTTCGGCTTGTTTAATCCTTCAGGTCACTGCTACCAAAAGAGATAAAGAAGTTTATTAGGAGTGCATGTATGATGATGTTGGAGGGGAAAAAATGGATGGAGAGTGTTTGTGGAGCTTATCTTTATTTGTGAAGCCCTTGAGGGTGATGGGAAGGGTACCAGGAGCCCATGCAGGCCGTAGGCTCCTGCAGTCCTGCTTAACTTGCTCATCCCAGGTGCCTCAGCTTGTGCACACAGAAGGCTCTGCCAAGGCTTGTGCTCTGCCCACCTTGTGTCATGGATGCTCCCAGAAGGGCTGGCATCTGTGTGCCACTGCTGCCTGAGGGGACACTGCCACTGCTGCCCCTCTGCAGGGCTTTCACAGCTGTGACACTGGGGCTCTGGGAGTGATACTAGTACTGAGCAGGCACAGCTGGAGCAAAGCAGGGTCTGGTGTTTGCCAGTGGCTGGCCTCCAGAAACACAGGCCTCTTGGAATTCTGATCTATTTAATTAGAGAGACAGGGGCACATGCACAGAGAGCAAAGCAAATCTGACTACTGTTATCCATAGTGTCTTAGCATTTGTGCCTCTATCCATTCTTAAAACTGAAATAATGATTAAAGCCCTGCAAAATCTTCTAGGCAATTTGAAAATAATTTTATAGTGCTTACCAATGGAGACAAAAATGTAAAACATGCATGTGTGCAAGGTAGGAACTCAGAGATAATTCCTCACAATTATTTAAAACTGATCTCATGGATTTTTGAACCAGATTCTTCACTTATTTAGCATCTGTAACACCATGGATAGCTTTATTTTGGTATGTTCTTTTTAACTGTTGCTGGATGGTTTGGAAGAGCATATCCAAACAAGCTGCCCACTCAAAGCAATCATGTCTCACCTGCCTGTTTTCTATTTTTCTTTTTTTTTATCTGCAGCATTTGGCCTATTTCTAGTAGGGTAGAGACAGCTGATCCTTTGGAAGCTTGGGTACTGGAGTCTTTCTTTATTCCCCCTGCTGCACAATCCTTTGAGAGAGCTGGTAATGTGTTGACATGAGGTTTTCATGGCCAGGTAGTGCAATGTAGGTAATGTGCATGTGTAATGTGATATTCCTGCAATAAATTTGTGCCACTGTATTCTGTTCCACTAAAGGCAGATGAGGGAAGCAGTAGTATAAACCAGAACAATTTTTTTCCAGTTTAGGAGGAATTTTGGGTGGCCAAAGTTCTTCCTGTCCAAGAGGAGTGTTGCTTCTGGGCACAAAGTGTGAGTTTGTCTATTCAATAGGTCAATGCAAGATCTAACCCTGGTCTGCTTGCCTCTCCCAAAAGAGTAACAAAGGAAACCAAACAGATTGCCTCAATATCAGTATGGTACTTCCAACCTCAGGCTTTCCCAAATTGCAGGACTAGCTTAAAAATCAACACATATGCTGTGGCTTTTTTGCTTTTCCCCCAAAAGCTATCTCATAACAAGTGGTTAATTTGAATTTTTACCATTTAGTCCACACTGAGGTTTGAAAACCTTATTAAAAAGAAAAAATAAAAAAGTGGGATTTGCTGATAATGGACCTCAAAGAATGACACAATGTCATGAGACTTGAGATTAAATGTGGGGTAACATGCTAAAACATCTTGGTTTTGCATGTGTATTCCTTTGGGATTCAAATAGACCAGCACCTGTCTAGAAATCTAATTGCTTGGGCTTTTGTTCATTTAATTTAACCCTCACTTCTTGCCTCCCCATGGCTGATGCTGTCACCTTGTTCACTGTCATGATATGGAGGGCTGTTAACAGGCATGTGCAGAACATTAATGCAAGCCCATTTCTCTATCCTGCTGCAGTGCTAGGTCTTCTAGGTACAAGAAGTAATTGCATCCTCATCAGTTACTAATGTAAAATCACTGGAAAAGTCAATTTTTAATTCAAAGTGGAGAAACAACAGGACAGCTACACCTTAAGATGGAATAAATTTAGGTCACGCCTCACCCAGACATCAGCATTTTGTGCTGAGCCCTCAGTGGGTGTCATGCCTGAGCAGATCAGCAGTAATTCCACCTAATGAAGTGGGTAATTCAGGTAAGAGGTAAGTGGTCAACCAGACAAGTAAGACATCATTTTTAATTGCCACGAGAAATGTTTACACCTTCTGTGTACATCAGAGGGCTGTGATATGACAGGAGGCTCTGAAAAAGTGTGTTCTGTAAAACAAGCCTATGGCTTTCTCACAACACCTGGCATTTTTTTAAAAACCAGTCAAATAAGATGTCTTTCAAACAGGTGCTAAAGAACATTTGTGCTGAGCTTCCTGTAAAGCACAGGGGATTTCTCACCTTGTAGGGAAATGGCCCTGGAGAGCTTTGTGGAGACATGGAGCTGCTCTATGGGAGTGCTAACCATTACATATTAATGGCATAATTTGTCATTGGGTGATTAGTGCAGCACACCCCCGTGGTGACAACTGAATGTTTGTCACATTGCTAGGAGCAGAGCTTTCCTGTGAGGTGGCAGGGAGGAAGGAGGGTGAGCAGTGAAATGTTACCCTGGAGGAAAACAGCTCCTTGGTATTAAAACATTATAAACAAGTGCCTGTCTCCTGCTTGTGAACCACATCAGGCTCCCTTCCTGTGTCAGGTTCTGCGTGTAAATTAAGAACAGAAGTGCATTGATTATAGGGAAAAAGATAAAGCTGAAAATGACTCTATGGATCTGAGCACTGCTTGCCAGCAGACAAAATATTTGTTTCATGTTGAACCAGGCCCCTCAGATCTGACCTGGCAACGAAGGACAAAGAGCAGCTCTAATGTGGGTTACTGTAATCATTTGGAATAATCTTGGTGTCCTATTTAAATAATTAATATGCCGAAGGTGAACCCTCAATAGCCCTTCCTGCTGAGCCCTTTAACTCTTTTTCTCTCTCCAGCAGCTTAAGTTGACTCAGCCAGGTTGTGAGTTCAGGCTCTGGGGGATTGCAGAGCTCTTGCTGCTGTCACACTGTTGCTGGTGTAAATGATGGGTGAAGGAATGATGGCTGCTGCAATCAGTATTCAAAATGTTTGTCTACAAGCTCAGTGACTCATTAATTACAGGCTATAAAATGCTACATTGCTTCTCCTGTCCCACTCAATCTAATTTGCAGGCATTTAGCTCAGCCTTCTCCAGACAACACATTGATGCAGACAGTGAAAAAATACACAGTAAAATCACTGTTTTAGCTCTGTCAAGTTGCCTCATCCTTGAATTGATCCCAGAGGAGGAGAGGTAAAATATAAAACTAAAGTAAGGGGATGAATTATCATGGACAGTTCCTGATAGGTGAGGATTGTTTGTCCTTCTTCCCTGCACACTTCTTTGCAAGTGGGATTACTCTTTCTTTACAGGCAGATAAAACTGAGTTTGATCTTGTTGGTTACTACATGTTGTCATACAGATCCTTTTCTTTTTATTTTGCCTTCAGTATCTCTGAGGAAGGAGATTCCACAGCATCTCCAGGCAGCCTCCTCCACTGCTTGGCCACTCCCAGTAAAAAGCTGATTCATGATTTTAGGTGGAAATTTGTGTCTTTAATTTGGGTCCCTTTTGTCTTGTCCTGTCACTGTACACCACTGACAAGAGCCTGCTTCCCTCTTCTCCAGGCTGACCACTCTCAGCTCTCTCAACCTCTTCTTGTGTGGGAGATGCTCCAGTTCCTTCCTCATATTTCTAGCCCTTTGTTGAAGTTACTCCTTGTATATTGTGCTTTTCTCCTTCCTTGTTAAGTCAAAGGAAGCTTACATGATATAGTTAATTGATGCCTATGAAAGTAGCTGAAAACTTGGATGGAGATAATTTTTACTATCAGTGTTACTCAGAAACTTTGAGCACTGAGGTTTGTCCTCAGAGAACCCTCACCTGACAACACCCTGTCCAACAGGAAAAATGCCTGTAGAGGTATTCCTGCAGTAAACCAAGCAAGTCTAGTCAGAGGTGAATGCTGAGATAAAATATTGCTCCAAATATTCTTTATGGATTCTTAGATGAACAAAAGGTACTAAAGTCAGCAAGTCTTTATTTATTACCACTGATGTGTGGTTGTGTGAGCCTGCACAGGGAGAGTTCATGCTGTTAAATCTACACATCCAGAGCCTCCAGGGCTGTGCTGTTACACATTCAAGAGATCTGACTCCTTGGGGTGAATAAAATTTTTTCAATCCTAGTTGCAAGCAGAAACATATATGGAGACTCTAAAAGATCTCTTGGACAACTGTTCCTGTGTTTGACCACATCCAAACAAAAACCCCAAACAAACAAAAACCCCAAACAAACAAAAACCCCAAACCACCCAAAACCCCCTGACATTCTCTAAGAGGAGAAAAAGAAATCTTTTTCCTTTCCATTTCCATAGCAGGTTCCTTGTGCTGGCATTTAGGTAAGAAGTTTTGTCAAATGGGAAATGTTAAAGTGGATCCACTGACAGTTATGGAAGTGCAGTTAAAAGGTAGTAGAAAATTTTGAAGGGTAAGAAAAGCACTTGGGAAATGACATGAGAATTGCTATATATAAATAATGTTTTTCTCTGAATGGATTTTTACAGCTAGACTTAGAGGAGCCAGGCTGAGTTCAGGCCCAGTTGGACAAACAGACTAAACTGATAAAATGTCCTTTAAGACAAACTCATGGCCACCTTTGGTTGTAACCTTAAAAGTGGGACAACAAGAGTTGCTCAGAGAAGTTTTTCCAATCTAATTTACTCAGAGGTGCCAATCTCTCTCGCTTAATAATAATACTTTAAAAAACCCAATAACTAAAACCATCCATCATTTTCCCTTTGAGAAAAACCAGCTCCAACTGAGAAATCCTCAAGTCATCCAAGGAACAAATCTATCTTTTGTATTGTTTTGGATTTTATAGAACAGTGCATGGTTTAACACCCCACTTCCATTCATTGTCTATCAGTCCTATGAGTTTCCAAAGGAGGGTGAAAAAATGTCATCTCTTCCACTTATCTAGGTCATTTCAGCTTGTTATTCCAACTTTTCTCCAGTTTTTGCACTTTAAGGTGAGAAGGAAATTGTGCTGAAGTCACCATATGTAATCCCAGAGCAGAAGGCCTTTGGACCAATGCTGTCTGGTCACACCAGTGGGAGTGTTTCACCTGCCTGGCAAACATTGGGAAGGTTGGGTGCAAGGTAGGACTGGGCCCAGAGTTCTTCATTTCAGTCAGCTGAATTAATTCCCAGTGGGCAGGAAAATTGCTTCAAGCACAATCATTCTGGTTTCTATAAGACATTAAGACTCTCTTGATATCAGTGGCATTACATTTTCAGAAACATTCAGAAGCCATAAACTAGAGAGTGAAAAACATAAAGGCAGGTGAAAAAAGAAGGCAGATTTTCCAGTCTGCCAAACCCAGGTGGAATAATAGTTAGGCTGCATCTTTCCCTGGCAATGTGAACAGCCAGCATGGGTCTCTGTTTGCTGTATTAAAAATACTCATGTCTCTTGTGTATGACTGAATGGGAACAATGGACTCTGAAGCCAGCATTACAGGCAGTGAAATGCTGTTTTTTTTTTTTTTTGTCTAGGACAGGGTTTCCTATGCCATATTCTTGATGCTTTTCCTCTTGTGGGTTGGGCTGTGTTTCACGCACATATTTCATCCACAGCTGTACACAAAAGTAGAAAGGGAACACTGAAACCTTCCCATCCTATCAGCAACACCCTGAGGTAGAAATTGCTGTTCCAGAGTTGTTGAGAGGCAGGCTGGCTCTGTTTGGTGCCTAAAAGCCACCTGTAGCTACCTGATGACTGATCAGCTGCATGCAGTCCTTGCAATGAAATAGCAGAAATTCATGGAGCATAACTTGATCAGTTCAGTCGCTTCCCCCAGCCATAACTTTGCTGAATGCTGTCTAAGAATGCAGTTTATGCAGCATCTTCTAAAAGGCTAAAAACATGTGTGACAAGGCTAATTCAGCCACTGCTAATAGGTGATGTCAGGGCTGTGGAGAAATGTGTAGTCTAATGCATGTCTGCTATGCAGCATGTGAATTCAAAAAGAGTCACAAAGGCAAGTGTGTGTTAGCAGGAAATATGGAAGTGAAAGATGATGGTGGGGATGGATGAAAGTCAAGGCTCTATCATTATTTATTGTCTAGCAGTGTTGTTTTCTGAGTGTTTTTGGAGAAAAACTTGGAAGGTAAGGGGGCAGCCAGGGTGGTTGCTTCAGTCTGAATAACAACAGTATCCAAATGTGCAGCATGAAATCTGTTTTTGTGATCCTCATCACACTTAGAGAATCATTTGTGTGGCTCCTCATAGTGAACCTCTTGATCATGGTGAGCAGCATTGACATGTGGCTCAGAGAATGAAAGAAGGAGAACAAAGACAGTGCTGGTAAGAAATGGATGAGACAGGAACAGCAGGTAATGAAGAGGAACACAGCAGATAGGAGGCTTTAGATCATTTAAAGCATAATAGATGAGAAAGATAGTTCACTGCAGATAAATGTGGAATAATGATGACTATGATGAATCCTTTTTACTCCAGACTCTGTGTTTCACAAAACAGAGCTTTAAACAATAAAACCACCAAAACTTAGAAGTCAAAAGGCACAGCTCTGTGTGCTGCTAACGAATAGAGAACAGGAGGAAGATGAATATCTGCTTGGAGAATGGTGCTGCTGGTGGGGACTGGGATCCAGGATGCTCAGGGGTGGGGTAAAACAAAAAGGAAGAAAGAAGAAGGGGAGGGACAGTGAACCCAATGGCAAAATAAAAAGGTCAGCTAGCTGAAAAATGAGAAGTTTGGAATAGCATGCTTGTGTATGCAGACTTCTGATGTCAAGACAAATGATTTGGTCCTGGAACAGTTTCTCTCAGCTTATTGCTGGTGGTTATATTTTGAAAGCAGTTACATTACATGTATTTAGAAGGCAACTGTCTTGGTTTAAGACAATTTAAGAGTACACTCTGAAATCAGTCACCTCCCCTTAGTTTTAACCAAACCCTTTCCACCAATAAGGAGAAATAAATATGAATAGATTAAAGTGAAAGAAATAACGGTTTACTAAAAAATGAAACAGCAACAGGCAAAAAATAACAATAAACAATCACTAGATACAAAATTGGACTGAGATAAACTAGACAACTTTGAATGAATAGGTTAAAGTACAATCACACTTTCTAGCTGGGGAGTGGGATGACAGGAACTTCTAGCCTACAGTCAGGAATTGGACTTTTTTAAAACTGACTTTGTCAGCTTTTGACTGTCTGCTTGTATGAAGAAGTGGCAGCTTTGTGTCTAGATAATACTTAGACTTGCTGGTCTGTTTGTAATTCTGTCTCTTGTGCACTGGAGCCTATGTCACAGGGCGTACTATTTCATTTGAGATCTTTAAAATGAGCTGTTAAAATGTGGTGTACAGAACATATACACCTTTTATTCCATGTTTTATAGCCATCTTGAAGGTCAAATGAAAATCTGGTGGGTCCTTTCTGAGCTATTTCTCTGCTCCATTTCACAGTGCATGTGCTTGTCTTTTTATTATCCTATTATACTGTTTTACTATACTATTATTGGTTGAAATTAGTAAAGACATAAGAGGGAGGGTTTAGTATCCCAAATGCAATCTTTGCAACTTGGATTTTTATACTGGTGAAAAAGGCCCCATGACCACAGGTACCTTTAGAGCATAATGGTGCTCCAATCATTGTCTTTCTATCAAAGGAAAAACATCTTTATCCATCACTTAGGAACCCTTGTCAGCCTTTAGCATTAGCAAATGAACCAGCACACCTCAAAAAGAAATACAGGGGGCACAAAAGTGGGAGAACTCTTGGCACAACAGGCCTTTCATTTCTCTAGTTAATATCAAAGAAACAGATATTAACTGTGGTTTTTGTTAACAGGGAGAGGTGATAAAAGATTTTTTCATGTGTTCGGGGGGGATAAAGCTTGGTTGAGCTGCTCTCCCTGGCCCTCATCTCCTCTGAACTGCAGCTGCTCATGGGAGTGGCCTCTGCTGTGGATGCTCTGGGGTTCTGTGTGCCAGGAATGATGCAGTGCTCTGCTCTGTGCTTGTCTTTAGCAGTAGGATAACATGAAGTTTTCAACCCATTCATTCTCTTGTTATGTTCAGAGCTGCTGAACAGCTGTTCAGGCTTTAATCTGTGCCAGAGATGGGTTGGGAGCACCCAGCCACCAAAGTGGAAGTTTCCTTTGGAAGCACTGGATGTAATATCAGTTTGAGTGTGGCCAGAGGATCTCCTGACCAGCTGGGAAAATTCTGAAGGGCAAGAGTGTGGGGCTGTGCATCTAGATCTTGGTTAGAGCTGTTGGTTCAACCACGCTCTGTAAATGGTTTGAAGAAGGTCAGAAATTCAAAAATGTGTGTTTTGATGTGGAGAGGCAAACAATGTTCATACTCTCAACACCTGAAATGTCAGAGTAAGGATCTCTGCCCATTACTGTGGGGGTATCTCACAATCTCTCTCTGGTTCCTTTGCACTGGTTATTATTTCCTTCCTGTTTATGTGATGCCAGACATTTAGCATCCCTTCCTTTGGAGCTGGTGGTCTGTCGATATTCTCTTGGTTTAAATCTCCATTCTTGTGTCTTTTCTCAGAAACACTTTTCTTCTCATGCTGATGGTGGCAATGTGCTTCTGTGGAGGAAGGATTTTATGAACACTTGGACTTATCTGTGCTGCATCCTTACAGATGCCTCAAAACCCTGGACACTGGG
The DNA here is from genome assembly GCA_013398275.1 of Promerops cafer. Lineage (NCBI taxonomy): Eukaryota > Metazoa > Chordata > Aves > Passeriformes > Nectariniidae > Promerops > Promerops cafer. The sequence goes on from VZSE01007460.1 coordinate 743,072, forward strand.
CACAAGATATGTTCAGAGAGGACATGATTTCCCTCATTTCAGCTTTTCTGGTAATGAGTCATATCTAGAGTTAAAAGCTGAGAATTGTCTGCTCTGAAAAGTCCAAACTTCCATCTTTTTTAGCTCTTATTCCTGTGGAGTGCTGCTATTTTGGTGACTTATGGTGATAACCTAGTTCCACATAAAGGACTCTTAACCTGAATAATCAGTTACCTAGAGATGCACCAAACAAGCTTTTGGCATTTGAAAAGGAGTTCAAAAAATGTCACACTGGTAAATATTTTAAATTAGGAGTCCTAAGGGTGTGGATATGAATACACTGAGAATATTTTCACTGTGCCCTGGTAAATGAGCACTGCCAGGATGGTTGTGGCAATTGGTCCATTAGCACAATAAACTTGTGTGCTTGGATATGTTGATAATCTGGATGGTTATAAAAATTTCCTAGGAGATATCCTTCCCCCCTGTAGAAGGGAATTTGCTAGCTGTAATCCAGAGAATTTTATCTATTTGTAATAGATCCGTGGTGTTTTGCTGTCCAGAGTTTTCCATCACGTGACTGAGCTGAAATCTTTGCACCAGACAGAGGGAAGACAAGCAATTATTAGGTATTTATTCCCTTATGGTAGAGCCACACACTGATACTGGAATTTCTACTGAAGCACTGCACAAGTAAGAGGGTGTTTTTACAGGCAGGTAGAGCGTGGCCTGAAGGATGTGCTTTCACTGATAGAGAGAGAGCAGGCACTTCATGGCACTGAACTGGGCACTGTCAGCTGAGGCAAAATTCCCATTTCATTCATGGATGAATAGGAGGTCATTTTTGTAGGAGGGGATGGTGATGTGTGTATCAAATGTTCTTCTTCTCCCTGACAGGACAAGGTTTATAATCACAGATAGGCCATGCTTGAGTTGGCACACACTTCCAGCAAATGACATTGGATATTAGTGATTCTGCCTGATCTGCAGGAAGCAGCTCAAAGCTGCAATTCTGCAGAATCACTGCATATTCCATATTCTTACAGTCTTAAATTGAAGCCTTTCTGACTTGGAAATTAGATCCCCAGTGCTGCAAATGGTGCCAGAGTGATTATTTGTCCCACAGCAAAACAGGAATAAACTTGTGGCAAAGTGGTTTCTTTCGCATGTGGTCTGTATTTATAGATACATAGATTTATAGCAGCTATTTTAGCATGAGATATGGGCTAGAGGTGTTTTGGGGCCTTTAAAAAAAGGCTGATATGTGACAGAAAGGGAAGGCTGAGGGATATGGAAAGGGATACTTCCAAAGACAACGATGCACTTGTGGGAGACAGAAGCTAGATGACACAAAACTCTTAAAATGATGATCCACCAAAATCAGAAAGTCTTTCCAAAGGGGTCATGGGAGAGGAATATTAATGTGGGTTGTCTGTGGCAAAAGGGGATCTGTGATGGGCCTCAGCAAAGATGCCTCAGTGCAGGAACACAGTCCAGGACCACAAGGGAGGAAAGGGAAGATACAGGAACAGGCAGTGAGAGAATGAAGGGTAGAAAATTGATTGCTGGTGCCAGACACTATTGCAGGAGAATTAGCATTGGGCTGGAGCAGTGTAAGTGTCAGCAGGAGCCTTTAACCACAGTGCTGGATGCAGGAGGATGAGCAAATGCAATGACTTTGAACTGCAGTCCTAATGTCTTTGTTCAGTAAAGTTTGCTTTCTGGATGGTTAAAAAAAAGGAAAAAAAAGGCCTTTTATTTTCCAACCCACCTTTAAACTCTAAAAAAATAGCACATTTCCTCCCTTTATACTGTACTATAAACAGTGGAAGTTCCATCTCCTCCCCTTTTTCTGAGTCTTTTTCATGTCAGAGCCCTCTCCAATGAACAGGCTCTTCTGTAAAGAATGCAGAGCTCCGAGTCACCTGCTGGTTTTACCTCTGTCATTGCCTATACTGGGCTCCTTTTCCTGAAATGCTCACTGGACCTTTCAGCCACCTGCCTTCTGGTGGGTAATGTCATGTCAGGAAGAAACAAGCAGCGTGTGATGAGGCAAGAGCAAGGTCTGACTTCCCCTTCAGTGCCTTAATTTTGTTTGCATCTCCCAAAGGTGTTGCTTTCCCATCACCACTGGTGGTAGCACCTGTTACCAGTTGGAAACAATACAGAATGAGATTGGGGGTGTTATGTCAGTGCAGTTCTTGCTCACTTCTCCCACAGCACGGGGAACCTGCATTGTTCTGCTCACCTGTGATGTCAGCTCCCTTGCATGCACAGTGTTTGACTTTTATTATGTGCTGTTTGCTGTGGCTGGTGCTTGAAACCAAGGAATTTCTCAGAGCTAAGTCCATGTTCAGCATCTCTGTGAATGTCAAAACCCCTAAATATGCTTTTCTGGTTCTTAGAGAGTACAATTTTTCAAGATGAATTCAAGGAGTTGGAGGACACTCCTGTCTTTAATAGAGCAGCACTTTTGAGATGTGAAGTTCAGGACATTTCTTATGAAATATAATAATTCTGCCTTAATGCAGCAACTGGAGGCAGGACATTCAGTTGTACACACAGCTGAAGATACGCTACTGATATTTGAGTAATGGGTTTATTTGCACATGCCTTAGAAAGAAAGAAAACTTGTGTGAGATGATTATTTGGGAGAGTTGGCTGGATGAGGATAAAGAAAAAAAAAAGTTGGGATGGGAAAATGGAAAGGAGTTAATTCAGATGATGCTTCCCACTCCTGTTTGTCTCCACTACCCTGCAGGGACTGATCACACTCTGCTCACAACTGCTTCCACCTGGAAGTGAAGAGAGCAGAACCACTTTTTTATGGCACTTGCAAGCCACCTGCCTGACTTAGAGGCCCTTAGGTTTTTATAATTTCTATAAATACAATATTTGTATCTTATTTTTTCCTGACTTTTTTCCCTTCAGTATTACACTGTTTCCTTCAGGCACTTTAACCTATCGAGTGAATGATCTAGTTCATTCTCTAACAAATCCTTAATGATGAAAACTGTTACGTTCTTTAGACCTTTTCCTTTATCTTTCCATCATGATACATTAATCTCTTTGCAATTATTTTTTTTTTTTCTTTCAGGTTTACATCCCTGGAAATGCATTCTCACTCAGGCCTTTTTCAGTTAATATAAAAATTAGGTTTTTCTTGACATTTGTTTAAAATAATTTACCTAAGGAGCAGAAATAATACCTGGAGCTAATTTCACTAATTTCACTGATATTACCCAGGGCTGCATATAAATCACTGTGCACATTTCATTTCCTTGACCACTAATTTTGCTGTTCTCTCTAGAAGTGCTGACTGGGGCTAGAGAAATCGTTATCCCAGACTTTCCTGAGACACACTCTGTTATTTTTACTTGTAACAGGATCTATGATAAATTGAGTTCATTAACTTCAAGCCAGTCCCTAGCTCTTGATTTCTAATCAGTTTTTATTTTGCTTGGAGATCACTGGCTGCTAAAGCATAACATCAGTCTTCAATCAGAAGTGAAATTAATCTCTCCTTTTAGGGCTGAGAGGCAAAGGGCCTCTTCTGAAGCTTGCCTGAAGGAGGTTTAGTTTTTATGCTCATGCTCTTCATAACCTGCCTTCCATCAGAGGTTGCTGTCTCCAGAGTCCTGCCAGCAGAGCATTTTGTGCCAGAGTCCTCTGAGTTATTCCCAGCAGTCTGAAGGGCTGATACCTTGGCATTTTCTGAAATCAGAGGAGGGTAAACTCACAGGATTCACCTCAGCAATGGTAGGAGTGGCAAGAGCCTCCAAGCCCTCTGTGGTGCTGCGTGGTGACCAGTGGCAGGTGCACTCTGTAGTTGTCATTTGCAGGTGATGGGCAGTGGAAGAGCTGAGCAGAAATGGCCCCAGCCTGAGCCAAGCTTAGTGCTGTGATGTTCTTCCCATCCATTCTGGTGTCAATCTGAAAACCCAAAGAGGCAAAGATGTGTCTGTTGCACTGAATGCTGATGTGGATTGGTGCAGGTGGTGGAGAAGACTGTACAGCCTTGGGAAACTGCAATATTTAGGTGAAAATTACTCATTAGCTGGAAGGTTCAGTGTGGCTCCTTCTGCTGTCTTGAGGGCAATGCTGCTCTACAGCAGTGCTGATCCAGGGCTTTTCTCTCCAGGGTAGGCAGATCCATCCCAAAGAGCCTGGAGCCACGCCTGGGGAGCCTGGCTTGGCCAAGGGGATTCAGGTGCAGTGTATCAGTACAGACTGACTTTGGGTGCAATTTGCAACAATCACCTGACATTGTCCTCTGAGCTGATAACACCTGCAGAGATCATAGTTTGAAGGGAGAAGTTTTCTCAGGACTTCCTTTATCAGGAAAGATGGTCCTGGCTGACCATCATGTGGGGGAAGCCCTCTGACAGTTACACAGTAAGGATAAATAAGATTTAATGCCTCATTCAGTAGGATTTAAGATCCCTTTGTATGATGCAGGATGAGTTTGCCTGCTCCTGAGGTAGGGAGGAGATAACCAGCTGCTGGTCATGCGAGTGGAGAGGACATGCTCAGGAGTCAGCAGCTGTTTTTGATTTATTGAGTAACAAGACATCCTTGATGCCAAGCACACAAATTTCACTTAGAATAATGGCTGAAACAAAATATCTGTTNGAGGCTGAGCTGAATTTCTTGTGCCTAAGGTTGGCCTGGCAGGTTTTCACAGCCTCATTTCCCTTTTGGTACTCCTTACCTTCTGGAACAGGAGAGCTGGGTCACTGCCTGTATGCTGATCTGCTGAAAGGTGACTTGAGAGACAGAGGCTGTCAGCTCTGTGACTCAAGCCAAATCCAATTCCTTGAGGATTTGTGCTGCGTTCCTTGCTGCTGTAATTTAGCAGGGCTCTGTTGATTTGGTAGTAAATTTAGCTTTTTTAACCTCTAAAAAGCACCATTCCAGTAAGGTGCAAATGAAGCTGTCAGTCTGACAACTTGGTCTGTAGCCCAATCACTAATCCTTGGAAACAAAATAACCAATGCAAATTTCAATGGCTGAAACAAAATATCTGTTTGCTATGCCTCTTTAATATTACTATGTTTATCAATAGATACATGGAAATGGACATTTTCAGTATCTTGGATTAATTTTTTTTGCCTTAACTGAGCTATATGATTTTGCCTTAGGTCTTGGAGAAGGCTTTGCTGACCTTGGAGGATGTGAAAGGCCAATAAAATGTGCTCGTGCGAGATGTGTTCTGTCTTCCTGGGGAGCAGAAAATGCATCTGCAGGAGGTAAGCCTGACGAATATTTCTGGGTCTTGGTTTCAGGCATTTTGAAGACGTGGACACTCTAAAATGTGTTACCTCCCCTTAGTTTGAACCAATCCCTTTCCTCCGTTATTACAGCACGATTATCCCAGAGCGAAAAGATTTGGATTCCTTTTGCTGTCCTGTATAACTCCTCAGAGAAAGGGCACAGCCAGAAATTCTCATCAAGAAAAACATCAGTTGTTTCAGAAATAATTAGATGCCTTCTATTGACACACACTTAAACCTTGCTCTTATTGTCTCCTCTCTTGTGTGTGGGAATCAGAAAAGTCTTATTTATTAACGCTTCAGACACTTTAAAGCTGTGACCAGATGAAATCAGGAGAGACTGTTAGGCTTTCAAAACTTAGAGAATATAATTATTTAGGCCATTTGCTAGGAGAAGGGTTTAGGTTTTTCACTGCCCTGGCAAGTTAAAAGGCCTTTGTATCTGAGAGAGCTGTAAGATCCTGACGAGATGGATGAGTTTTACTAATCCTGTGGTGAAGGGCAAGGGACATTTCCTTAATAAAGACTAAAATTTTTTTTTTTATTAAATTTCAGTCAGGTATTATCAGGGGAACTTAGAAGGACATTGTTAAATTAACTACATACTAGGTTCTTTGTGTTAAACACTTTAAAAGAATTCAATATTTTATTCCTAATTTTAGTGTTTTATGGATTAGCAGTACAAAAAAATGTTGTGGCTATAACAAGGCCTTGTAATTATCTGCAAAAGCTGGTGGGGCATAGGAAAGCTTAAAATCTGAGTGAGGCTCAAAATCATCTGGGAGAACCTGGGTCACACTCATTCCCATCACTGGTGCTCAACTTCCAGCCTTCCTACTGGCAAATGGGAATCTTCCAACCCTGATTTACCCTGGAAAGTGTAATTCATTTAGAGTTCAGCTTTCAGCTGGGTCTTACAGCCCAATTAAAAGAGATGAAGGTATAAAGACACAGCATGGGAATGCCAAAATGAGGCATTTGTTCAACAGCAAACCATATCCTCTGTGAAAATACAGTGCTCAAACTTCACAGTGCCTAAATCTCAGCATCACACTGGGTGTGAGGAGCAAGTTCTGGTCATTTCAGAAAAAAACTTTCAAAAGCTTTTTGAAGGTGTGCACTGTCAAGCCATACCAATAAACAGAAACAGCTGTATCTTGTGGCTGCTGAAGGCAGGAACAATTGCTCCAGATCCTGGGGAAATTCCTTGTACCTTGCAGGATGAGGTGCCTATGTAGAAGTACCACAGTAGCTGTGCAGGAGTACTTTCTCACAGGAATTGCTGGTGGCTTCCTCCAGCAGTGTGAAGTGACAAAATAGGGGAAAACTCTTCCTCCCTTTAGGGATGAGAGTGGTAAATACGTGGTTTTGTGAGTTGTATTCCAGCACAGTAACACTCAGGCAGACATCCAGAGCATAAAGTCTCTTTCTGCTTGTGTTGTTCTGTGCATGTTGGTGTTAATGCTTTGAGGGCATGGAGTGCAGCATTGCACTTCAGGACTTATAGCAGCATGGCTTACAATTTAATTTTCTTTTGTTTGATTTGGTGACTTTAATACACAGGTTCTGGTTTCTGGATTATCCATGGAAAAAAGAATTCTCAGAAAAGGCCTCTTTCCTTGAAATAGGTTTGGCCCTCACAGTATGCATTATTTCTTTATCTCCTGTCAAGGAAAAAGTCATAAAATTATTCAGAGGCTGCAGGGAAATCCAATGGCATCTTCACTTACTAGTGTTTGTTTTGTTTTTCTTTAAAGCACTATAAGAAGAGGCACATATCACAGTAGCTGCTTGGGACTCCATGAGGGGAATCTGCATATTCTTTTTCCCATTAACTTGTGTCTTACATAAATCAGGGATGTCACAAAGTGCTCACTGAACATGGTGTTCCTTCTCTCCCTTCCCTGCTTTAGGAGAAGACAAGCTGCTGGGTGTCTGTCATGTTAAAACATTCCACCTGGTAATAGCCTGAGTGCTGTGAGCTTTTTCACTGTACTGCATATTGCCATGGGGGATGTCAAATACCTCTTCTCAGGATCTTTGCAACTTTTTTATTCATTGCTATCAGTAGTGTGAGGAAACTTGTTTAAAAAAAACCACTCCAAACAAGTGTAAGCCAAAGTAGGAGATGCAGCAGGAAAGAAACTCAAAGTATTAAATTTGTGTTTTACATTAAGCTACATCATGGTATCTTACCGTGGGTTTATCACATAAAGTGCCATTTAATCTGTGGGGAGAATCATGGAGCTGGTTTTCACAGGAGGGCTTTTTGCCTGTCCTGAAATATGGATGGCTGTAAAATGGTGGGTCCTACTCTCTGAAAATAAATGCACTCCTTAGGCAGGCCTGTAGGTTGTTCTTGGACTGAGTGAACTGAACCATCTCTGAGGAACGTTTTCTCTGCCCCTGATGTCTCCTGGGAGCTGCAGCACATGAGGACATGGCAGTGGCTAGGAGGGGACCTTGGCAATCATTGCAGTGCCTTGACCTTGTGGTCCATTTGCTCTGGTGTCCATATCCAGCAGTAATGGCTTCTATCAGGTGCTTCAGATGAAAATGTAAGCAAAGATAATGCCCTCCACCCTGTAATTATTAGAGTCTAATTTTTGAGACATCAAGGTTTACATCGTTCCTGTTTCTTGGTGTTGTGTTGTTTCATGAATTGAATTGGACAGCAGAGTAACATGAGAGACATATATTGTATATAACAAGTGGCATATATTCTTAAAAATCCTGGGCTCCTTTTGCCTTGCAAGAGTACCAAGTCTATGTCTGAGTTATGACTGCTCCAGTGGATTTTAGTATTTCTCACAAATACTCTCTGGACAATGTAATCTCTCTGTTTATCCAGTCTTGATGAAATGCAAGAGGAGCATTGTGGCCTATCATTATGCCACAAATCAGGAAAGGCCAATTTTAAATGCAAATTTTGTCTTTTTGAAAGGATTGCCAAGCTGCAGTGTGCTGAGTAGAGCTGCCTGCATTCTGAGTGCTCAGAATGTGCTGGGTTTGGTAAAAGGCTATAATTTTCTATTATAATAATACAGCTGTAGGGAATTATGTGGTAGCCAAATTCATATCAATTTTCCCAAGAATTAGAAACAGTCCTACTCAACCCCAAAAACAAAGAGGAATAAGGAGGTGGTAGCATCCAGCAGGATGATCATAGAGCAGATTGTTTTGGAATGTTACCAAGAAGTCATCAAAGCTGTGAAACTGGGCCTGACTCCCCAGTCCCAGTTCTTGATTGTCAGGAGAAGACAGCAGAAGAAAGAGCTGGAGGATGGCAGACCACAAATAATTTGAAGATAAGGAAAAAAAAAATAATGAAAAAAAGATAAAAAAAACCCCATTAAAAATACAAATTTCAGGAAAATATCTGCTGAAAGGAAAATCTTTATAATTCAGCTCTGAGGAACCCATTGAAGTTAGTGGGACTACACACCTTAAGAAAATGCTTAAATACTTTAATGCTTTGCTGTATTTGTGATATGGACAGAAATTACACAGCTGGAAAATTCCAAAGAATTAATGAAAGCAGAAAAATAAGTGGAATGAGACTGTGATGAGCAGGAGAGAAGGCAGGGCTGATACCTGCCATATTAAAAGAGGAAAGCAATGAAGTGGCTGAGGCTGCTTTGTTAGAATTAGGGAAAAAATAATCCTACACCGCATCCTGTACGTTAATTAGCAGCAATAAAAATAATTGTTCCCTCCAGCTTGAAACTGTGGCTAATTGCACTTAAGTGTTCATTGCAAGCTAACATAATTAGACCTTCACTGTGTTTCATAAATACATGGCTTCAATTATGCAGGGAGGGAGGAAGTGTCCTTTGTAGCTCTTTCCTGTCTTCCTTTCCCTCTACTTCCACAGCTGTTTCTTAGCCTTCCTTTTTAGATGATCCTCTGTGTGTGCTGGAACTGATTATGGAGGCAATTTCTTACTGAGACAGAGTTATGCTGGTTCTGTCCCTTGTGACAGGTTCGGTAAGATCCAGCTTGGCAGAAGATTTCAGGAGCTTCAGCCTCACCAAAGCTATGCTTTCATGTCTCTGATCCCCAGTACAGATCCCAAATGCCTAGTTCAAATAATAAGCTTTTGTAAAATGACAGAGGAAGGCACTAAAAACAAGGAAAAAAACCCTCAACAAGCCCAAAGATTTTCTGCCTTTCTAAAAATACAGTTTCCTTATAAAACAACTTTAATTCTTTAGGTGATGTATGTTCCTGTGTCTGCAACAGGTTTGTGTTGACTTTTTCCCCTCCCACTGACGTATAGAGGATAGAAAGGCATTATGCATTTCATTACCTTTGGCTAGAAGTTGCAGTGATGTTCTCTATTGCTATTTGAGGATGAAATATTGTCTACCCATTCTCCATCCTTTCTCTCATGTCCTAATTTAGATGCATGCAGCTCCTGGAAGTGGCTCCATTTAGCCTCGTCCCTATTTTTGTCTCTCTTCCACCTTTATTTTCGTCGAGTCATGAAACTAAAAACGCAGACCTTAGGCTGGGAAGCAGCCACTGACATGGAGCTCTCTGGCAGCTGGAGGATGTGCATGCTCTGTCACACTGCTGCCAGCAGACCTGCTGCTCGTCTCTCCAGCTCACAGGAGCTGTGGGATGTCACCTGCACCTTCCTGTGCTCCCTGCCAGTCATTAGCTCTGCAAGAGCTGGAGGTGACAGATTTGGGAGTGGTTATGGCTAAAGGAGTGCAGTGGTGCCTGCCTAGAGAGAAAGGATGGGGAAAGGAGAGCTAATTGAGCATGAAAACAGCCATGGAAAAGACGAATGGTTGGAGGAGGAGGGAGAAGGGAATGGTTGGAGATGAAAAGGCTGTTCAGCAAAATAAGCAAATAAGCAAACAAAGGAATTGCCCCAGGCTGTGATTCCACTAGACTGAGCAAAATAAAAGCGAGCCTGGTTAGTATGTGGTAGGAAGCAGTGGGGATCCCAGGGTTTAGCATGGCTGTCCTTCCCCTGCATTTAGCTGTGTGACACCTTAATGGCTGACTTTGTCACAACAGAGATTTCCCACCCGAGTCTCAGCAGCTCTCTTCTGGTAGTTGCCATAATATTGTGCTGATTGATTCTCTAATGGTTTTACTGCTTTGCCTCACCTCCTGTCCTGACACCTTGTGTAGTGCTGCTGTGGACTCTTGAACTCCTGTTGCACGCTGAGCTGAAGTGACTTCTGCCACCTTCAAGTGCTTGTGGCTCTACCCTGGGATGAGAAGGACAGGCCAGGGCTGTCTCAGGAGGCTTTGCCTTTGTGCAAAGCCTTTCAACCTGAGATAGGAGTGATTGTGTTACAGAGTAATGATAAAGTAAGGACTGAAACTGAGATCGAGGTTTTGCGCCCCTAATTTGGGAAACTTTGTAATTTCATGGCTAAGTTTAAGGATTAAAAAGGCAACATCCTTTGCAGGCTTTTTAAACAGCATATCCATAAATGAAAAGGCTGAAAGCCATTCAAGTAAAAAGGGACCTCAGGAGTTCTTTACTCCAAACTCCAGCTAAAAGCAAGGTCAGCTGGTCAGAGAAGTCAGGCTACTCAGAGAATTATCCATTTGGACCTTAAAAATGTCTGCTAGTGGAGGCTGCATTTCCCTGGGCAACCTCTGTCCCTGCTTGACTGCTCCAAGGCAATAAAGTTTTCCCTTGTGTCCAGGTGTATCCCTTCCCGTTTCCATTTATGCCTGTTGTTCCTCATGCCCCCACAGTGCTGTGAAGGGCTTGGCTCTATGCTTTTTGTAACATTCTCAGAGACGGTTCTTCCTCCAAATCCAGCTCCTCAAGCTGAACAAGCCCTCAGCCTGTCCTCACAGGGTGAGTGCTGCAGACACCAGCCACACTGAACTTGTTCCAGTGGTGCCTTGCACTGGTTTTCAGCCCATGTAGCTGCCTATGCATCCAATGTAAATTACAGGCTTGGATTTGTGTCTGTTTTGGGGCACAGTTTAAAGAGCTAAAGCTAAAGTACATGGCATGGATTGCTCTCCCCTTGTGCCCAAATTAATCCATTTTCACCAGGAAGGCCATCGGGTTGTTTGTGACTTGCTGTTCATGAATTATGTTCTCTTGGTAAACACAACAGTGCTAAATTTAACCAGGGAAGAAACCAAAGTATTGCTCTGCTCTTTGTGGAGGAAAGCGAGGTGGTCTCAGCACCAAGCCTGCCAGAGTCCAATCAATGTTTGGACAATTCTCTCAGGCACATGATGTGATTCTTGGGGCTGGTCTTGTGCAGGACCGTGATCTTTGTGGGCTCCTTCTGACTCGCAAGATTCCACAATTCTGTGATCTCTGCATCTCCAGTGCCACTTTCGAATGCATTAAATTCCAAGTGCCACAAATCCTCATGGATTTAAAGGTGAGCAGTGGTTAGTTTTCTTTGGGAGGCTGACCTCTAGTGTTTCACTAAGACAAGCTCAAGAGAAGAGGAACAGCAGAGGAATGGAGTGAAGCCCAAAATATGTCTGCATTGACTAGCATTTTATGAGCCTGAAAGATACTTTATTTAATAATAAAAGAGCAAGTGTTGCTATGGTATCTTGAGGTATATTTATACTGCTACAGCCACATAAGGATCCTATGATATTTTTCAATCTTTATTTTAATTACTGAGTTCAATTTTTGAAATTGTGGGGACCTCTTTCATTTTTTGATTATGCAGTTTTCTGTGAGATTGAAATATTAATTGAAACAAGAGCTGTCTTGCTCTTTCTTGAGAAGAAATCAAATAATCTCTGAAGCCCCAGCTATATGCAAGATTTGATTAAAATTCTCATGAAGGTCACCAACACAGCCAGTGCTGAAACACAGTTATTTTCCATACATGAAAAGCATGAGCTCAGTCTTAGAAGCCAGACAGAGATACCTACTATGCATGGTGGGTTTCTCTGTCTGCCTATGTAAAAATCCAAAACACTGGCAGGTTTTTATTGCTTCAGGTCAGACTCCACAATGCACCACGGTTCAGCTCTGAGGACTCTTGGCCACTTTTGAATTCCTGCTGATTTGACATCATTCTCCATCTACTCTCAGCTGATGTCTGGGAGAGTGGAAAAGGTGTTTGATTGTTTTGCTGATGCAAAGGTGTTCATAAAGCCGGTGTTTGTTTATAGAGCAGAATGAGAAGTACTCCAGCTCTTCCTCTGGTATTCCAGGGAAAGATGTTTGTCCCCTCATCTGAACACTTTCATGTACGTTATGGAGTTTTTTTTTATTTTTATGAAAATGCATAATTTCAGCTGTGGGCAGAGAGTATAAGTTTTTGAAACAAGAATGAGATCTTCTCCAGAACTTATTTAAAAAGCAGCAAACATCACTGGCTCACATAATGTCCACAGGCAAAGAAATACTTTATGTTACTCTAAACCAGCCTTTGCTGCTGTTGGGAAGTTCTTGCAGAAGGCTGCTTTTCCGTGCAGTGCGTTATTCCCATCCCACACCAGCTCAAACAGCCTGAATTTTTCATCTTCTGGCAATGGTGCTGGACATGTATTTATTTTAAAGGAAAGCTGCTGAGAAAATCAATCTTGCCTGAAGAGCTGTATACTGAGACCGTGCCTCAGAATATCTGTTTTATTTTTGCTGCACAGAACTTTAGTGGCTGGTTTTCAGAGATGTTAGTTTGACTTGGTTATGTTGCTTTCCATAGGCATCAAAGTGAGAGTTAGTATAAGGAACAAATAAACATGCATTTTTCACTGAGAAAGTAAAAGGTATGTAATACCAGACAAGTGAGGAGTTGTAGAAATGTAGAGGTAAACCTGTTTGTGTCCTTGGAGCACGTCATTCCATGGCAATATGCCTGAGACTTTGTAGCATGATTGAAAAATGTGTGTTACTGCCATATGAAGGGTTTTGAAGTGTACTCCTCACTCAGGCACAAGATCTGTGTTGTTTTGGCATGTCTGATTTTTCTGGAAATCATTACATCTGGGATGATTTTTCTTTTTTGTGCTGTAGTACATATCCCTTTAAAAGAAGACATTTTGCCCTTCTAAATTCACTCAATGTCTGTGCTGTTAAAACTGCCTATGGCAACCCACAATTTCTGGTTTGTAAAAATGGGCCTACCTTCTTTCTTTTAAGCAGGGTTTTACTTTTTTGGCTTCATGGTTCCATGACTATGTAGAAATCAGATCCAATGTTCAACCTAGTGTTTTTATCTGTGAGGCTGAATAAAGTGGATCAGCCTCATCATCCACGTTTCTCACGTGCAAATAAAACTTTGTCACTGTTAATTATTTCAACTGAACCAAAACATTTGGGGCCTATATCAGAAATTCACAAAATTAGGTTCACAAAAGCAGAAAGATTTTGGGTTTTTTTTTGTTAGTGAAGCCCTTTACTTCACCAAAGTCTACCAAATTTTGAGAACAGAAAACGTGCTGCATTAAGAGAAATCCCAGAAGCATTGCAGGAAATGTTACCTAAAGACAAAACTGAAAAGTCTGGGGTTGGGGCTCTTTTCTAATGAATGATTGAAACGTTTTTTGTTCCACCATACCCTGGATCAGACCCAGAGCAGCCTCTGTTTGCACAGAGGTGGTGCCTTGTTAGGCTGCACTGTTTTTGAAACAGATCTAAATCCTACTTATTTCTTTTGGTTTTAGCTTGTAGGTGATATCTCTCCTTTACTTGCTGGCTCTGAATTCTCTCTGGAAAAAATTTGGTTTTGGTAGTGTGCTCATGCTCTTTCTTTGTCTGTCAAGATATTGGTTCCATCAGCTGAATTTTTTTGTTCCAAGCTGTGTGTGAACAGTTGTTGAATGCCTAGTAAGGCTTCCATTTGCCAAGCAAATCTACTTCTAGTACTTAAAATTCAACTTCACGTGAAATCTTTGCTGGTGGAAGATCTATGCTCAGTAGAGCCTGTGATAAAGAATACTTTAGATACTTTCTGTGGCAAAGAATACTTTAGGCTGTAGCCAGAGTTATAAGTGCTGAGGAATTAAAGCACAGGTTTCATCATCATGCTATTTCAGGAGGGAGAAATTAGTCATAGAATATTTGTTTTTTTGAAAAATCTGGATCATACTGACAAGACTGGACTGCTTAACAGTGAAAATTATGTAGGTTCTGGCTTGAATATGGAGTGGAATATATTAATATTACTATTATTGACTTGCTTGACTTACTGTTATTGACACTTTCCTTTCAGATGCAGGTCTTCTGTTCTTGAATTTGCCCTTCTTGAGTCCCAGTTCCTCATTTTAGAAAAAAATACTTTAGGCAAGAAGTTTTCTTGCCGTGCTCCTGTGGGATTTGAGTTCTTGCAATACGAATGTGCTAAAATTCAGAATTTGTAGGTGTGCAAAGGGGTCTTTTAATTGCTGTGCAATTGCATGGGGAGTAAACACATCAGGGCCTGCAATTAGAGACTCAGTAAGCAGTTGAAAATGTTTTTCTAATTTTTCAGGTGCATTCCCAAAGGCACAGGTATGCCTGTTACAGCACATTCTTATGACTCTGAAGTGTACAGGGGAAACTGACTTTGGCATGCACGGGTAGGCTGAGTATTTTAGTTCTGGAGACAACAGCAAACATGCATATTTTATGTTGAGTACAAATTAGCCATGCAGGATCTCAAATGAGTGCCTGAGGGAGGGTGCAGAGTGCTGAAATTAGAGTCTGAATGAAATCTATTTAGCATTAAACCAGTCCAGTCCAGAGCTGGCTTCTCCAGCTCCATTAATTCCAGTGTCAATCAGTCCAGCTCCATTAATTCCAGTGGAGCTGGGCCTCTGTGTCCACTGGGAAGAGGCCTGCTCAGAATATTTTCAGTAAACACAGCACCGTTCTGTTAAGAGAGGAAAAAATGCCTTTCTGCAGTATTTGGGCTGTAAATTCGCTCACAATTTATAAATGAGCTTTGTGCCTGGTCTTCAGTCAGTCCTGCTGGGGCACTGCCTGTTGTCATGGAGAGCTGCTCAAGGTCTGATGGAAGAGGAAGGATGTGAATGGAGGCCAAGCAGGATTTGGTTGGATGCTGAGCCTCTATCCTGCCAGCTGGCATGGGAAGTGCATGTCCTGACCATGGGGGAGACCTGCACTTGTTTTCAGAACATCCTACGAGCTCTCCTATCCTTTAATGGCCACAAATGGTGACTTTGGACTCAGGCTAGCTTTCTGGAAATTAGCCAGATGACTTAGAAGCTTAGAAGACATGTTCTTTGTTAGCAGGACTCAGGGTTTTAAATATGCAAGATTTTTAATCATTGTTTCTTGAAGCCTTGGGTAATGAAGATACTTGGCAAAATTTTTTCCTCTCATCTGAAAGTGATAGGTACTTGTAAAATATCAGTTTCATTAACTGAACTGAATAAAAGGAAGTCAATCTGAGCATTATTTCTGTCTGCCAGTTTTAATTACCATGTGGAAGAAAGAGGAGTAAAAGATACAGAAACACATTTGTCCTGTTTGAGTTTGGTGATCTCTTGAAATAGAGACAGTCAAGCTTCCTGGGAGGAGGCAGAATGTGTCCTTCACAGCAATATAAGACAACTTCTCTTTCATTAGAATACCAGGGATTTTGGATGTTTGTGCTCTAGTGACTTAGGTTAGCATCGGGAAAGAATTGAATTGTTAGATTTGACAACTAATTCTTTCAGGTTTTAGTTTTGCATGGTTTCTTGAAATCAAGACAGAAATCTTTGCTGGCCAGCACACAGACTTTTACCTGGCTCTGGTTATCACTCATGTTGTGCACTGCATGTTCCCTCACCCTAAGCAATAGTAAACAGCAGAAACTTCTTAATTGTTTATCTCACCTTCTTGGAGCTATAAATACTTCCATTTCCTTAGAGGCAGGAATGAATAAATTGTAGCTGCAGTGTCTCTTTCCCAGCCTGAGGTTGTGGTTATTCTTGAAGTGCCAGCCAAAAAACCCCTGTGAATACAACAGCAGCATCTTCCACAGCGGTGCATTACAGGCACATACTCTTGCAATTAATGACGTTAATTATTGAGATAAGATAATCCTGATGGTGCCAGTGAAATCAATGGAGGATTTTTGTTCTTTATTAGCCTGACCTGCAGGCTTTGCTCTCTGCCAGAGCACCTGCAAGGCCCATTGGCAGATGGGGAAGAAGTGTATAGTGTTTAAAATAAAAGAATATCCATTGGCAAATAGGGAAATGATGTGGTATTTGAAGTATTAGAATCATAATGAATTGAAATTACCCTTGTTAGCTTCATATTTGCAGATAATTAATATTGCAAACATCACCAGTTGCCACTTCTCAGAGAAGGGTAGTGAACCTCCTGAGAAAGTCTAATTTGGTTTCTTGCACCTTCCCTTTCTACAATAGGATAGTAGAAACCTCTGACATGCCATGAAAATTTTTATTTTAAGAGTTATTCCTTCCACTTGGCTAAAAGTCTCACTAATGCCCAGGAATTATCTGATCACTTACATGCTCTTTAACCTGTTCCTGGAGAACTCTTTATATTTTGCATATATGCAGAGTCTTTGCATTGATATAGGCTTAAAACATAATTTATCTTACATAGATATAATTCCTAGATGTCATTTATCCAATTGCATCATTGCAGGCACTTTCTATGAATACTGAGCACTCAGGAGATCCCAGACCTTGCCTGTCTCTTTCCAGCACCCTTCTGGAGATTTTTAATCAGAGACTTGGTTGTCCTATTGAAGGGAGGAAATATTTTGATAAAATAATCTCCCAAATCAATTAACCCTACAGATTTATTGCTCTGATCCACATGTAATGTTATGGCAATATCTACCAAGTAGGAAGTATAACTCTGTACAGTATCAAAATTCAACTCATTTCAGAAAGTAAAAAGGAGTTTAAGTGCAGGATTCACTTAATGCACATTTACTGCATTATACTTCTAGTAAGGAATTTTGAGTATTTAATAAATACATTTTTGGGTTTCTTTGCTTACTGGTATTGGCATTAGGCACTTAAATAGTCAACATCTTTAGTCTTTTACAGATAAAGGTCCTACAAACAAACCTGAAAATCCATATTTTGAGACCTTTTTTTCCCCCTCTTGTCTCTGTTGATTCTAAAAGCTTTAAGGATGTGGTATATATAATATTCTGTTAGACATAAGTCAGTCTAACAGTAATTGTCTCACAAATGTAGGATAATTTCTAATAACAATTCAGAAAATTTCTGCTTTAGAAATTGCTTTAGAAATTATTCTTTAAAAAAAAAGAAAATATGAACAAAAGGATAGCAGAGAAGCTTCTTGTTTTGGAGGGATCACAATAATGACTAATAAATGATACCAGTAAGCTGGGAAATCTGTCCCACTAGAACTTTCTGCCTTTCTCAGTTTGGAAGTTTGTGTATTACACTTGGGATTTTTCAAATATTTCCTAACCTTGAGAAATCTTAGAATGGAATTGCAGAACAAACAAGGTCCCACCTCTGCAAGAGCTGGGGCAGTTGACATGTTTTTCATGAGGAGTTGGAGCTGCTGTACTTTTATGAGTGTGAGATCTCATCAACTTAATCAATTAGGCAATGCTGGGCAATACAGGTGCACCAGTTCATACATTTTCTGAAAGCAAACTGCCTGTCTAATTTAATTTTACGTATAGAAAATCTTTTTGTGAGATGCATTTTATTTAGCAGCTCTTCTAGGCTGAATGTTGCTGTTGGGCTTTCAGGTTTATCCCAAGAAAAACTTTAATTCAAATATTGGAGCTAGTGCCTTATACCTCTATAACTGCTTCTTTCATTCCCTGCCCCACCTCAACGCTTTTCCAATGCTAGAACCAGAAAAGTCTATGATAAAATCCCTAAACGTTATATTTTGTTCAATCTCATGCACAAAAAAAATTTAAAAACCTGTGGATTTCATAATTGTCTTTGTTTTTCAAATATCTGTTCATTAGCAGGTGGCAAAACGGATTTTTTTCCTATCATGAGACTAATTGTTTTAATCCATGGGTTGTCTTGACTGTCTTTTTCTCCTTGACAGAACCAAAGGCAATATGACAGTAAGATCTAATAAAAAGTGTCCTAGGTTTAAGCCTTTATTCAGCATCCTCCACTTGTTGGAAGCAAGTTTTGATTTTCTTAAACATTTATGAGAATATTTAACCTAAAGTAGCTGCTGAGAAAGTAGGAAAGTAAAACAGGACCTTATATATGCAATAAACAGCACTTCAGCAATGAAGTCCCAGTGCCCAGAAAGGTGTGTGGATCCTGGGAAGCAGCCTAGGTGAGGTGTGTGGGATTGGAGGGACCTTACAGTGCCATGAGGAAAAAAGAGCAAGCTGGAAAAGAAATAGTACAAAATCTGTAGTACAAAAACCTTGGTGGTGTAAAAGCAAGATAATGAAGGCACCCTTCTGAGGAAAATAAAACCAACATTGGTGTTGCATTTGAGAATATAACCCAGTCAGGAAATACAAATATTCCACAGTCATTTTGTTCTCCACACTGCTTTTCCTTCAGCTGTACTATTTTTGGTGTTGCTAGAGCTGTCTACACAGGATGCTCCCAATTTTCACTTTAATGTGGATATTTTGATTTTGAATTACCGGCTCTTATTTTTCCTCTCTTTGCTTGGGTGCATTTGCAGGTGGAACATCTTGCTTGGTGTGAGGTTGCTCTTGTATCACAGCTGGGAGTCAGAAGCTGGATTCATTTTCCTGAGCAATACAGCACTGTTATGTTTTGCTCCTTGGAGGGATATCGCAGGCTGTGGAGAAAGGGAAAAGCAGCCACAGCCAGAAAGAAGGAAAGAAAGAAAGAGGGGAGAGAGGCAGCTGTAAATGCAGTGTTGTTGAATGACAGTGGGTATTCTGGGAACAGAATTTAATGTGTTAGTAAGGCTGATAAAGACTCAGAAGTTGGACATTTCCAGATCTTCAAATTCAAAGTGCCTTAGGCAAGTTTAATTTGCTCTGGTGAACATCCATGCCTGTACACGGAGCAGTAATTAAACCAGAGTAACTCCTGCTTCAGTGTGTCATTTAACATGGTTCCTGGATGTCAGGGGAATTCAGAGTAAAATCTTCTTCTGGCTTCCAGAACAAAGGCAGCACCATTCTGTGCCATCAGCAAAATCCCAGTTTAAATGACAGCCCCCTTAGGGCCATTGTTCAGGGCTAAAAGGAAAACCAGAAAATGCCCTTTTTTTTCTTGTAGGTAATAATTAGAGCACTTGGTCTTTTCAGTTGGTTCCAGTTTGGGGGGATGAAGGCTCTCTTGCACTTCCTTGGCTCTTGGTGCTCCAACTTTGCCACCCTTGAAAAAAGAAGCATTCATTCCCTCTCTCTTGGAAATCCTGGCTAAATAATGCCTGTGGTTTTTGGTATCCAGCTTTCCAGACATCTCAAACAGTGCAATATCATACTTTAGGAGTATTTTTTAAAAAATTGACTGGAATCGTTATATCTCCATGGGATTTCTATTCTACTGGAGAGACCAAGTTCATGTTATGGCTGCTGTTTTTTTTCTTGTGGTTTTTAGCTGCTGGTGGTTATAACCCTTGTTTTGTTTTTCACTAAACATATGCCTGTGGTTTTTTTGCATCCTACATAGTGGGTGCAGTGCAAACCTGAAAATTGTTTCTGTTCAGAGGTCTTGATCCATAAGCCCTCTGAATCCAGCACAAAACTTCAGTTGGCTTTGCACTTTTCCCACACTTGTTCAGAGGTAATTTTCTCTTTCTCTCTCCCTTTTCCTCTTACTATTAATTTTTTTTTTACTGTTACTTTCTGGGATTTTGTACTACAGTGTAATTCCACGGCAGTGTTGAGATTCTGACAGCTCTAGAGAGAGTGTGGTGCTCTGAGCAGACCATTTAGTCTTGCTGGGTATGAGCAAAATGCCTTCAGGATCCCCAGTATTCTCTCCAGATAAAAGGCATAAAGAAGTTTTTTGGGCTTGGAATTTAATTAAATAATAGGAAAGAAAAGATTTTATGCAAGAGCATAGCTTTTGAGTAATTGGTACTCAAATTAATGAGAAAATTGAGATGTGAATATTTGCCATGGGTGGAGAGATAGCATGGACCAGGGCAGCAAAGAGGGAGTGATTTCCTGAAAATAGCTGGAAAATGAAGTCTTCTTTACACAAATTTAAAAAATAAAGATAAAAACAAAAGCATGGAGGTGAGAAATTGGAGGAAAGATAGACCAGTCCTGTCACTGAGTTGGTGTCCTGGTTTGGGGGGTGTCTGTGAAACTGCTGAGCTGTCAGAAGTCTGTCCTGCACCGGCAACTTTTTTATTCCCACCGAACTGTTAGTATGTAAAATATAAGACATGTAATGCAAAACAAAGCCCCAAGCAAACTCCAAAACCCTCAGAAAGCTTTTGACAAAACACAGTAAAAAAGGGCATTCAGCATTTTCAAGCCCTTTCTCCTGATCAGACAATGCAAATACAACAGCTGAATGAAGGTTGGCTGATGAAAATTATTTGTCACGTCCTTCTCTGGTCACCCACAGGGGCAGTAACAACTTGGTTGTCAGAGTTTGTGACCACCCAGAGCACTTGTTCTCCATGCTCCAGTGCCCATAAGGGCATAGAAATAACACTACAAATCAGGGTGTTGTGTTCTGATCCTATATATGGAACGTATTTTGAGTAATGCATTTCTTTGGAGAGGCTCCCACAGTTTTTCACTCTGTAAAAATTGGGTGCCAGTTCAGTGTCCCTTCTTGCAGATTGCATGTGAGCCATAAACACAGTCAAGGATGGACCTGTTGCAGATCACTGATTAAAAGGCTGACTTTTCATGTTTTTAAATGTATGATCAGATTAAAGGTCTTAGTCAGAAAACAGCACGTTTTTTTTTTTTTCCCCTAATTAGGCAAGTCATTTTAATAAAAACTGGATACGGTACCCTTATAAATAATTTAAGGTTGTCAGAATTTGGAATTACTTTGGAACATATTGAGTTTAACTTCTTTTAAAAACAAAAGTTTTATGTGGTGTAGATTCAGTGAGCCTAAAACTGCATTCTGAGTTAACAGCCCAGAGACTGCTGCATATCTGGCTTGCAAAGGTTCATAAACTCTTCAGCAAATTTAGTAGGGGCTCTATCCTCCAGCTTTTTAACAATAAAATATTTTAAATGAACTCCATGAAAATATTTGTAGGGTTTCTCCTGCCAATCCTTATGGCTGCTATCACATTGCAGCTGTTAAAATAATGGCAATTTAATGGTTATGTGTGTATACATATATATATATATATATGCACATGGGAGTCAGAGGTCGGAAAGGGACCTCCATCTGAAAGAAAGATAGCTTTAGGATTGGAATAAGTTGCTTAGGGTTTTATGCAGTTGAGTCTTGAAAGCATCCAAGAATAGAGAGTGCACAACAGCTCTGGGCAACCTCTGCCATTTCTGGATTTTTTCTCAGAGTGGAAAAGTGCAGTTTCAGTTTCGTTAAGTTAGGAACAGGCTTTTATCTAATGCAATAGGTACTGAACTCTGGGCTGTTTACATTATACACCCTGACTCCATCAAATTCTTTATCAGGCACTGGGAGTGCACACAGTCCTTCAGAAAACTGAAAGCAAATCTCTTGCTGAATGCCATTAACTCCTGTTGATTTGTCTTAGCAGCTGAAGATGCTCTTTTTTTTTCCCAAATTCCACTGAATTATTAAGGTGATTTTTTTTTTTTAAATTCAGTTTCCTTATAAATAAGAAAGGTCTGCTCAGCAAGAGAAATCTTTCCTTTTAAAGTCTCAGATTTGATCAATGCCATGTTCCTTGGGGTACTCTTTTATTTGACATTTCACAGTGTCATGGTGCATATCAAACAAAAACTGCATCTTCTACTTAAAAAGTTGACTGTTGTGGGTTTTTATACCCTTAGATGTTTGCTTGTACATTTTTATTATGCACCACATATCCTTCTCGAGCTGTAACCTTATTCTGATTGTCTGAAATTTAACGTAGAGGTCCTAGGATGTTCCTGTGAGTAAATCAGATGATCCATGCTCTATGGAGTATCTTTTTAGTGTGGTGCATTAACATGGATCACACTCTAAAACACAGGATGGCCACACTGAGAGCTTCCAGCCCGGCACACAGACTGGAGTGGAAGCCTCTCAGTCTCAATCATGCTCTTAGTCTTTGTAAAAACAGATTTTCCCCGTCTTCTCTAGCACTTAATCCAATATCCATATCAATTTAAGATGCCCATTGGCAAAAAATCTTCATCAAGTAGTGGTTATGTGGTTTGCATAAAGTTTTGATCTGCTTATTTTTTCTAAAGACTGAGTTGATATGTTTCATATGAAAACTGGATAAATAGAAAGATTTTCTGGCTGGATCTGGAGTCATGCTTAAACAGGCAGATACACAGCTCAGAAAATGGATCTTTCTGTGTGTGTTCTTATGTATGTATGGATGAATAAAGTACAATGTTAATTTCAATTTTGATACTCAATTTGTAACATGACTGTGAATTTATCTGTGCAATCAAGCGTGTCTTGAGTGAGTGGTCTATCAGTAGCTACATTTTCAACTGTGGGGATATTTAAAAATTTGTTTTTCTCATATAATTCTTAATTTCTAAGTCTTCCTGCAATTGCTACTCTTGGCAAGCCTACTCAAAAACACCAGTTCAGCAGAAATTCAAGCTCACTCTTTTGCTAACACCTTTCATAAAACCTCAAAAGGTTTTAAATATTCTTATGGTCATCTCCCACGTGCCACCTTTCTGTGTTAGCACACGTATGCTTTAATGGCATCCTTTTCCAAAACAGGCAATCTCACCCTTCAGTCAATCTGCACTCATGAGGTGGAAGAGGTGCTGAAGGGAACATGGAATTTGAAAGCCCCACAATCTTTGCCCAAGGAAGGGATCCTTAGGGAAAGGGGGATATTCCTCTTTGTGAAGCCAAGAACAGAGAAGAACTTGCAGGCCATTATGAGGGAAGGTGAGAAAATGAAGCTCTTCGTTGCTCGATATAATTTTTTAGTATTTCACAATTTCTTTCTTGTACAAACAAAAAGAATCTCTAAGGTTTAGTTAGAGCACACATGGGTAGTTTTTATATCTAGGTACAGAAATATGCACATTAAGGAGGGTGTTTAATATTAAAAGGTCACATATCTGGAAATAGTTTGGTTTAAATATATATCTATAAAAACTGATTCATTGCTGCATAATTCTAGTTTTGAAGTCAGTTGATTTCAGTGTATTTTGGGACTGAAGTAATACAAGAGTGAATCAGTTCCATAATTATTTTGGGAAAAAATGATATGCTAGTAGTTCTGGGGAATTTTTTCTGTACAAATCATTACTGCTTGAGGAGGGAAACCATACCTTTCTTCATATGTCTAAATTAATTTCATCTTGCATATGCAGATATGTTTCTTTTTAGGTTTGATTAGGGAAAGATTTTTTTTTCCCTGTTTTTAAATGGCAGATGTCTCAGATGAGTAAGAGAATTAGGCATGCTGTTATGAGCAAGAATCCTAAAAAATCAAATTATTGTACAAAAAAGGAACTCAAAGTGTGAAAAAAGAGCTTACTTCTTAACATCTCTAAATTTAACTTATTAAAAAAATAAGATTTTTTTTTACCGCCCTTGACAACTGGAAGCTGTTAATCAAATAGAAATAATCAAGTACTTAGCATTTTCTTAGTAACAAAGAAGAGAGGGGTAACATTTTGGGTTTAAGTTAATCAAACATATAACACTGTCTGATAGGGAGGAATTTTAGTAGCTATCTTAATTGCTATGGAAACACTGTCCTTAAGGCAGCTTGCAGGGTATTTGTTGAGGTTGTAGGTTCAAAATATATTTTTTTTTCTTGTCAATCTTGATTTAGGTGTAAAAATTGCAGTAATAGAAGTGTTACATGCAGTTCTTTAATTAGCTGAGAAATACACGTTGATAAGTGTGTGGTAACATAGCTGTCAAAAAATCTAAAAGGTCTGAAATATTATTTAGAGTTTTTGTTTAAATTGTCTGAGATGGATAGACAAGTATTAACAAAAACTTAAAAGTAAAGAAAAAAATGTTGCAAATATATTTACATTGCAAAGAGAAATATTGGAACACTAATGAGGTCTTGTAAGCTAAATATTATTACTGAGTATGCACACAGAAATGTAAAATCTTCTGTTTTATTGATTAAAACCTTGTGAAACTGTGTGAAAAGACAGATGTTTCAGGAAAAATGGGGAAGAATCCATGATTAATTGCTACTGGAATATATTTGTGGTTGATGTAAATCTACCAAGTACCAAAGTACCACAATCTGTTTTGCTACAGAGTTTCAAAGTGCTTGCAAGGAGCACTCAGTTGTGGTCAAACTCAGAATTCAGGTCAGACATGTGGCTGCCCAGACTTTAGCAGGTCTGGGAAAAAAATCTGCCAATATTATTTTATTCACAGACAGAGCATCCTGCTGGAGCTTCAGTCTGAAAAGGCACAAGAAATTATGAAATTATGTCCTCAGCATAGAGAGAACACTGGTAGGAGTGTGGCACTAAGGACAGTGGTGGAAGACTAAAGAAAAATTATTTTCCCCTGACAAATGGAGGCACGTAATAAAATAGGAAATGTGGAAATAAAAGGGGAAAACAGTTTTAGATGAAGAAATCTGAGAGTAGAAGGGTTGCTGGGGAGCTGTTTTATCTAGAGATGTTCTGAGAACTATTGATAATGGACAAAAAAAAAATCACTCTGAACCTTGATTGGATGTGAAGAGTCAGGTGAACTACTCCCACACAATGCTGTCAGCCTTTATGTAAGGGGTTTTTTACACAGTAACAAAAAAGGTTATTAAAACCTGACCTTGTTAGTCTCTGCCTGTGCAAAGATTTATTCATTCTTCCAACCTGCAGAATCGTGAGACTGCTTGATTTAGTAGCTGCAAAAACAATGCTTTTAATATTAAGAACCTGGAGTGAAGCAAAAAGTAGTGGTATTATCTCACAACCCACATCTATGGCAATGTATTATTTTCATGTTTTATTGGATGCAGTTGCTGCTTATCTTCCTAACTTCAAGTTTTCTAGCTGAAAAATTTACTTTAGTGGTTTCTTCTTGAGTTTTGTGTTTTCTGTTTATTGTTGATGGGTCAGAGTTCACTGATGATTGTAGATGACTGTGACATATTAACCCATGGCAGTTAACTTTTCCATTCTCCTTCCTTTAAAGCATAAACTTATCATTGTATGTGCATATGTAAAACACTGCAAATAAAACTTGGAAAGCCAGGTGGGCTGGCTATCCAAAAATCATTAACCACTGCTAATAATTTTGACATGATGGCTTTCGAAAGACACTATGTTCTACTTTGGGATTTTCTTGTTTTTATAGGCCATTTCATCATCTCTTTACAATTGGGAAAACCAGAAAATAGTCTTGATGGAAAGACTATTTAGGTCTTTAGGGTGAGATGAAGATGTAATTAATGGACACGGGTATTGGTAATGACACTGTGGCCAGTGTAGCTCATTTAAGCCTTAATTCTTGCTAGTACTTAAATAATGTGCCTAATTCTGAGAAGACACTTTAGCATTTCCCTTCTGGGTGTTTGAGTCCTGGCTTGCTTTTATGAAAATTAATGATCTGTTCTGCTTTAACACCCTGAATGGGAAATTGCAGGATGGCCTGTTTATACAGCTCTATCGTGAGAGCATTGGAGCTGGATCATAAAGAGTTTGTAGTTAAACCATCATTTGTGGGGAAAGATCCAATGGTAAACATGGAAATGGCCCTAATCCAATAAAAAAGATTCATGTGTTTTCTCCATACGTTGTCCTTGGCTTAAAAGTATTATGGTCTGCTGTAAAAACTGCAATTTCACATGTGCTTTGGGCAGAAAAGAGAATTAGGAAGCAGAGGGAAGGACGTGGAATAATCACATGAAGTTGTTTGGATGCACAGTTTAAAGGGTGATTTGCAGGACCTCCTGCTCACTGGGAGAGGATGGAGGAAATGATTGCACTCCTGTGCAGACCTGTGGTGGCAATGAGACTCTGGTGTCCACACTTCAGGCAGGACAAAGCTGAGGAGGTGTGAGAAAAGGCACTGAAACTGGTGTTAGAGCTGCACCTGCTGCTGCCCAAGGAGGCGCTGAGAAGGCTGTTGAACACACCTGTTTTAAAGGTGGGAAGGGGCAGGACTGAGATTTATAAACTCTATGAGTTGGTGAATTTAGCATTTGTAAAAGAGAGTGCCCATACACCCCCCTGAGCAGTGGATGTAAGCCTAGCTGGGTTGGATACCTGTCAAAATCTGTCCATGGTAGAACAGACCCATGCCTGGGATAATTTATTTCTCTGCTTAGACAGGTTTTCCCTCCTAGAGTGATGGCCTTGACCTCTTTATGTGGCCTTCAATCTCTTTTTCCTGTGGGCTAGTGAAAGGCTAAGCTGTGCAACTTCTTTACCAGGAGATTGTAGGAAAATGATAGGAAAGGGGTTGTGTTATAGACCCCAGTTTTGAAGTTGCTCTAACATTTATTTGCCTCACATGACTACAAACTATTCTTTCTGCTTGGTCAGAAGTGCACAAGGACAGTTGCAAGTGGAAGGTTGAATAAATCATTGATTCTCAACAAAATAAGAAGAAATTTGCAAAGAATATTTCTCCTTTCTCCTCAGTAGCTGCAGCCTCTTGCTCCCTGGATATTGCCCTCATATGAAAGAGGGTTAACTTTCTTCCAAGCCTTTAAACACATCTTCTACCCCCTTTCCATGGGAGCCAAGGTGTGCTCCAGGGACTACTGATTGCCCTAATTTCCACATTTCCATGGTTCTGTATATTTAAAGGGAATATAAATTAATATGAGGTGAGATAAAATCAAGATGAAGAGAGAAGACTGCAAAAGCAATGGGACACTTTATGGCTAGTAAGATGATCAAGTTTAAATACCCTTGCACCAGCACCTAGTTAAATGAAAATAAAATGAGCAGTGATCACAGGTTTGAATTTTGGGTAGCTGATGAAATTTCACTTTTCCTAATCCAAGATTTATTAATGCCAAGGCAACACTATCCTAGGGATCCTTGTGGACTTACACCCTTACACCCTTAGCCCTGTAAATTATTTATTTATACTATTTAAATATACATTTTGTAGATGTTAAGTTTGGGCTTTAGAAGTCTAAATTATGAATACACTGTTTGGGAAGAAAAAGGAATTACAAGAGCTATATATAATGAAAAAGCAAGGAACTGAAGACCTCCCTCTCTTTAGCACAGTTGTGTCCCTGTGGTCCCAACCACCCAAATTCAAGGCATTACACTTTCTTTCTCAGCTGGCCTCACAGGCAGTTATTACTTCACAAATTGCAAGTTGATTCAGATCACCCTTAAATAACCCAGCATCCTTCTGTTAACTCTTGTCTGCCTGAACTGGTTCACGCTTTCCAGGACCCCTGACAGATGAGGTCCCTACCTATGTCAGAGCCTCAAAACACTCATTTTCTCCTGGGACTGCATTTCAGAAAGTACCTCTGTAACACCACAAGCTGTCACAAATAGCAGAAGGATTACAGGGCAAAAGTCTTGTTGCTGCAGGAAATTAATTAACAAAGAAAACCATTAAGCACTCGCATTATTTAACAGCATTAGTTCAGTCTGATGTATAGACTCAACTTTCCTAAAAGATACATAGAATTTTTAAAAATTCTAATATATTCTCATTCCCAGATTTCTCTTCTTGAATCTCAGGCCTTGTGCTATGTTCTCCTAAGGATTTCACAGCTCCTGCTTCTATTAAAAGATGCTTTTGGGACAAATACCTGCTGTCTGGCAGGGGATCAGAGGCAGCAGCACCTGGGATAAGAGACCAGCACTGCTCTGAGATGCCATTCCTGCTTCTATTCCACAGCAGTGCACGTGGTGCCTGCTCCCAGGTTTGCTTTCAGGCTGTTTCTGCTCCTGTATCATGTTGCAGAATTGATACACAGCACTGCAAATGGTTTGAAATTATGTTAAACACAGACTGTTACCTGCAAAAATAAAAGCAAAGAGGGAGAGCAGGGCAAGAAATGCAGGGTGTGAAATGCAGGTATTCTGATGGCATCATGTCAAATCACTGTGCAAATAATGTTGAAAAGAGTCATCTTTCAGGAGACCTCTGCCATCCAGTGCTGGATCTTTGTCTCCATTTTGCTTTGCCCTCTATAAGCAAGACAACACTCTGCTGCTTTCTTCCCCACATCTGGAAGGCAGAGTTTGTTTCAAGAGAGTGCACTGTATTTGGTATGTTTTATTTCCTTCTGGATGGCATATGTTCAGAGCATGACTAGAAAGAGCTCCAGAGTGTGATCTCCCCTCTCCAATCTTACCTTTGTTGATGAGCACTGACACCGACATCATTGTGGCCCCTAAAGTATCCTCATGACTCCTAGGATCACACACATGGAAATTCATGGGATGTCTTGGTGAGAGCATGTGTAGGTCCTTCACAAAATCAGATAGATGTCACTGTTTCACTTGAATTCTCTGTTTTCGAGGTTTTCTCGTGGTTTTTTTCTGCTTTTAAAAGTAAAAAAATCCGGGATGCACTTGGGAACAGCCAGAGCTTTCCCAAGTGTTTTCCTGGTTAGTCTTTCCCTGCATTAGCTGTAATGGCACTGGCACTAGTTTGAAAATTGTTGAGAGTTGGTTGGACTCCTGCAGCTTCTGTTAGAAGTCTACTTCTGAGGCAACCCTATCCTGATGGGTTATTCCTCTAATATTCATATTGATATTTACCCATCATGGCAGATGTAGCTGAAAACAGCTGCCTCAAGTCCTAGTTTGGGGCCCTAAAAATTGGACCATTGTACTTTCTTGCCAGACACCCCTCTGAAAAGCTAATTGTGTCTATCCAGGTGTTTCATGCTGATATTTGTCACAGAAAGTAATTTTTGTCTGGCATATGTGTCTTTCCTTGTAGGGTCAGTCTCTTTAGCACTCCTGCTTCAGATTTTCCCTTTTTGTCAATACTTCTGGAAACAAGGGGTCTGGAAGAAATGCTGTTTTAAATAATAAGCACAGCTTGATAAATTGCAGTCACAACATTCATAACATCCAAGTCTAAACAAGGAAATAAATGGTTAAAGTACGCTACATTGAGTATTGTTCTTACAATAAATATTATTTTCTAGCAAGTGTAAGCAAACACTCATTAAATCTCTCTCTCCTACCTCGATTTACCTGTTGGGATATGTATGACAGATTGCTTTAAGGGCTTATCACTCACTTGGTACCTATAAATTCACAATTGTTGCTGTTGTCATAAATCTGTTAATTTCCTGTGCAGTAGCTTTTATCCTTTTCTCCTGCTTTTCTTGGTTTTACGTTGTTGACAGTTGTGTTAACAGTATTAAAGTAGTGAATAAGGCACTTGATTAAAGGCAGTTTAAAAGGAAAGTGGTTGAGATGTTGTGGACTGGTCTTTTAGATAGTGTACATAATTCAAAACTTGCATATTCATACCTGTCAGCTGCTTTGAATGCTCAGATGAAGAGCTAAAACAAGGTGATAGATTTGATGTTTCTCTTTGGAGGAAAGTGGAGGAATAATTTTATAAAAAAACAGAAGTTTCACTAAAAATCTAATTTTTAGAAAGGAGGAAATATTTCTTGTCCCATATACAATTATACTTGATTTCTAACCCTGTTATTCTGGTTCTTCTGGAATTTAGAACTCTTGGGGTTGGCTCTAATTTCATGAAATGGAGTTCTTACCTTAGAATAATACACCAGAAAGATATTCAATAATGTTTAACATTTTAAATTGTATGAAAAAAACCCCAAGGAAGACAAAGAAACAGTTGGCCTTTAAAGTAAAAGTGTTGCAACCTGGTTTTTAAGTGGGATGCTTGGGTCCCAATGAGGCTGAGATGGGAATGTGTTCTTTTCTGTCCTGTGCAAATTATTATTGGTTTTCATATCATCTGAAGCCTCTCATGGGGTTCATCATGACTTCCTCCCCAGGGATGTAATTCATGGACTTGATGGCAGAGCAGTTTATTAATCTGCCTTAAACTTTGTGCTTATGTGTAATGGTTGTAGCCTGATTTATGAAGACTATTTTGTGCCAAATCCTTGGGAGGCTGCTTCTGTGGATTTGTCTGTCTTTTGTGGATTCCTTAGATAAAATTCTGTAGGCAGCACATATATCAAGTGTATTTGAGAAGGTAAATATTGCTGATTCTTGTGGAAACAAATTAGAAATATTATTTATATATATAAAAATGCTTATATAAAGATTATCATGCAGTCTACTACCTGTGTTCCAGTTAAAATCCAGAAAAATCCTTCAAGGGTCATATGTTTTGGTGGGTTTTACCTTTTTTTTTTTCCCCAAGATTCACAGATACCTGTGGCTCTGCATGGTTTTTTATGATTTTAAATAATAAATGCTGCAATAGCTGTATGTACCTTCATAACACTGTTCTCCAAAATTAGCATTGACTCCTTCATCCAAGAGGGGAGTTGATAAATTCGAGTGCTTTGGCAGCAAATAACCTGTTTAGAGGATGTTTGTAATTTAAAAGCATTGTGCTAGTCATTTTGAAATTGCACATCAGCAAGAATAAAATATTGAACGTGAAAGCAGAAACTGCAGTGACAGAACTGTTAAGGGAAATTCTTGTATTTTTAAAAGAAATATGAATGTTTGAATTTTGAAGTGCTGCAAAGAACAGAAGCAGGAATGTGTTATTAAGTGAGATAGTAGGGATTCCAGTCTGTACTAGGGGTAAAATGTGAGTTGTCTACCAATGTATTCAATAAAAATTCTCTTATAGTGCTAAGAGTTTGCACTGACGAAATCACAAGCAAATCCAGAGAGGAAAAAGGTTAGAAAGTTGTGACTTTGTGTTTTGTGGCTCTCTGAGTGCACAAAACCCTCTGTCACTTGTTTTGTTGCAGTTGAGTAGAAGCTCTTTGCTCAGTCTCAGGTTTTAATTCAGGCTGTGTAACCCATGCTGGCACAGGTGAGAATCAGGTGAGCAAAGTCCTTTGGCTTCAGAGATGGAGCTCAGAGGAGGTGCTCTGAATGCTTAGTTAAAAATTATTTCAGATTGACTTATGGAGGGCATTGTCACATGGCCTGAAAACTGGAATATCCAGCAACAGATACAAAGCAAAGATATCCAGTTGATCAACTTTCAGATATGACTAAATATCTTTGGATGTGATCTGAAGAGAAATAAAGTGGAAGTTTCCAGAGGCACCTAAATTGAGGAAAGTGGTGAGTGCTTGTGAGGGTGGACAAGTTTAATTTTACACAAGCACTTAGAAGCTGAAGAAAGGGGCAAAAAATACATTAAAAAAATTAGAGTTCAAGGAAGTGAACTTTATGTATCTGGAAAATAATTTAGCTGTTCAGTGGGAGGGAAAAATCAGCAAGACATCAAGGAATGAAACTGAACAGCAATTTTCATTTTATTATGCAGATGAAAATCTGGAAGAACTCTTTTCTGAGAATAGCAAATTATACCTTCCTGACACCTGAATGTGATTCCTGTTGATGCATCTGCATGCATCTCCTTTTAATATCTGAGAACAGGGATTGTTGCAGAAAGTACAGGTGGTCTGAAATCAAGGGATGGCTGTGCACCAGTGTGCAGGCTTAACTGAACCTCTTTCCAGCCAAGGTCTTAATTATGTGTTTGGTTTAAAGCTGGCTGAAGTCCACGACCTTAAACTGAGCTTTCTGGAGTAGTGTTGGTGTGTTCAATGTAGAAGAAAAGCATAGTATATTACTTCAATCTGATCTTCCAGCAAAGCATTTGTCCTGCACACAGCCCTTGCTGAAAAAATATAAATTCCATTCTTGAACTGGATTAATCCTAATGAAAGTGCATAGATTAGTTTTGCCATCAGACTTCACTTTTGACCTTGGACAAATCACTTGCACTATCCACATCTCTGTTCTCAGCACGTGCTTTTAAGTTTGCACTTATTATTGATTCCAACTCAACTGTTTCCTGTGACTTGTCTGCATGGTGGAAGTACTGTAGACTCTGGACATTGCTGTGATTTGAATAAGAATAATAGCAGGATGGAAAATAAAGAAAAACCCCAGTGTTTTAGGTGCATGTTGGACTGTCCCTTAAAAAGATCTTCCATTACTTGGCCTGGAGAGTGAGGCATTCAGCAGTGCCCCTTGCTGGCATGTCATTTAGTCTGCTGAGAGCCACAGGAAACAGAGCTCACAAAAACACCAAGAGGCAGAGTTTGTGTCTATCATAAAGCTTAGAGGGTCCCTGGCACGGTGCTGTCATTAACTGAGCTGCTGATTAAATACTATGCTCATTATAATACATTTAATTTTGCATGAATTTTTATTTCTATAATTCAGTGGACACCTTTCCTTTTGTGGCTCCTCCTTTTGGGTTTTTTGAGTTTTATCAAGATTGAAGCAAACCCAGTTCACTGTTCACCAAAAGCCTCAGGCTGACAGGAATGAAGTAGCTGCTCACAATCTCAGCTGCTGTTCTCCAAATTACGATGTCAAATGCCAGAATGCCTTTTCACCAACTTCCCTCATTTCTTTTCCCCCCCTCATCTTGGTGACAGAGGGCAGCACGTGCTCACCTTCACCTATGACAGCCTCATAAATCCATGGGTTGAAGTCGTGTAGGGGATGGACAATATGTCACCTAACGAGAGACGAAAGATTTAACTAGGCCAGGGCTGGCTGTTCCCTGGGCCTGGGGGAAGGAAGGAGGGTTATACTGATGTGCAAGGAGATGGGTAGGGCTGACAGGTGGGCAGAGAGGAGTTCAGAAGGTCCTTGAGAGGCTCCTGTGTTACACCAGGTATAAATAAATACAGGCTTGTGGTCTTTATCTGTGTAGAGCAAGGCACCACCTCGTGGGAGTGGAGAATTCCACTGTGAATATTCCACTGTGTTGATGCCGGTGTGTGGCAGTGGGCTTTGGCAGATTCTCATCCCAACTTTGTCATTTCTTGCTGATTTGGCAGGAATATTGGTCTGGAACTTACCAGACTTTCCCACACTGATTTCTCAGCATTTACTTTTCAGCTTGTGGTTTTGTGATCTCACAGAATGGGTCCTTGTGGCAGAATGACATTCTCTGGTTAAGGACTTTAGCCCTTGACTACATATAGACTAAAGTTAATATAGTTGCATTAAAAGAACCCAAAGAAAACCTCAAAAAAATTCTATTGTGTTATCTTCCATGATATGTGTTAGATTCCCAAGCAACTCCATAATCACATTGTCCTTCTTCCTTGCCCTTGCTTCTCCTGTACTCTTCTGTTGACTTAGTTTGTAAGCTCTTCTGTAGGAGTGGATTAATCTTCACAGACATTCCTGAAATCTGTGTTTATATTGTTATTAAGCATTGTCTTGGCATGTGAGAATTCCTGAGTGATTCCTGACTGTCCTTCATTGTTGCAGCTGTTCTCATCAGCTTTTCTTTGTGCTTTTACACAAGAACCTTGCTGACTAGGTAAGAAGGCCTCATGCCCTTCACATGTAGGTGATGGCTTTAGTGTGTCAAGGCAAAGGAACAGCCGAGAGTTGGAGGTGAAACCAACAGCTAAGTGTAGAAGAGGGACTTGGTGCTGCTCTCACTTCAGCAACTCTTTGTTACCTGGAGCCTTCCAGCCTCAGATGCTGCTGCTCTTACTCAGTTGTCACTGTCTTTTTCCATTTCAGTCTGAAACTGCCCATGGCTGATCACAGCTGACGTGTGTCACTGTGGAGATGGGTTAGAGAGCTTCACAACCTTGCCCAGCCAGAAAGGCCACAGGGACATTTTGCCTGTGTTTTACCCTCTGTGGAGTTTTGGGCTGTTTGCTGGGTACTCGGGGCATCCAAGGCGGCAACCAGCAAAGAAATCTGTAACTTTGTACTTCTGATGTAAAAAAACCTTTTTGTTTTAAATTCCTGGCGTACTGCAGGTTACCCTTGAAGCTTACAGATCAAACCTCAAAGTCCTTGCTCCCTCAGAGTTAAGAAAGGATGAAAAAGCAAACAAAGATGTGGAGGTAACAGGGATCAGTGCAGGCTCACTCAGCAGGTCAGTGCTTGTGCTGGGGCTGCAGTTGAAATCTGAGGCATTCCAGATCAGACCTCCCTGCCATGCTCAAGCCACCTGGGCAGTGATGGAGCCATTCTGCTGCATGGGCAGTGTGCACTTTTGTTGTGCTGCTGTAAACTCCACAGTAATGGAGAAGGTGTGGTTGTCAGGCCTGTTCTGCACTCCAGGCCTGTTTTGTTCCCCACTCAGACTGTTCATCTTTGTTTGTGAGCCGTGCCGATCCCGGGCTGCTGGAGGGAAGCGCTGCAAGGCGGTGTCAGATGTTTCTCTTCCAGACACGGCCACAGCCAAGCAGTCTGTGCCCCATCCCACTCCCCCAGCCTGCTGCTGCTGTTCCACTCACAGAATACACAGGCACTTGTCATTTCTGTACCAATAGTGACAGCTGCACTTTCTGGTGCCTAGGAGAACCGGTGCTCTGCTTTGTTGGGGGTTTGGTTTTGCTCAGAAAAGCTCTGCCTCAAGACATAAGAGGAATACACAGGTTTTCTCATGGTAGTTCACTGTCTGTCACACATTCCTCAAGACTTTTTCTTTCTTGGCATGAATAGGTGAAACCCAGCAAATTTCTGACCTGTCTGCACTGCAAACATTTAAGTCTCTTTCAAGGTAGAAAGTATGCTAATTATTTTCTTCATTATAAGTGAGGTAAGACCTTTCAAATAGGACGGACAGGTGGTAAATATTTTTTCAAGACCTTGAAATCACTCCGTTTTTATGTTTAGTGAACAATATTCTGTGTCTATAAGCACAGAGGAAAATTATGTTAGAAGAAACAGCTTCTTGTGGCTGGATTTCTGGCTCTGGAAAGTAGTGGATGCACCTCCTGTATTCCTGCCATGAGCTCCTTCCTGAAGACTGAGGGTAAAGCACATGAAATGTTCACAAACATTTAATGACAAACTGCCTAAATACTGAGAACTTTCAGAGTGAGTGAACTGCTGTCACACTAATGAACAGGAAGGATGACATGACCAGGCAAATTTAAGTTGCACACCAAGATTCTGAAGAGCAGTTAATAGGTTAAAGAAGCAAAGCTCATGTTTAGAGATTAAGGATCTTTTCTCCAGTAACTGCTGTCCCATTAGAATTGTTGTTTGGATGTTTAGTTCTGGAGACTTAATCCAACTCAGTATTTTAGTGCCATTGTGGTGTCCAAGGTGGCAAAACCTTAGAGGTGATCTGATCTGATCTGTGATCCATCAGCACAGAAATGCACCTGAAGAACAGTCCAGGTATGTGCTTTTGAAAAGAATATTTTGGCACAGATGCAACATCTCAGTTGCAATGTCTGTTGCCCCAACTCCAGCTCAAGGAATACCTCTGGGACAGGAATTACCTTGTAATCCTCTATGGTGAGATGTGCTGCCATTGAAGAATTCACATTTGCCAAAAAGAAGTAAATGCTTCATATTAATTTGGAACTTTGTGTGGATGGGATTTCTTCTGGAAAAGATCAAGGATAGCCTTGATATGAGAGAAATTCTGATGATTAAGAAAACAATTGAGTTCTTTTTTTTATTTATGCACTATGGAATCTAATTTTCAATTCCTTGGTTTGGACCTTCTTGCCGGACAGCTTTTTTTTCCCCTGACTTGGATTATTGGCAATATATAGTATAAACAAATTAGCATTTCTTTTTCAAAAGCTTTAATCTTTTTCTTTTTGAAAAGCTTTAATCTTGTTGTTTTTGCCATATCAAACAGCAAAGAATACACAAACAAAAAGGAAGAAATAGCTTTAAGTTTAGAGCTCAAATTAATTTAGTCTCCTTGATATTTTTATCCTTGAGTAGATTGCTTTTGAAATATGATATTACACATTTAATTCTGACAATGTTATCTGGATGCCATCCAGGGGGACCTGGACAGGCTTGAGCAGTGGGGATCTCAGGAGGTTTAATAAGGTCAAGCTGCACCTGGGTTGGGGCACCCCTGGTATCAACACAGGCTGCAAGGTGATGGGCTGGGGGATGATTCTATGATCTTTTAAATTCCCTTTATGATGTCTTGGGAGTGCATGGGGTTTGGCAAAATGTGATGTTGAGTATATACTTAAGGAGGTGAATGTATACATATATATAAAATGTGTGCATAATCTCCAGAGACTTTTCAAGTGGAAAAACCTGGAATTGCTGCTGAATGATATCTTTGCTTTGGAAAAGCCTCTTTAATATCAGCTGTAATGCAATGCCATCTTGCTCACTGCCTTACACATTACAAATGAAGTACAATTATTGTTTAGATTCTCATCTCAGAAACTCTCCAAATCGTTGAACGTACACTTGTTTTTTTTTCCCCAGTAGCAAGCTGTCTTGGCAATATGCATTATTTGGTCAGGATAAATTTTTAATTGAAACAGAAAACTCAGAAAAATAAATAAATAAATAAATCTGGACCAGTTTTATCCATGGTGGTTGTTGACACAGAATGAGATCCAGGTTGCACTCAGAACCTATGGCTAAATCACTGAACTTCAAGTAATGATAAGTTGTTATAAACTGCAGTTTTAAATTCCTATTTTCTTTTGTTTAAGGAAATTAGGCCTGTCTATATTCCAGTATATCCATTTTGTGTGTGAGCATTTACAGATATGATGGAACTTTTTTTAGCACAAATTTACAAGTTTGCATCACGAAGATCTGCATTTTCTCTTGCATACAGACAAATTCACACTTGCAAAATCAAGGCATAAGTTTGAGTATGTTAAGTTTTGTTCTGCCCAAAAGACAAAGCTTGCATTTAATATTTATCTCACTGGGAATTAGATGGAACTGTTGAATTAATTTTGAGAGTTGCTTACTTTTGTAGTGTTAGATCAGTATGACTAAGACTTCCCACATTTTATTGTAGGTGGGAAGGGTGTATCAGCAAAAAATAATATTAATTAATTATTGCCTGGGTTTATCAGCCATCATGCTCCCAGTGACTCACCCAGGAATACAGGCTGAGGCCAACAAACACTTGTAACACCCATGGGAACAACCCTTTTGTGTTCTGATTGATTCCAGGCTCTGCATTTAAACAAAATTTCAGTTCTCTGGTTTTATCAGATGTTCTAATTGCAACAACTAATAATATCCTTATCAGGCTAAATTTAGATCTAAATTCAATCAATTGTTAAAGCCTGACAGCCAGATTTTCTG
Source organism: Promerops cafer (assembly GCA_013398275.1). NCBI lineage: Eukaryota > Metazoa > Chordata > Aves > Passeriformes > Nectariniidae > Promerops > Promerops cafer. The sequence continues at coordinate 780,471 of VZSE01007460.1, forward strand.
CTGATTAATGCAGAGTTGGGTATTTCTGCCATGTTCCTATTTGCTTTTTCTTCCAAACCCCGATTTCAGGTGTAACTGACCTTAAAATGTTCTTTCCTTCTCCACTTGCACAGATTATTCTGAGATCTTTGAAGAGTAAGACAAGCCCAGTGAAGACAACTACAAGAATGTCAAATATGCTGCACTCAAGGACTTCCTTCTTGTGACAGATGCTGTTCCCCTCTCCCAAACCCACATGATCAGTTGGCCAAGGGTAAGTTCATTAGGACAAACACCTTCCAGGCACTATTTTAACTTATATTCTGAGGGAAAAATTAAGTTTTCTGCCTGCCAGGGCAGTCCCTCCCAGAGAGTAAAATCTCTAGAAAGTAATGTCAAGTTTTAAGCACTCCAGGCAACAGGTTGAAGATCTGAAAGACAAATTTCTACAAGTTTCATGAAAGCGAGTGACTTTTTAGAAACAAGAGACTCTGACTGCTGCATCCTCAGAGAAAAAATGGGTTCCTGTTCTTGTTGGCCTGCCCTTCACTATTAGAATACTTCTGGAAGTGTTGGATATTCTGTAATTATCCAGTAGCTGCTGTGATTCTCTTTCTTCTGGGAGCAGCTAAGGGGTTAAAAAGGTATCCAATTATCTCAGACAAAATACCACGGGAAACACTGATTAAATTATATTTGTGGCTAACAGACAGAGAGGAATTCCAGATTTGTTCTGGAGTAACAAATTCCAATAAATTTTTACTCTGCTAGCTAAAATTAAAATAGCAATAGAGGTAAATAAAAACACTGAATCTACTTAGGGCTCTTTTTAAAAAAAATTTTATCATCAAGAGACTGTTTAATCCGCTCTCCTGATTACAGCAGTTTTTTCTCTCTTACCTCAACTTTCTCCAATATAAGTAATATATTGGGCTCATGGATGTATAAGTGAATCAAAAATTTCTCATTTCATATGGGCAGCAGTGGAGTTTGTAGGCATTTCAATTGAGCCATTTAAAAAATTTATGAACACACTTCTGCCAAGCAGAAATAAAACTATTTTCTTTTGCTTTCTGTAACTTCACCCGAAGAAACGTTAAGAAAGCACAGTTTGTTTCCAGCCCATTTATTTTTGATCATGCCTAAAAAATAATAGTAATAGTTCTAACTGCAAATAGTCCTTCTAGAAGATACACAAATAATACAAAAATGAGCCTTCTAATTCATTGCACTTGATTTGTGTCCAGTAAGAGAGTGATTGAGGGAGTGAGTAAATTAATGCTTTGTATCAGCCCATTTAGATTAAATTTCTAAGACAATTGTAGGTAACTCGGGCAAAAATTAATGCCTAATTTAATTTGACCTTTTTAAAATGCAAACACTTCGAGTAACTGCCTAAATATCTTGCATAGGATGCTTGATTTAATAAATCTAGTTTGCTTTCTTTTATTTATTTTATTGCTTATTGTGTGCTTTCAAAGTTTTCTCCAGCCCCTTCCCTAGTGCAATGGAATTGGAAAGAAAAGCAGATGGCTGTCAGATGGCAAGGCAGCTCTGACACTAACCAAAATGAGTAGGCTTGGGTATTATTTAGCTGTCATAAACCAGTTGCCTTCACACTGTTTCATGATTTTTTCACAGAGGTTCCAGTACAGATCACGTTCCCCCTCATTGAACAGAGCTCTTGGCCTCTTCCTCATGGAAACGTCCTCTCCCTTTGCAACTACAACAGTCATGGAGAATTCAATTCAGAAATAGAGTCAAGTGTTTTCTCACAGTTTTTGAAATGAAAGGTAAGCATTTTGGTACTGATTTTAGTGGCAGCTGCAGCCTCAGCAGCCCCGCTCTCTGCTTCCCTCAGCTGAGCAGGGCCGTCACTGCACTGGAGGCCTCCCAGGGGCTTTGGCCTTGCCTGTCTGTGGATCTCCACCGAGGCCACAAAATTAACAATTTCCCACCTTTGTGGAAGTAAATTCCTTGCAGAATTTCCAGATCAGTGCACCACAGTGATGGAGAGAAAAATGCCAGGAATGTCCCTCTGTAGTCCTAAGCACCTGTGAGGAGATGAGTGGGAATGGGGTGAGGTTGGCAATTCTAATGTTGTTCAGACATATCACCAAGGTGTAAAAAAACCCCATTGGCCTGCAAAAAGGGAACTCTTCCTATTGAAAAGAAATAAGAAATCACCTGAAAGGAAAAAATTAGGCAATTAAGTCCCTGGACTCAACATAGAGGCACATAAAGAGCACCTTATTAGCATCACACATGGGACAGTGTGCACGCCCTGGAATGTAAAAGGAAAAAAATTGGAGGAAATGGGAGCCCCAATAATGTGCTCAAGAGATAAGATACAGCATTTTATTGAAACTAAAATATATTCTTTAGAAGCACACTCGAAATTTAAACTATTCTAATTAAATGGAAGGGACTTTGGCAGATAAGAGAAGCAAGGCAGAAATCTGAAGAGCTAATTTTCAAAGGTACAAAGACAAGGAAGAACTGATATAAGGTGATCAGAGGTAATCTGCCTGTTGGAAAAAACCTCTGGATCTGTTGGACCTCTGGAGCAGAAAGAGGGCAGCTGAAACCCTGGCAGCTGCAGAGTGGTACAGGATTCTTTACAGCCCAAGAGGGTCCTGCCCTCCCTGGCCAACAGGAGGTTTTACATTTGACATTACAAGATGTAGATTCTTTCTGGGGAAGAGATTTTTAAGCCAGATAAGCTTTATTTAGGGGTTGAGATAATGAACAGCAAGATGAATGAGTAACCATGAATTGTTGTCCAATAATATCTATACGTGGGCTGAGTCATGGAGGGGCTGGTAGGATTATTTTAATCCATAATTCATGCTGTCAGCTTCAACCTTCGGATCTCTTTTTGTTGACTTCTCTCTGAGCTGGAAATCTATTTGTGAAGATGTTCTGCCTGATCAATTCAGCCTGCAACAACAGTTAGGCTGGGTTTTTTCCCCCCTTGTATCTTCATTTTCCCCAGTTTAAGCAGTTTCTATTTTTGGGCTTTAAAATCCCAGTGTCATTTTCATTTGCACTAAATAATCTCTCAACATTTAGCTGTTTTGCTCTAAGGCCCCTTAGACCCCTGTTTTGTAGATACAACTTCCATTAAGGAAGGACAGAATTATAAGAAATTATTTTGTTCCATTGAATTTAATGAGATTTTGTCATTAATTTTTCTGGAATGTGGCTCATATTCTAAATCTGTGAGAAAAAAACCCCAACATTTTCTGCTGATGGTATTAAGCAGTTCTGAAGTTGCTTGAATTAACTATATATCTATTCACTTTTCTCTCACAGCTCTACTTCATCAATTTTGTTACTTGTGTTCAGTTATCAGAAAGATATTTAACATTTGTATCTCTTAGCTTTGTTGAAGCCTTCAGAGCTTTCTCCAACAGCATATGAACAAAATATGAAAGGTATTCTTGTGGCATTGTGGGACAAGAATTTTGTAAAAATTATCCTTTACATCACATTTGGACAGAAACCCCACCTCTGATACTCTGCTCAGCTACTTCCATAGTGGTAACTGCCCACCCATTTACACTTGGTTTGACTTAAAAGAATCATTAAGATAACTGTCATGTCTTTGTGGCTATATGTGGGTTTTGATAATAATATTCCAATTCCTTAGCTCTCAGAAACAACAACAATAATAGTAATGGTTGCTGATAATATGAGTTGGTTCTGTGCAGCTGTTTATTTATCCAGTTGGTTTTTACTGATTAGGGAGACTTTGCAGGTTCATTAAAGATGAATTATAAGTCTGTTTTTACAGACAGAAAACACAGGCTGTTAACAAGTTCAAGCTTAAAGTGTGCTCATGTATGGTCCTGTTTTAAAATGTTGAATGTTTTCTGGTTTTATCTTATTGCTGTTGACAGAGTGAATTATTTAATAGTCACCATCTAAATAAAGTGCTTACAATAACACTCATTTAGATTGGATATTAGGAAAAGCTTTTCACCCAGAGGGTGCTTGGACACTGGGACAGGCTCCCAGGGCAGCACCCCACTGGGACAGCACCAAGCCTGACAGAGTTCAAGAAGGATTTGGAAAACAATCTCAGGAACCTGGTTGTGACTCTTGAGGATGGTCCTGTGCAGAGCCAGGAGTTGGATTGGATGATCCTTGTGGGTCCCTTCAAATTCAGAAGATTCTGTGATATAAATCCAAACCCATCATGTTAGCAGTTTTTATTATTTTTCCCTCCCCGCCCTTTTCAACTTCATACAATTGTCTGCTTATTTAGTTCTGACTCCCTCATCAAAACAGTTCTGAACAGCTCTGGTTAATCAGCATCTGACAACTTTCTAGATATAACTACAGAATGGTAAAAGCTGATTGAGCTGAAGTTAATTTCCATTTGGCTTTTGCCTTCTAATTTTTGAGTGTCAAAACCCTTCTACCACAAAAGGCCTGCAGGGCCCTGCTGTAGGCAGGACATAGCTCAGTAGAGTTTAGCAACCTCAAAAGAAATGTTACAGCTCAAGTGATTTGGAAATATTTGAAAGCTGAGAAACTCTGCTGCTTATGACACTATAATGAAAATTATCAAAATTACCCAAATTTACTGGGTCTGGGGCAGGTTCTCTCTTGTTTAACTGGTTGAAAATAAGAGGAGTTGAAATCTGCAGAGGTTTATTTTGACATTCTCATTGAGTATGCAAGTAGTTGATAGCCATTTATAACTCTTTGGATAAGTTTTTTGAAATGCAGGAGAAATTGCTAATTAAGTTTTAATTACATAGGAAAGAACTCCCCCACAAGGAATTTTTTTATGGGTCTTAGTATGGAAACAACCTTGACTGTTATCTGTAATTTCTGTTTCTGAAGGTGTTGGCAAAATCAGGCACATTGGACTCTGGTGGCATTTGTTGTATTTTTTTAAGTAAAAAAATCCACCACTAGAGAGCTGTGTCATAAAAAATGAGATTTTCTAGGATAATCTTTTGAATCTCAGAGAAGAGATAGGAATCACTGCTTTTCTCACATCAGAAAGCAGGAATTCAGCCCAAGTTCCCTCATGAATTCCTTCACATCCAATGTTTGCTCTTGTTCTTTGAGAGAGGTTTTCAGAGTAATCCCTTTGGTGCAGTTGGGAATCGAGCCCATTGTCCAGCTTCCCAGGCTGGAATGGAAAAGGTGGCTAGGACTGTTTGGACTGATTTTTTTTTGATGTGTTCCAGTAGAGTTGGGTCAAACACCATGCAGGATGTGAAGGCTGTCACCTTAGTTGCACTGGTGTATGTGGTCCCTATAAGGATTCTTATATATGGCCACATCTTTAAGCTGGAGGAAGACAAAATAATGTCTGTTTGCAGAAACTGTACTTTCCGTGTCAACTTTGCTCTCCAGTGGAATTTTAGTGCCACAAACAAGGTAAAACATACTGGAGTCACTTAAAATTGAGCGTTTATTTACAGTATTTTTCTGACACTGTTGTAAAAAGTTCAAAAATCCAGATGGGCCTTATTCCTAAAACCACAAGGCAGAATACTTCTACAGCATAAAATTGCACTTTCCATTTCTTCCTTTGGTACCAATAGTGTTCATCTCTTTGTCTTTTTGAACATTCATTACTTTTGCAAATTATAAACCCAAAGTCCTTTTCTGCTCAGATACATGTGTTTACCTTGCAGTAATACCAGCAAATCTTTCAGGGGAAACAAGTCTTCAAGAGCCTTTAGAACACTCATGAACTGTGTGTTTTGTTTAGTTTCTTTCCAGTGGTAGCCTTTGTTTTAGCTGACTTATTGAAGATGCTTGGAAGACTCATGTAAGATCCAGGGTTAGACAGACAAACAGTTTCACATCTCTCAAAAACTTACTGGACTTCATAATTAACTATAGATTCTCTTATCACATGGTGGTTGCTACCAAAAGTCTCTTCAGTAATGTACAGATGCCATATGTTTTAATATTACTTTCTTTTTTTTTTCCCTTAGTGATGCTGCAGCTAAATTCTGGCTGGAAACCCATACACAAGAATAAAAGCAGCTATAACTCAAATGTATATCTTTCCTCCTATGGAAATTAAGTTCTTATCATCTCAGTGCCTTATTCACAAAGGCCTATATTTGTAGCACTATTTATCTTCCTGAAGGGAATTGTATGAGGCCCTGGAGATGAATAATAGCTTTTCTTAATCAGCCTTTTGAAAGACCATTGTCTTGTCTGTCTTTGTTAGAACATCAGCACAGTGGTGGGTGTTTTGTAGCATAATATGAAACAAGGTGCTGAGAGCTTGTAATTTCAACAAAGAAGAAGCAATCAGAAAAGGGGCTGGCAAACAGTGGCACTTGAAATTCGAGGGCTGAATGTTTTCCACATTCAGGGGAAGAATGACCAAACACCAAATGGGCAAGAGTCCTCTGGTGCCTGCCAGTGTAATCTGCCAGGTACTGCTTACCAGGCTTTGCTGGCACAGATTCAGACATTACAAGTTTATGTAGTTTCTCCTTGCCTGTTTATTTGGCTGTTACATTGCATTGATCTCTATCTCACTATTATGTAAAGATTCAACCTGTGTTTGTTTTAATATGCTTGGTCTCCATTTTTGCTGCTTTTCCTGCTCTAGATAAATGGTATCCCTCAGAAGTTAAAATAATTTGAAAATAAAATAAAAGAAACAATATTTTATGACACAACTCCCATCATATGTAGTACCTTTTCTGTACACGATAAAAAGATGCATTTTCCACTTTAAGACTTGGGCACTTGTGAGTGACAAAGAAGTAACTCTTAGGAGGTGTGTGACATGGCATGGAAGTATTTGGAGTTCAAGGTTGCTGTTTTGTCTGCACTGCCAGTGGTCAGTGTGTGCATATCCTCTTTGTGTTACAAACCTAGGTCTCATCATTTCTTCTGGTGCATCGTGGTTTGAATTTTTGTTTTCAATTTCTCCCTACTCAGTGTAGTGGTTTAAGCCTGTCTTTAATGAAATGCATCTTGTTAATTTAAAGTTTTCTTTCCGATTTATCAGGTTCATATTGGGTTCTGATTCTATCCCTCAGCCTGCTTGCACACTCCATCTCCTTATGCTGATTTTACAATTATACACTCCAGTCCATCATCCAAGGAAATATTAAATGGAATTTGGTAGTCAGTGGATGGTGGACAGAGGTGGGTAGGCTGTTGAGGGCCCAGAGATGTGGTACTAGGCTAGAGAATCATTGCTCTGCTATTTAAGTTTTCCTTCTTTCCCAGAAATCTGGAGACAGTGGACTTGCTGGGATGCAAAATTCCAAGGCAGATTTTATGCAGGCTTTACATCCCAAAATTGTTTTAAATTGCAGCAAGCACCTTTATCTTCATGTTAGAGTTGCAGAGGGCAAAAGGCAGACAAAGCCAGTGCTGGCAGTGCCCTTCCCTCAGCAGCTCCGGGGGCTCCATCCACTGCTCTGCCCTGCTTCCAGGGAAGGTGTCTGCCTTCCCTGGGTTTCCATGTGCCCTGCAGGAAAGCTGGTGCAGTCAAATCAACTGTGCACATCAAGCAGGCACCTCCTCTACCTTCATTAGCATTCCTAAAGTGCCCATTAACTGCTTAGTGATGCTGATACTGCTAGCAGCAGAAAAGGAAGGATAAAAGGCAAATTATCTAGAATTATCACAGTATCACATAAAGCCCTTTAATTTCTTCTCTTGCCACTCCCCAGCTGTAAGTGGGTGATGTAGAGGACCCCTGTGGATGCAAGCTGTGTCCACCTCCTCTCTGCTGTTTGTTACACACAGGCAAAGAGCTCAGTTCTGCTGTTTCTTGACCATTGATTCAAGATAAGTGAATCTGTCACAGCATGTGGATTTATCTGTATATTTCTCGTCTCTCAGCTCCTGCACCCATTGCAGCAGGAGAAGTGTTTTGAGGTTGAGTTCAATGGCGAGGGTGGGGAATTGATCTTTATTTCAAAACAACTGATGGTAAAGGCTTTGGTGTTTTCTCTGCATTCCATGATTGAGGTTCTGCTGTTCTACTCTTGTATAACTAAGAGAGAAAACAAAGAGGAACTGTTGCCGATTTACTCTGTTTGCTTTTAGGTAAAATGACAACTTTTTTTACCTTGAAGCCAAAGAATTGTACTTTGAATCTAAAGATTAAATGCATTTCAGGAGTGAATTTGCTGTTTAATAAGAATGGTGTTATCATTTTAAAATCAGAATTAGAATAGATTGAACTAGAATGGACCTCAGGTAAATTTTCCAGGTATAAACATATATTGCAACAGGTGCTATGATATTTCATAACTCTCAAAGTCTTCTGGGACAAACTCAGGCTTAGAATGAAGAAAAAGCCCAGAGATGTGATTGGCAGGAGTTTTCAAAGATCTCTTTTAGGCTACAGAGGTTAAATATTTAATCCCAATGCTAAAACGAATCCCAGGTATTGAAATCTGTGGCAGAGTTTGCATTTATCAATGCCAGGGAAATATCCATCATCTGTCCCCCCAAAAAAAGGTTAGACCAGTAAGGACTGGCTTAGAAAGGCAGTGAAGAAAAAAAGAATGAGTTGCTTTTCATGCAACATCACTGCAGTAGTCTGCAGCTGCTAAATTACATCTTGTAACATTTTTTTTTCAGCCAAAGTTCCTATGCAGAGCAGTTCTGCTGTCTTCAGGCAGAGAGCCCATGGAGGGATGTAGTTTAGGGTTTTCTTTCTGTGGTGAAGCCAAGCAGAGCTGGCAGATAGCTCTGACTTGCAATTTTAAGGTTGCCCTGTATTGCTGAGTGCACTGAACACAGGAAAATCTCAACAAGAGACTTAAACCACCGACCCTCTCTTCTGTTTCATTGTGTGTTTCGTGTTTCTTGCAGGACTACTGGGAGTTCCTCCAGCCCTGGGAGAGGAGACTCCTGGCAGGGCTGACCTTAGCAGAGACATGGACTTGCTTTTCAAAGGGCTCTGTGTGTGTGTGGGTTCAACAGCAATTTCAGGATTTTCATGTGCATTCTGAACTGCAATATAAAGGTCATTGATGACCTTTCTTGCTGCTTGCTGTGGGGAGATGGATGTAGATGCAATATCTTTATTCCTATTTTGCTGGGTTCTTCATAAGTCTTCAGTCCTGAACTGCAGGGTGGGAAAATGTCACTGTTTGACTGCCTCTTCTCAGAGTTTACCAGTGCTGGGTTTTGTAAACAATACAAAAAAAATCTTCCACTTCACTCTCCCTGCCCCTCTAGATTTCACACCCAGTTTCATTAGGTTATTTCACCAACTTAATTGCAATTTGCCCCACTCCACAGAAAGTGAAATAAAGCTGTTTGTTTCCAGACTTTCCAGTGGTGCTGTCTCTCACTTCGAGGGAGGCTGGTGTGTTCAGCACACCCGGGGACAGACAGTGGCCAACCTCATCTCCTTCCTGTGCTTTTGGCCCTGTCTCTTACTGAACAGGGACATGCCTACCCTAAAATATGCCCACACAAAACTTGAGTATCCTGTGTATGCAGATGGAATGCAAAGCAACAACATTCATGGGAGGATTATCTCTCCTGCTTTGTGCCAGCTTTTTCAATAGGAAGGTTCTAGAGGGAGTATTTCAACATTAATTGCTACTCTACTAAGCTCAATTTGTACTTAGATTTCGTGTGCTCCACCCTGTGGGGCAGCAACATGGAAAGCAGACTGCTGGAATTTGGGTGAAACAAAATAATCAGTCAAACTGCCAAAGTTGGTAATCTCTTCTGTTTTGGGGAGGCAGCACTATTTTCAAAGCAGTTGTCCAGCAATAGAGGAAATGTTTGGCATTGCCTCTCTCCTAAGGTTGTGACAGTGATGAAGCTGCCAGTGACTTATGTGACTGTCCCCTGTCTGAATATGGCTTTGTAAGGGGTTAATGCTGCTGTGATGTGTGAGACTGTTCAGTGTTGTAGGAAATAGAGCCCCCTCAGAAAGTTTGGGAATACCTTGGCAGTAACTATAGGTTTACACCTGTCTGTGTTTGCACACAGCATCTGAACACAGATAGAAAATAATGTCTCATTTAGAGCTCTGCTGCTATGTTCAATGTTTATTCTGGCTGGCAGAATGTAGTTTATTATATTAACAGTACTGAGGGGGGCTGCATTAGGCTGTTCACACGAATTCCGAGGCAATCTGATGTCTTGCCTCAAAATATTTTGAAAAACTGACCAAGTGTGCAAGTTTTAACTGTCCTTCACACACTTGTCCCCTGCTCATTTTGCAGCAATATGTCTTGGTAGCCACAGCTGCATTGCAGGGGTCACTCAGAGAGCTCAGGGAGATGAATGCTTTTAGGCTTTTTTTGCAGCTCATTAGGCATGGGCTCTCTGTCTTCAGTGTCAAATGTGGCTGTCTTTCTGTCTATCTTTTTTTCCCTGAAAAGACATTTCTGTGGGCACTGCAAGGAAAATTACCGTCCCTGCTGATGTTTAAAACCTGTCTGATTGCATCACAAAGCCATAATTGAGTACAGTATGTCATTCAGTACTTGTGGTGTGTCTTTTTCTTTGGAAATGACACTCTTCAAGGAAGGTCTAATGACACAGGGAAGCTCAGGGAGTTCATTACTCTGCTGCATCACAAGTTTTCTTTCCTCCGTTCCCCTGGGCAGAGGCAGACTTATTTTACTGTTGATGGTTAAGATTCAGAAGGGTACAAGCAGGTTTTTCTTCTAAGCATGGAGATCTGTGTTTTTTGGTTTGGCATACCTGTTCTGTGGAGAGTGCAATGAATGTTTAAACTAATTTCTCTTTAATCTCTGAACAGAAACCTATATAGCTAATGCTACAAAATTATTTCCATTCTAGTCCAGCTCTTCCATTGCCTGTTAATATTTGCATGATGTTCAGTTCCCACAATGAAGCAGTCTCCCAACTTCAGTAGATTCCTGGGCAACATGACTGCTTAAGAAGGGTTGAAGTTGGCTGAAAAAAACAATTGTCCAGGATCTCCCTGGAGTGCCTTCCTCCATTTTTTATTTAGCCCATTTTAAGACAGAGAAACCATCAAAGCACTCTATGTAATAAATTAAGGTTATTAGTAGTTGTGCACTGATGTTTAAAGTCAGATATCTAAGGAAAATAGTTAACTAAAAAGAAACATTTTAAAATAAACACCTTACTGACATTGCCTTCTCTTAGATGAATTTTTTTCCATCTCTAAGCCTATTGTATGTTTTTGCTCATCTGTGTGATTCAGTGCAGCATCTTGGGAAATGTGAAATTCCCCTTTGAAATCTAATTCCTCCATCACAGCTACTGGCTGTGTTTGCTTTCCACTGAATATCATGTTCTCTCAATGGCCGTGGTCACTTTCCTCCTAAGTTATTGCTCTGCGATCTGATTTTAATCTAGCCCTCCCAACAAGGAAAAATTAAAAAAACATAATTAAATGTAGGAGCTACTAAAACTAATTAGAACCCAAATTTATTAAATTTCAGCAATGATCATTCTCACTTTTGATAATTCCCTAAGGAGAACATTTACATAAGAGAGAATGAGAAAAAATCTCTTTATATAAAAAATCAGTATGTAGGAAAAAAAGAATCCTTGGGGCTGGGAATGGTGTAGGAGCATCAATTCTTTCTTTGCTCTGTTGCCAGTTTGGAGTTTCTGTCTTTGTGCTTTTCTGGGGAACAGTGTCTTTTATTCAGACAGTTCACCTTGTTCTGCCTGTCACTGATTTGAAGCTCTCAGAAATATAAAGATTGGGGGTTATCCAGCTCTTTTATTCCCTCCAGAGATGATAATATCCACTGCTGAAATGCAGCGTGCTCTCTATTGGATCTGATCTCACTCACCAGGAGTCCCCTGTACCTCCCTGCTCTTGTGCTTCCCCAAAACCTCAGGGAGGGGGGTTTTTCTGTGCTGAGTCTCTCTGATGGGAGATATTTCCCTTCACTGTGATATTTTCAGACCTGCTGCTTCAGAAATGTGCTCACCTACTGATGTCCAATGGGTTTGAGCTGGGGGAACATATGGCCTCCCAGGTGTTGGGTTTCCCTCACCTGAGAGCAACCCAAACTGCAAGTCCCATAAACAAACCCAGGTGCCAAGTCAAAATTTAACAGTGACCTAATCCTGGTTAGTGCACTGAGTTGAAAGGAACACTGAATTAGTCTAAAGGTACCTTCCTGACTCAATACTCTGACATTCTGTACATCTATTATAACTTTTCCCTCCTCTTTCCCACTCCCAGTTTAATTTGCTGTTGCCTCCTGTAGTGGATGACACTTCTGAAGCTCTTAAAAGAGCTTTGATGTTTATGTGCTAAAGGATTTTGCAAATTAAGGAACTAAAGCACTTTTGTACGTAGGAGTCATATTTAACAAACAAGGTATTAAAGTAACTTGCAACTGATGACACATCACCTTAATTGCTGGGATAGATTCTGCAAAACTAGGCAAGAATTGGCCCTTGAAATAATAATATGATTTTCACTTAGTTGCACTAACACTTTCAGGATCCAAGGGCAATTCTTTTTAGCAGTAAAATATTTGTTGACTCTCAGCTTCAGGTGAACATGTACATTTTTGGTGACATTCTCTTTTTATAGGAAGAAATCCCAGCAAAAGTGCTCCATGCTGAACTGTGTGAAGAGTGGCAGCTATGAACTAGAATGTTATTTCTTTCTGAATCTGATTGAAAACATACTTTTTAAAAATACCTAGACAGGAAATGAGGTCTTCTTTTTGTCTGTTTCTGATGACAGAGGGGCTTTTGTAATAGTTTTTAAGTTTGTTTTGAACTGCTTTTCCAATACCAACGATAAGACAGTCCAAAAAAAATGTTTCAAATATAAAATAGTGTTGAAATGAAACATACAAATGTTAAAACAAACCATTGGGGGATATTTTGCAGACCAAAGTCCCATTTTTGCAGGACACTAAGTGTTCATTTATCCTCATATCATGATATTTAAAAAAAAATTCTTTTGAAAAGCCTCTGACAAATGGCTGCTCAGCACCCCAAACCAGAAGCATATGTTTCTTTTGTTCATTTTGAAAGCTGGGTTTTAGCTGGGAAAACATCCAGTGGGATGCATTAGGCTTTCACACATCAGGTAGCTCATTTTCAATCTCAGCCTAATTGTAGGTTTTGAGTGTCTAAAATTATGGGTCTAAGCAAAGCTCCTCTCAGGTTATAATTTCACTTGCTCCACTGTTGCTTCATTGAGTAACATCTGCTCCTTTTTTGGTAAATTTTCACTTAATTTTCCTTCTTAGAAGTGAAAGTTGATAAAATTCTCCAGAGTTTTGCATCTTTACATTTTCTTTTAAGCTTTATAACAATAACCTGCCTGACTTCTGAAAACACCTCTCTATAAGAATACTTCATTCATAACATTGAGATAGAACAGTTTTCAAGAATAATCAACAAAAGTGAGGAATTTTAATTATGTTTCTGCACTATCTTCTTTCCTCTGGAGTCTTCTCCGACATGTTACTCCACACAGCACTTTGCTGACACAAGGATATTTGTAGTGATTTAGGAACAGTTGTGCCTCTCTCTGAACTGAGCCAATGAGCTCAGGTTTTCAAGATAATAAATACTACAAAAACCTTTGCAAGGCAAAAATACTATGTAGGGATTAAAGTCCAGAAATGGTCACTTAATGCAAACAATGATTTTTTTTTTTTCTCTTAAAAAGACATCTAAATCAGAACAGCAATAATTTATAAGTAAATAAGTAATTTCTATTGTAGTAAGCAAGTATGATACCTTTAATACAAAGACTAATATTGGGTCCCTGCAGGGCAGGTTGGAATTAGAGGATCTATAAGTTCCCTTCCAACCCAAACCATGGCTCTATGATTGGTATTTGGTTTTCTGTGAGAACCCAGCAACCCAAATCCTGTTATTTAAAGGTAGTAAAACATATTCATTGAGAGGACAAAACAGCCTTTAGCCCTTAATCTTGCCATAGCCCAATCATTTGCTCGCCTTGGTTTCTGGAGAAGCATGTCCTGATTTTTGGAGGTGTGAGCTGGCATCAGCTTTTCAGAGGCTGCTGTTGCACTTGTTGCCTGAATAAATTCCCATTGAATTAGAAGGAAGATGTTGCTGCAGTGTATCTGCCAAGAGACAGAATTTCCTGGCAGGACTTCCTGCCTGCCTGCTAACTCCCTATGGAAATGTGTTTTGTGGTAAAAACCCGTGGCTGGTCATAGTTTGGGGGTGGCACTGAAAGCCTGATTCAGTCACGAGGAGACCCAGCTCACCACGAGGGGATTTTCATAAACGTACTGCTCCAGGCTACACAAGCATCTTGTCTCTCCTCCCGTGGCCCCTCAGTCCCTCCCTCATCAGCTATTAAAATATTCAGGCCAGCAGCCTCGTGGGTCGGGGCATGTTCCAAGCGACGAATCTCAGCGCAGAAGGGGACAAAGGGATAAATGTTCCCATGGCAATGCCTCCACTGTGCATGGTGCAAATTTTGTTTTATTGTCACTGTCACATCCAGTGCTGTCAAGCCACATGGTGCCTTCTGTGCAGTTATTGAAAAAGTTAATTAGTCCAAAGGGAAACTTCTTTCATGTGGACAAGGCTAATGAAAAGGTTGCTATTTATGGCCTCGTTTATGAACAGTTTCATCATGGACATGGTTTTGACTGCTTGTGTTTAATATCTAGAGGCCTTTTCAAGAATTCCTTGAAAGAAAACAAAACAAAAAAACAAAAAAAGGGTTTAATCACTTCTATTCTTAATTTTTTATAAAATAAAATGTCATTCCATCACAGAATCTAGCAGGGACTGCAGTGGAGATCTTCAGCCTAATTCAATATTTAGAGTGAAAGGGTTTCTTTTGGCAACTTAGATAAAGTGAAAAACAATTCAGTGGAAAAGAATCTGTGACCAGTCCTGATTTATATTTACATGGAAAATTTTGTTTATGGACAGCCCAGGAGGTATCTCTGTTCCAGTGCCTTTTCTTTGCTAGTAGCCAGTATTGGATGCTTATGTCAATAATACAGGGACTAAGAAGTGCATAGTTATATTTTTTTCTACTTTACATTCTCAATCTGATGTGCAGAAAGTTATATATGAATTTTAATAGCCCTTGATGGACTTCCTGATTGGGTTTTGAGGTAATATATTTTCATTTCCACATTTTCTTATTTATCCCTTTATAATTCCAACATCTTGTGGCACTGAATCTCACAATAAAATTATGTCTTTTCTGAAATAAAAATCTGGATAAAACATCAGCACAAAAGCAAGTGGTTATGGGGTAGTATGAATACATTTAAGGTTAGAAACTAGAAGAACAGTCCCAGTAGTTCCAGTCAGACCTTTGGGGACAGCCTGAAAAAGGAGCATGAGAAGTTTGTCCGAACAATTATAAAGTAAATTTTCAGATGACTGAACTTAATCACCCAGGTATTTTCCTACAGTAAGTTCCTTTTTCTCTCTAAGTTTCAAACCAGTGATGGTACATCTTTCTTTGTACAAACCATGAAAAATTAGGGAGCACAGCTCCTGTCAACATTAATTACAGCAGTTATAAAGTCAAGGGACTGTTAGGAAAAAGGCTCTTAAAAAGCATTGGTAACTTGTAAAAGAAGGACTGATCTTCTGTTACTGTTAAGAGTCTCATATTTTGGAAGGCACTATAAATCCTGCAAGCTAAATGTAGGAAACTTCATTTTGGCACCCTGGAAAATTGCCAGTGGAGTTTTAGTGTGTTCTCTTCAGGCTTTGGTTGTGGACACAAGAACAGAGTCATGAAATACCTGAGGACATTTTTATTTCCTGCCTCATCAGGATGAGTACTCTGCTGTATTTAACCTTTCATTTGCCTAGTTTGTAAACACTTCCCACAAACTCTGTAATTAATTGGCAGGCAAGACTACACCCTGGCTGGAAGTAATTGCAGATTACTCTTAATTGTAAGAGCACATTTTGGGCGGATCGTTTAAGGCACACATGCAGATTAGAGGCAAATATAAGCAATAATTAACCTGGGACTGTAAGCAGTGCCTCGGTTTGGAAGGTGTGTGCAGTATTCATTTGCTTGTCCAAATCTCCACGATTTTAGGCTGGAGACATGCAAAGGCTCTGAGGAGGGTGAGGATATTGTCAGAGTTTTCATTAATAATGAGATAACCACAAACTCGGGGCGTTCCTCACCTGACAGCCACCCAGCCCAATTCCTCCCCTCCCAGCCACACTCTGTCTCCTCTTCTGGCCAGCTGGAATAAATCAAAAGCTGCAGTGAGTCAGCAGAGCTCAGTGAACATTTCTTTGTAGGATTGCAGTGGCTGCTGAGCAGCCTGGGCCAGCAAAAAGCACCCGGCCTCTCGTCAGGGAGATGGATTATTATGTAGATATAATGAGATTCTGATTTAAACTGGTACAAATCGAGTCAGAATCAGCCCCTGTAAAGCTGCCTGGTTGAAATTGTTGATTTTCATGTTCTAGTTCTTTACATGCTCTCCTGCAGCATCCCCCGAGGTAGGTATGCGTTGTCCATTCAGAATGTTTATTTGTTGGTTAGTGGAATGGCCTGTGTCCTCAAAAATTTGTTTTGATTAAAATTCCTGGATAACTTCCTTCTATTTCAAGCTCTGAGTAGGGCTGGAAATTATTCATGCTGCACATTAAATTTGCTATTTCTGCAAGCCTGGCCACGTAGCACTTTAGTAATTTTCGTGTTTTTCCAAGTTTGATTCCCCCAGAAATTGCTTACAGAAATGATGGAAACTTTATCTAAGTAGTCATGTAGTAAATATTTAAATGACACCTACTTGAAGAGCATCATGCTGTCAAATAGCTTTAAAGATGTTTCTGTGCAACCTCAGCAAAAATGAATAGTGTGTGTGATATTCCAGTTCTTGTGTGTGATATTTGGCTGAGGTAAATTGGTAGATTTTGTCTGAGTTCTTTCTATAAAACTAATAATTTCTTGGAAGTGTGCAGTCATACATTAAGCTTGTGTTTGAGTAAAAACTCGTGTTGATTTTTATGACTTATCTGTTGAGAATATAGATCAAAATCAGAATTATGGAAAAATCCTGGATTGTAAGAGTCTACTACACATTGGGTAAATTTTCACAGCTTATTCTATAAAATTTATTAAAGCTTTATTTTGGAGGTTTTTTCTGTGAAGTAACGGGTACTTTATAGGAAGAACTTTTCAAGACTTGCAGTTTTTATATTCTGGTTTAAGAGAAAGGGTGGAGATGATTTTTTAATACAGCTTATTGGACAAAAAGTGTGCATTCTGACTGGAAATGAAAACAGGACACAAAAATAAAAATAGGGAACCATACTGGTGGATCATATATTGTGACTTTATAAATTCCACGAAAAGAATTTCCTTTGAAGACTTTTGGAAGTAACTTTCTCTCCACTATCAACACTGAAAACGATTCTTGTTTAAAAGAAGGAAAGATGAAAATATTGTAGCTTTCCTTTCTTTGGTTCCAAGAAAATTTAAGAAGTGACCAGAATTATCTATGGCCTTCTAACTGTCATTAGTATGTTTATTATAGTGTATATATTAGTCACTAAATTGGTCATTAAATTTGAAAATGTGGCTATGGACTCTTAATCACAAAGTGAATTTTAAAATTTGTATTCAATTTCAGGCTTCTGTAATTAGATTATAAAAAATCATGAGTCATTGCATTAAACACTGGGATTGCCTTTGACAAGGTGCCCAGTAAGAGCTGTTTTGTTAGCAAATTTAATGACAAAATATCTGAAAATCTATAGTGGTGTATAGATGGACAATATCAAGACTGAAAGATAAATCACCTGAATTACTTGCTGGAATAAATGTAATAATTAGCTATTTATTAACTGGCTTTTACTGTCTTTTGCTCTGATATAAAAAGCTCTATTCTAATCACATTTATGGATGTTTTGTCAGTTACAATATAATTTTACTGCAGCTGTTAATTTGGGTGAATCCAGTAAAATGTATTTTACCCAAACACATTTTGTGTCTGAGTTGGCTGTGAAACACCGGTACCATTTTGAGTATTTGAGACCTGAGATACACAATCCAGGCTAAACTGTGTGAATCAAGTTATTTCAGTTCTCTGATCTTTGTGCCACATCTCTTTAAATGCAGTAGCATTTAAATATAAATAAATATAAATATATA
>VZSE01007460.1:798578-826297 GCA_013398275.1 Promerops cafer
ATATATATAAAAATATATATAAATAATATAAATATAAAACTTATTTATAAACATCCAGTACCCAAAATGTACACAATGCTCAATGGAGCTTAAAACTAAAGTGTTGCTATCTAAATAAAGTCACATAAGAGATGCAAGGCCAGAACAGGCTTGCTTTGAACCCAGTGGTGCAGGAGCTACCATGCCCACCTAGGAATTTATTATCTGTCTGGTAACTTCTCATCACTGCAGTCTTTTTTACCCCCTTGTTTCCCAGTCTCTGGAGGAAGGACACCTGCCCTGTAATGATCTGTACATGTCATTACACCTGTCCTGAGTGCTTTATTTGAGGTATCCCCTTCCCTTTATTTCACATGAAAATGCCATGGCTTGTGTGGTTTGTGTGTTATGCTCACTGGTAGACTGCTTTTCCAACACAGGATATTCAATATGCTGCAAAATTCACTGGAGACAGTTTATCCAAGGGGCCTGCTTATCTCTTGGGAGATTGGCTTTCTAAATGTAGGAATTACATGCAGCTACATGCCTTGCTCTGGGTTAAAAATGTATTCAGTAACCAGCAATGCTGATGAGCTAGAACCTTCCTGCAAGTTTGCCAAGTGCTGGGGGCTGGTGTGCAAATTATGGTGCTTGGGCATCCTGTTTACAGTTCTGTTCCTCGCTGGCATTGGGGATTGAGAATGTTCCTTACTGCCAATTTTTCCCTTTATCTTTTCTTTCCTTTTCCTTGTTATTTTCCTGCCCAAACAGGGAATTGCTGTGTATTACATTTAGGCAGTATCATTTCAGCTGTCTTTGGTCACGTCTCCTCTGGCCTGTTCTCCCCTCACCTGTAAGGCACAAATGATCATCTCAACTCCCTGTTGCACATGTTTTAACATTCAGAAAGAGGCAGACTCTAAAAGAGTGTTACTTCATTTTTTTTTTGGCTTAGTTTTAGGATGCATAGTACATTCTATCAGGTTTGCTTTGAGAATTGTTTCAAACAAGGTAAGATGGGAGTCCTGGCTACAGGGCCAGGACTCAATAAAATTTTGGGTTCAAAACCTTCTGGTCAGCAGGAAATGAAAAGCACCCTTAGCTTGCTCAGGCCATTTGTGTCGATGAGAAATGAATCAATCAATTGGCAGCAAAGCTGGCACAAGTCCTGTCCCAGTATCAAGTGGTCTTATATTAATTAAAAAAAATATTAAAAAAAAATAGCCAGCCTCATTCCTGCTGCTCAGGTATAAAACAGGAGGCTTAGCTCTGAGAAGCTTGGAAGAGAGACACAATTTTTTTCTTCTCTTTTGTTTTCCTTTTCCTGTTTTACTGAGGTTTCTTTATCTTTTATAGATGACAATAAAGCAATACTGCCTCCCACAACATTATAAATTATTTCAAAAATTCATGGGTTTGCTTGTACTGTTAGGAGAGGAGGATTTTGTCTCATGATCTAGCTTCAAAATCTTTGTTTCCCTCTGAGGTGGCACCAGCACTGTTGGTATTTTCAGTATGCACAGTTCCAGGAAAAAAATTACCATATTTTCATAGCTTCAGAGATTCTGATAAGCAAGTCTTTTGTGGACTGCCCAACACACCATGATCTGCACTCCACAGATGTCAGTCTTCCTGTACTTCCCATTTCAAAGTCAGCAGCAAAACTGTTGGCATGAAAATTGCAGGCAGGGTGAAAATGTTTCTGTAGAAATAGATTTCCTGGTCAGAGTCCATGTAAAATAAAAAACCAGAAAATATATGAGCATAATTCAGAGGATTACATGGCTTTTGAGGAATATATTATTGTATGGATTTCATTCGCTGCTCATGTTTTCTTCCCCTCTGAGCAGGAATTGCAAATAGGTTTTTTTCTTAGACTTCTTTGCAATTCAAAAAATTGGGCTGATAATTTTCTTTCATTTTGATGAAAGAGTCATCAGGGAAGACTGGTTGACGTGAAGGTAATGACAATTATGGGTCATATTCAAGTATTCAGGAAAGCTGGAGTTCATAAACACAGGGGCAGTCTATGTGTGCTCTTTGATGTTCCTGTGATGCCTCAGTCTGCCTGGTCAAATCAGGCTGCTCCTGGATCAGGTGAGCAGATGTTTAGTTACAGCTATTTACCTCTGCCAGCTTGCATAAAATATTTATTGGATAATGGTCAGTGGGAGAAAAAAAGTGGCTAAAGCAATTAATTATAATTTAGTTTAGAAACTTTTTGCAGTGAGGTTTATATTTTAATTTAGTGCTTGTGAAGTATAGCATGGTAATATTCTTTTTTTTTTTTTAAGGAAAATACTGATTTATATCTCTTTGGAAATGCTCTGACCTTGGTTTCCCAAAGACAGTGCTGCAGATCTAAGGAGCCACTTTTCCACCCTGTGTTTCCATTTTGAATTGCTCTTTACCATGCAGAATGCAGATTTAACCATTAAAACCAAAGCATTCAGGCATAGGCAAGTGTATAATGCTCTGATGATGGGATGATGTGGTTCCTGGTGGATACTCTGCAAGACAGTACGGGGAAGCCTGGTGGGATTTCTGCTCTACTACTTCCACTGGCCCCGGGTGATTTTTTTTTTTTTGGGAGGGTGTGAGTGTGTCTGTTTCTTTTAGTTAAAAAAGGATATGCTTTAGCATCTTTAAAATAAGATGCTATTCAGATTTTCATCCAATGTCCACGCAAAACAGAAAGAATTTGTCAGTTACACCTCTAAATTGCTACTGCTGAAATTTGAATAAGATTATTTCACATAAAATGCATGTGAAATCCTGCCCCAGCTGGGCTTCATAACAAAATCGCCCCATTCAGCGGGGCCAGGCTTTAAATACAAATTCATATCACATTTCCATTCTTCACCTATCTCTTCCCTCTCCTACCTCTTCAAAAACTTAACGTTAAAATTTTCGACAAAATGTTGAGATATAAAAAATTGATAAACAGGTGTTGAAGACACATAAGGACAATAAGAGAACCGTCACTTGTAGCCAATGAACTCTAAATCCTTTGTTTGATAAGATATGCATAATTAGTAAAAAGTTTTGATAGCTGACATGCTTGATCTGTGGAATACCACCGAGCACCCAGGCTTGTGCAACTCCGAAAAAAATAATCTATGTCTCTCTTGTGTAATTGTTGGCTTGGTGGCTAACAAATCCAGGTTTTGTGGATGAGACTAATAAGAGCATAGCATGAAAACACTCCTGAGGAGCTTTTGTTGGTCAAGAACCTTTGTTTCTTTTCTGCAATTGACAAATTGTTAGCAAAGTTCAGGACCCAGGTCATCAGTGGATTTCTCTACTTGGTGGTAATTGAATTCAGTTGGTGTCCACATTGGCTTGAAGGCTTGTGTCTTGAATCTCCAAATGTATCTTCCCACATGGATGTCCTGGGATTCAGCAGTATTTTCAGCATTGAAATTTCCTGGGAAATTTCTCCTCTCAAATCCTTATAAAATAACTGAAGGACAAAACCATTTCAAATGATATATATGACTACCAGTTTACCATTCAGTATCTGATTGGTGTATATGAGCATAAATAACGTGTTTTATGTCAATGAGTGGTCTCCTATTCTCGTTCTTAATGTCCTTTTCTGTGTGTCTGTTTTGAGAGTCCTCCATCTCTATAAAGTTTTTGGTTTGTCATTTTTGTAATTTCAGATTTTTGCCTCCTCGTCCTTGAGCTCTACATAATAGGAGAAGAGAATAGTACAAGGATTGTAGCTGGTCAGCAATTTTGAAGTGTCCCCCTCTTCCAAGGATACCAGAGACATCCACTTAATTGTCTGCTATTGATTTTCATTCTCATCCACATGCAGGATATGAAGATTTTCATCACAATCCTCTCTTTTAAATTGCTGATTTTAGAAAACTGCTTTGCCTTCTAATCTTTCTGTGTTAATCTATGTGGAAAGTAATTTTGACATCAGCCTTTTCGTCTGTTTTGTTCTTTTTTGCTATCTGTGTAAGATTAGAACGATATTTCATGTCTAGCTGAACTACTTCAGTATTTTTTTTGGGCTAAGAAATGTTAGTTTTCCTCACCAAATATGTGGTTAAAAACAGGCATGAAAGACTGGATGGAGGCTTCTGGGAATGAGTTATGGACGTGACGTTTTCATTTTACTTGGCATTCATTGTAGGTAACCACTGAGATTAAGTTTTATGCACTTGTGATATTGCTGACTTGAATTATGAAGGGATATGATAAACTATGGAACTTGAGCTGTAGCTGTGGACATCAGGAAAAATACAACATAGATGGAAGATGTGCAAAGGTTCTGCAACCAACAGGAACAGGGAGAGCAGATGGAATTTAAAAACTGTGGCAGAGGAAAGAAAACAAACCTTTCTGTCTGGATTCTTCTTAAAATTAATGCAAGGCATTGAATTAGTGGTGTGAAAGAAGTCTCTGGCAGTTGGGTACCTAAATTACACATTTAGGCTAATTTGTTTGCTCTGGTTTGTTACCTCTGCTTTTTTAAAAAAAAAATTAACACAGTGCTGAAGATAGGAATAAGAAATAAAGTGATGGAGGAGAGAGAGTGCAGAAATTACCTTGTGATAATTCACTAGGTGTGGCTATTTTAAAGTGATGACCAAAATTCATTGTATTTGTCTTGCCAGGCTTTAGATGAGAAGCTTGTAGCAGCTCATATCTGGATATGTAATTAGTCTTCTATTTTATCTTTTAAACTGGGAGAAACTAGATCAGATTTTGAAGTGTTGTGTGACCCCTATTCCCTGTCCCCCAAAACCCAACCAATCAAACCCTCCCTCAACCAGACCCTTTTTCTTCACCTCCACCCAAACACTTTTCCCCCCACTTTGCCCTTTGAGTATGAGGACCTTGCAAGCAGCTCAGGGGCTTTCCTTTCACAGGTCTCTCTCCTCAGACACTAAAGGGGCTTCCAAGGTCCCATTAAAGTGTCACCTGAGTAGAAAGAAGAATTGGACCTGTTTTTTGTCTAAAATAAACCACCAGGGAGAAGAATGAGCTGTGCAGAGATCAACAATGGTTGCCAAAAAGATGGTTTTATAATGCTAGCACTTGAGTTAAGTGTTTTGAAAGGTTTGAAAATGCAGAAAACCATGTATTCAAAATGTATGATGAGTGAAACCAAATCTTTTCCTGGCATAATGATAGCTGTGTGGGAACCCCTGTACATCATCCCTGAGCTGTGAGGAGCCTGCACTGAGTCACATCAGAAATTACTTGGAAAATGGATGAAAAGGTGGCTTTGTTCATCAATGTGCACATATATACAATCCTAGTAACTAACCATGACTAAAACAACCTTCTAAAGAGACACAATGGGCCATTTCATTCCTCACAGAAAGCAAAATTTTGGGGATTGTTAGATCCTGTCTAAGGGAACATTTGGTACAGAGCATGATTTGTATTAACTTGTTACCATCTCAGTCTTTGTGAGTCATGCTATTCATCCCCAATGACTAAGCAGCATATTTTGGCGATTTTTCTTCTTTAATTTATAAATATGGTGTATAAATATTTATATGCTGAAGAGAAAGTTAAAAAGTAGCCACTGATGCCTAAAATCTCCATTGTGAGGAAAGATACCTGAATTTGAAAATTCCTTTATGAAACAAGATAAAAGTATCAGCTAGGTAAGAGAAACAAAAAGCAAAAAATTATTTATTGCTCCCTGGATAAAATCTTTAAATGGAACTGGATACTTTTTGACAGACATATGTGCTGATACACCTGTGAATTATTTTGACTCAACATGGAAACTGCTGGATGACTTTCTGTGGCTGTTGGTACTCAGCAGCTCAACCAGATCTTTTTAATTGGGCCCTCCTACTTCTAAAATCTAGAAAGAAAAGCTTGTTCTCATCAAGCCATGGAAGTTCCTGTCAGTCTCAGTGTAACTGGCACTGTGCCATATGAATTGGTCATAATATACATGTAAATATTATATAAATGTGCTGTTTTGATGGGAAATGTTCTTTACGGCATGCCAGATGTTTAAAATTTTTGACCTTCACAGGTGATTTCCTGGGAAGCCTTGTAAATTTTTTGGGTATATTTACTTCCCAAGAATGCTGAAGAGGCTTGGTTTTTTCCTTCAAAAGACAGAAATGCAGCATTAACTGGCTGCAGTTTTGGAGAATATTCTCCATATTGAAGTTTTCTCTGTAAGGCTGGGTCGTGGAAGCAAAGCAGGAAAAACTTAGAGGAAGTGAAATACAACATGGAGAGGGAAATATAAGCCATACTACAAATATGACACTCATTAAAATGTTCTTCTTACAGTTTATGCTGGAAATAAGGGCTGTCGGTGTAAAGAATTTTAGTGACAGAAACAGAGTGCCTTAAAGAACATCTTTTGTGAGTGTTGACATTGTCATCTTTGATCATTGTGAAGCTTTAAATGTGTTTGGAATGTAGTATGTTAGCAGGACCATGATCTGGAGATCCTATTTGAATCAGAGATCACTTCAGGAGACAGACTTGATGTGTCTGAGGGAAAAAAAATGGAAGGATGTTGGTAATATTTACTGTTGAGCTTAGCCTGATTTTATAAATTGCTTTATAAATAGTTGAAATTTAACATCTTCTGGAATAGCATTGCCTGGAGTGTGTTTAGTTCCTTCTGCAGGCTTCAACGATGTCTGTATATAGCAAGAAGACATAAATCTGTGGGGAAAAAATTGTATAGAGTCTACAGAGAATGAGAGCCTTCTGAGAGGAAGGGAAGAGAAATAACTAAGCAGAGAGAGGCTTCAGATCAGCTCAGTGCATGATTCAGAGATGCCTTGTGCTGTTACAGGTACTTTCTGTGTCATAATTTACAAGCTGAAGTTACCACTCTGTGTGTGGGGCAGCAGTTATCTGTGCCTACACCACTCCCATCCCACCAGGGCCCTTCAAACACATGCTAGATAGAATGAGAATTTGTTGGCTGAAGGGTGATGGAATTGCAAGTGATTCGAGGATTATTGTTTCTTCATAAATCTACCTCAAACCTGCCTCCCTACTCCCCTGGCAGAGATGGAAGAAGAGTCTGTTACCCTGTAAAATACAGATTTAAATCAGCAGAGCTCAGGAAAGAATTGGGATGATGAAATATCCAGGTTCAGGAGCAGGATTGCCTGCCACTCTGCTCACCATGATTTGTCGATTCCTCTACACTTTGCCAAAGTAATTAATGGAGAGAGCAGTTTATAAACGAAAGAAGGAATTTTTGGGTTAAGAGTATCAGTGTGACACAAAGTGAACAAGTAGGCCTTGAGTTGTTGTGGGTGGTCACTTTCTGGCATTTAATTTGGTATGCCTGTTCTACTGCTAATTAAACAGCTGGCAGACTGGTTCATATTTGGGCATGGTCACATTAAACAGTGAGGCTTAGCCCTACAAGGCAATAACGTTCCCAAGTTGTGGTTTAGCCAAAAAAAAAAGAGGTGTTCATAGATAATGATGGGTTTAATTTTGCTTTAAATTTTTGCAGGTCAGGTGTGTTTGGCAATAGATTATCATCACCCGCTTTTACACCTTCGTCATTCACCAGCTTTTGCAGCAGAACAACTTCACCTAATTTTTTGTAGGGGCTGTTTAATTATATGTTTTGAAAGCATCACTGTTACATCAAAGAGATCCTGGGAGATGCCCATTATTCTGTTATTTGGGTGTTTGGAGGTAGAGGGATATATGACATTACACCAGTAGTAAAAACAGAAGGCATTTGTTGGTGTCGATGCCCTGCCTTGACTTTCTGGCAGCAAACCATAATTATATATTCATGTGAGAAAAGTATGAAATTTTGTGAGAGCATGAATATTTATCAGAGCACAGAGGGATCCGTGGCCAAGCTCCACTTTTCTGCATGCTGGCTGAGTAAAATCATAAAATATCCTGAGCTGGAAGGGACCCACAGGGATCATCAAAGCCCAGCTCCTGGCCCTGCACAGGACAGGCCCAAGGACAACTCTGTGCACCTGAGAGACTGTTCTCCATCGCTCCACGTGCCCTGACCAGGAAAACCAGCACCTGGCTGCAGGTGGGCATGAGCAGAGAAGAAAGATAATTAGTGTCCAGTCAGCACTGAATCTCCAAAGTTTGATGGCATACCTTGGTTTGGAAGAAGGTGTTTTGTTGCATGGCATCAGGAAGGGAATCACCACTGCTCTGGCATCATATTAATTGCTGCTAGGTCTTGAGGCACTGATTCTGTAGAGGGGTCTGATTACCAGATACTCCCAAATTAAGAGTGGGTATTGGAGCCTGTGAATGTATTAGGCAGTGAGGAGATATCTCTTTGTGTTACTTGTGTTGTTTCTCACAAGAGGACAGGGCCAGGGGGTTCCTAGGAGAGTGCTTGACCTGGTCTGAAGCATGAAGGAATGACAACAGCACTCAAACAGCTGGAGATTATTAAAAAAGAGGAATAATTAACCTTCTTCTGTGCGATTTCCTGCCAAGCGGTTTCCAGATGAATTAATAATGTTGCAGGCTAGCTAGAGAATGTCCCTTATATCTTGTCTGCCTTACTGGGTGGACAATAGGATGAGTTTATGCTGTAGGGATTGTGAAAAGGGTCAAAAAGAATTCACTCATTTCATAAACTCTTGGAGCTAAAGCCAGTGATCAGAAGTTGCAGCGTTAGCATAATAGAAGGCATAGAGTGACTTTTTAAAGGCCCATTTGATGTATTTTTGGCACTACCACATTTCTAGTTGAGAAATCTTTGAAGCTTTTGAAGCATTAGAGCTGTCAGCTGGACTAAATGACTGGTTAATACTTTTACAGAGTAGTGCTTTATTACAGAGATGGCTTTCCTCCCTCTTCTTAATGACAAGCAATTTGAGTTTCTGTAATAGTTTGCTCATATTCTGTGCTATTTCAGAGTTTTCTTGTTTTGTTTTGTTTTGGTGATCTCCTCACCAAAGTTAAATGAGGAGTTGCTATTTAAAAATGATCCTTCTTAGTGTTAGTAGAAGTTGTCAGTGAGATCACTGCATTGTTTTATAGAATGGTTGTTCTGGCTTGAAAACAAAAGCCCTCCTGTTTCAACCATTGTTTAGAGTTTTTAAAATTAATTCTGGCTGTACAGAGAATTAAAAAAATGTTATTGAAAGCAAACCATTATTTTCAAGATGTTGAAAATACTGATCAAACAATGACTTGAAAAGGGGTCCATAATCTCCAGTTTTCAGAAATTAGAAGACAATAAGGCACATTTAATTTTTTAGTGAACAGTATTCATTCCTATTCATGTGGAATCTTTTTAAAATAATTCAAAGGGATATTCCCAATCAGATCATGTATGTTCTGGAAAAGAAACTCAATACCTATAAATTTCAGGAAAAAAAAAATTATAAGATTTAGAAAATGGGACACATTCTGATTGTCAGAGTAACTATTAGGAATTTAAAACATTTTGACATAATAAGGAACTTTGAACTAAGGATTCAAGGTTTGTACCAAGGATCCAAGATTTGAACACAATGAGAATGGTCTTCAGTAGCATCTACATAAACATCAACTTACACAGGGATAAAATTAATAGAAATATTATCAAGCCTTTAAAATGTTTTCATCTGGTAGGAGTGCCAGCAGCTGAGGTGTGTTACAGCAGTGAAACTCATATAAATATGTTGATGATGGTTGGTCAGAGGTGGTTGGCAAATTTCCTGCATAACCAAATTTTCAACAAATAATCGTGATGAATTTTTTTTATAATTTAGATTTTTTTTTTTCTTAATTTTGGACAAAAGCCTCCAAACCAAACCCAAAAAAACCAACCCACAAAAGTTTTCTATGATGAACAGCAAAACAAATATTTAACTTTGTGTTAGATCACCTGAATAGAAATAGCTCAGTTTGCTTCATTAATTCAGAAGGGTTTGTGCTGGATCACTCCAACATTAAAGTAAATCTTCCTGTGCAGTGGCAGGATGTATACTATGGCAGATATATTTCAGATTCTTTTTTTTCCCCCCAGAAATGCAAAACTTCTCCCCAGATCTACAGTAAACATAAAAGCACCCACTCTGACCAATTCTGCCAAACAGAAATCCCATGGTTTTTATCTGTATTACCACGGATCAGATTTTCAGTACAGTAGAAAAAAAAGACCAAACAGGTTTGTGGGTTCACTAAATTTTAATGTTTCCTGAGAAACACAGGGAAATACCTGCTAAAAGCCAAATATTAAAATTTCTTAGAGAGAAGTGAAAACGGTTCTTATTGCTTGTTTCCTATTCCAGTAGCACTAAAGAATAAAGGATTTGCAGTTAGGCCTCCAGCCAGAAAAGACCATAAACACATGTTCAGACACATGAATAGTCTCATCAAAGTCAAAGCGTTTAATTTTTATCCTCAAAACATGTGAGGTTTTTTAATTGGCACTCGCAGACTAGGCTGATGAATTAGCAGCAGATTTACAATTTAATAAAACACTCTTATTTTCCATATACACATGAATAAGAGTTTGTTAGTGTTTCACGCAGTCTGAAAACTTTGGCCAGATCCTCCACGAGCAAGACATAGCTTTGTTGAAATGAAAGCAGAAAACCTGGCTTGTTTATGTAAATATCTAGACAGCTGCCCTGTCTGGGTTTAGTTTGGTTTGGTTTGGTTTGTTCTCCTCCCTGCTTGTCTTTTAACTGAATAGCTGTGCCATGTGTCTGCACTCAAGAATGTGATAACCAGTTTGTTGCATTTTCAAGCCTCCTTTGAATCTGCAATTTAAGCCATTTAACTCACTTTTTGGCTCTTTGGGGGGCAAAAAAATCTGAGGTCACCTTTGGTAACTCCCATTCTGAATCGTCTCCCTGCCCACATACAGTATTCTACACACTGGTGACAACTTCCTCCAGAGAGGCTTTTTCTGGTTAGGTCATGATTTATTTGAAGTCTCCAGGCTTCCAAAATAGGATAAAGCACTTAATAAATATGATTGTGGAAATAGAAGGGTCAAGACTTTGTAAGTGGGTAACTAAAATTTAAAAATTAAGTAACTAACTTGGATTTCGATAATTCATGAGTCAGCTCGTCCTGACTTTGCTATTTCCCATTAAATTTTAAGGGATGGAAGTTGTGGTTCTGCAAGTTTTCGATACAGAAAGGTATGTAACACCTGTTACTGGTTTTCTTACAAGGAATTGTAAAAAAGAACTTCTCCTTCCAGTTTCTGTGATGTCTGTTTCTCCTGCAGCTTCTTTCCTTCTCTCTGTCCTGCTGCCACTCCTGGAAGCTTCAGGATCCCCAACCTCTGAGTTCTGCAAAATGAGCTGTGGACTTCTCTGTTCTCCCTCTGAATTTTGTTGTTTGCTGCCAGTTTCTCTTTCCTCTTATATGATGCTGTTAAATAAAAATCCTGACTTAGCAGTCCTCCTTTTAGAGTCTCCACACTGGGGCAGAACACTCACACATATCCTAAAATGAACTGTGTGCCCTCATCCCCAGGACAATCACTGCATCTACCTTGTGTGTGCTCTTACCCTCAGCACCTGGAAAGGCTTGATCCACAATGCCAAAGTAGTTTCTTGTCAATCCTGTGAAGAACTTCAGCTTTACAGAAAGATATTTCAGTTAACATCAACAGCAGCAGCAGCAAAAAAAAAAAAAACCAAAACCCAAAAAAAACCAAAAAAACCCAAACCAAACAAACAACAAAACAAAACTAAAAAACAGCAGGAAAAAGGCCACAGAGGTGGAACTGCTAAGTGGAATTAGTATTATTAAAATCTTGTAACCGAAAAGCAGTTTCCAAGCGTTTGACATTTTCCAAACATGTTTGATATTCTCTAGGAGGATGCTCAAGTTGGTCAATTAAGATTTGGAGGATTTTAACCCTCTGCTTGGAAGAAGGGAGAAGGGGGGAAATTCCATGGTTGGGAACACTTGGAAGGATTTAACACTCTGTTAGGAAGCTGGCGACTCTCGCGCTCTGATCGGGAGCTCAATGAAATGAGCAAAAGAAGATGCCAGCTCGCGTAGACATTCTCTCTGACTACACTGCAAGAGTGGAGGGCTCTGTTTCCAGGCCTCTGTGCGAAGAAAACAAGCGGGCAGGAGCGGGGAATGCCAGCGGGTTTGGGATTCCTTCTGCTGCGCGAGTAGCCTGCCTTCCGCTCCGCTGTCAAGGCCATCGATGGTTACAGGTTCCCAATTTCCTCGCCTTTGGACGGAACTCGTGTGGGCCCGGCCGCTGCTCCCCGCGGCCCTTGAGAAGGAGTCGTTCCGGCAGATGTCACTGTGGGCCCTCGAGTCGCAGCCATCGCGGCGTGGCCGCTGCCTGCCTGGGTGCCACACACACACACACACAGCTGCTTCCGAACGCCTCCGAGGCGATGGAGCCGAGCTCCGGCTGTCCCGGCGCTGCTGATGCCGCCTGTTTGCGGGGCCCTGCCGGCTCAGCTTCCACGAGGCCCGGGGGGAGTGCACGGCAGAACGTGGGAGGGCGATGGGCGCCCCTGTGTGCTGTGGGACACGCACGGCTGCAGTGCGCAGGGTAATGAGCTGCCCCTGAGAGACAGGGATGCCACAGCAGAGAAACAACAGCTCTGCTCTGCGTAGTAGCAAAGCCTGGGCTCCACAGAGAGAGAACTTAAAAACCCCAAGCGAACAAAAATAAAGAAACAAAAAAACCTCCCCACCACTATCCTGAAGAGTTTTCTAAATATCGTGTTCGGGCGGTCCCGAAATGAATATTTTATTTGGCTTATGCTGGGGATTTTCCTGGCACATTGCATACAAATGCTAGAAGCAGAATAAACCTGGCAGTGTTTTGTAGGCTTTGAGTTTCCCTAAATAAGATAAGAATTCATAACGTGTGAGACAAAACAAAAGAGCAGACAAGGATAGAGCTGGAAGCAACAGAGGAGTTAGAGGCTGTAACAGGAGTAACAGGCTGTGGAGACTGAGAAGGAAGGAGGAGGAGCAGGAAATAGATGTCAAGAAGCTCTGATGAAGAGGACAAGGGATGGCAAAACATCCTCATGCTGGAAATGCTAAATGTGGCTTTGACCAGTACTTTTTAAAATTCAGACCTGGACAGCAAGGCTTTTTCAATTCAGACTTTTCTAACCCTCTCAGCTGATTTCTTTACAGTGCTATTCTTCATGGCCTTTGCTCTTTTGCAAGGGCACCAGGGAGACACTTGTGTGGGCTGGCAGCAGCCTTGTCAGCTCTCATCCCATCTTGCCCCAAACTCCCCCCATCCAGAACACATCAGTGCTGGATTCAGATCAGGTCTGCTGTCAAGGAGGGGTTTCCTTTTGGTATATGAAGAAAGTTGGCATGGTCCATACAAGACATTTGTGTTTATGGTGAAAACAGAGATCAGGAGAAAAACTGGAAGGTTCTCTTTTTTACTTTGATGGCTGGTGATTTATCATATTTAGTTCTGATGATTTATCATATTTACAGATGTACAACTTATATGGTCATGAATATGCTACTCCTCCACAGTATTTTTTTTTTTTTAATTATATTGATTTTAGATTGCAAAATCAGGCAACAAGCATTGGTAGAAAGGGAAATCCTCTTCTTGGACTTGATTGATAAGAAAAAGCAGAAGAATTATTTAAGTATCTCTTTTCCCTGTGCTTTTGAACCTACACAAAACTCCTCAGGAGTCTCAGAATGTGATTATTACAAGGCTTGAGTCAATATTCAGTCAGAGCCCTCCAATTTTCCTATATAAATTTCTATAATAGACTGATTTTTACCCACTCCATCCTGGTGTTAATACAGAAGTGAGAGAGCTCTGGTCCAAGGAGAAGCTGTGGCCTTTGATGGAGTTTTCAGCTAGGAATTTTTTCATTTGTTGGACCTCAAAGTGATGCTTTTGAAAGAGGCTTTATTACTCCTATGAATTCCAGGGAGAAGGCACTTGTTTGAAGGATTGGGTTTGAAGGTTTAAGGTGAAGAACTTTGGTGCAAATGTGATAACTTTACAATAAATAGGTTAGCCCAGACAAGCTTGTTACAGCAACTCAAAAAATGACACCCAGGGTGAAGTAAAGTTGTGTTACTTTAATACATCCTTTTTTGCAGATGTGCCCCTGGGGAGTGAGGTAAAAACATCTGCGTGGCTAATGAGAATATTTTCAGTTTCTCAGGCCAGCATGTATTTTTACCTTCTGGAGGTTTAGATCACTGAAAGGACAAGCAACAGCTAAATAAACACTCTTACCAGTCAATGACAGAGGAAATCACACATTGTATGTTACTCACAACTGGCTATGCACTGCTTTCATCTAATTGTTAACATATCACAAAAAATATCATTGGGATTTATAATAGTTCAGCTGGATGTAGAATGTGTACTTCCACATTATCCACAGATGGTTTCAGCATTACCTCAGTTTCTGCATGCAGAGCTTTCTTTTTGTAGCTTTTGCTAGATGTGTATTGAGGAAGAAATCTGTATAATGCATAGCTGAAGACAAGGAGTTTATTTTGCAGCTCCATCCGGGAGCCTGGAGGAGGATGATCTCTGCTGGGAAAATTTCTTTCTTTGGCAGAGCCTTCCTCATAGGAAGAGATGTGCAGAGACAGGTAAGGGTTGTTTTTGCATGTATGGCTGTCCTCAAGGTATGAAGATCCTTCATGACCTCCAGGGAATGGCTGGAGTTAAAGCTGTGTGACAGCAGAATTTATGTGTGCACAGACTGCAGGTGGAATTGAGTCAGGAAGGTGAAGTGATTCCCTGATTTGCTTTCCTCTGTTCCTCTGCCATGCAGCCCCATCAAGCTGTGGTCTCACAAGGGCTGTAGCAGAGTCTGAAGAAATCCATGAAAGCACAGTGTGAGTTGTGAGTTCCTTGTGCATAGAGGTCTATAAAGATTTAACTTTGAGCATTCCAAGTGACCAATTTGTGTCAGCTTTACCTTGAAAATCACAGCCTTTAATGACTCTTTATGGTGATTATCAGTAAAAGCACAAGAACAGCTTGTTGCTTCATCCTTAGCAGTATTAGGTGCTAGACGCTCTTAAAGTTTTCTTTTACCTTTTGAAACATTCACAAATTTGATTTGCCTTCCCCTGCAACTACCTCTGAGATGAGTGAAAGACAATCAGGATTTTGAAACCTATGGCCTGTTCTGCACCTTGTACCTCAGCCCCTTAATGACTACAGTAACATATGGACTATTACCCCAGATCCTCAGCTGGTCTGAATCAGCAAAGCTGCTGTGCCTCTAATGGAGAAAGGATGTTTGGCAGCAGCTAGAAATGGGACTCAGGGTATTTCTTAGGCCAGACCTTTATCTTAACTGTCTCATTTATGCCTTTGGAAGCAGGCTGTGTGCAAGGTGTCTGAGCTAATGGTGAAGAAGTAATCATAACACTTGAATTTCCTGAGATCTGAGTGCTTGATTTCTCAGCTGATATTGCTTTGATGTATTTTCAATGCTACCAATCTCATCCAGCTGTTTTATGGCTCCTACTCCCAGTGTCTCATATCCTTTTGCCATTGCTGGATTTGGCTTGCTCTAGAAGAGATCAGGGCTTCTGTAGGGTGCCAGATTTTCCTTTTTAAAAACACTGGCTTATGGTGATTTAGACAGTGCAATTCTAGGCGCTTTGTCATAGAAAGCTTATGCCAGAGGTTCTGAAACAGAAAGCCCTTGAGTAAAACTATAATCCTAGCTTGGAGCAAGAGGCAATAGACCTGTCAGTAACACAGTGGCATGGGAAATGCTGCTGTAATTAAAGTTCACTCAGCTTTTCCTTTATAAATCTCTGTAATAGAGGCTTTGTGGGTTAGTGCAGCCATTTCAATTTATGTTGTTTTGAAACTAGGTAATCAGATTGTCAACTTCAGTGGGATCGTTTCTCCATGAATGTATTTAGCAAAAGTATGCCTAAAATCATCAAAACCAATTCTTCTGCGTGGTGCTGAAAAAATAACAAGAATGGTTTTTAAGCCTGCCAGCCTGGGTTGTTTGGGAAGCCTGTAAGCTCAGGTGCAAGACTAGGGGGACTTAAAAGAATTGTAAAAAAACTTGTAATACTAATTTCTTTTGGGTGAGCAAGATTTTGCCTAAAGTTTTGCAGAACATTTGTTTTTGATAGCTCATAAGCTTTTAAAAAAGTACATCTACTGGTTACTATGTTGGAAAACACAAAAATATCTTTATTTAGGAGGTTTAAATAATACTGTTTTTTTTTTTCTATGAAAAAATATTCTATAAATACTGGATTTTAAATACTTCTTGGTACATGGAATGGCCTAAGATCCCTTTGAAGTCAGATACTGGGTGCAATTAAATGTAAAGCTTTTAAACTTTTTAATCCTAGCATTATAATTCATTTTTTCAAAGGTTAGAGAAAAACTCAAAGCATATATACTGTGCCTTCCTGTGAATGTTTGCTTAAATTGCTTGTAGAATAAAAACCCACAGAGAAATGAAAATCTGTTCAGTTTGCAGTAGCAGAAGTGGCAAAAATTGCCACACGAGTCATTAAAAATGAGTAATTCTTCTGTCTGGAGGGCTGACCCTTTGAATTAGAATATAAAGACTTCACAGTGTCTCAGAATTTTGCCTCTGGTAAGAAGCAGACAAATATTACTCTTTAAAAAAAAAAAATTTCTCTCCTTTTTTTCTGTCTTTTTTTTTTTCCCCCCCTGTCTGCTTAATACAGTCTGAGATTGTCCTACCTAATTTTAGGCAACACTGGTTAAGTCATTCTGAATTAGCTGTAAACCCCTTCCAGATGTACCTTACAAATACAGAGCTCTGCAGTCGTGTCCAACTTCAGACAAAGAAGTTTGGATTCTCTTGTTCAGCCATCAGCGCAGTAAATACCAGATTCTTGACTTGGGTTATTTAATTTCAGTGAAAAAGGATTGTTTGGATGTAAAGGGTTTTCAGCAAGGCTTGCAATCCAGACATTGCAGCACAGTGCCCTCACAGAACAAGGAGGAAACCAGCAATTCTCACTTAGGCTCTGCAGGAAGTGTCTATGGCTC
The DNA here is from genome assembly GCA_013398275.1 of Promerops cafer. NCBI lineage: Eukaryota > Metazoa > Chordata > Aves > Passeriformes > Nectariniidae > Promerops > Promerops cafer. The sequence continues at coordinate 815,509 of VZSE01007460.1, forward strand.
TGCAACACACAGTTTGGGAAATATTATTAAGATCTGGTATCTGTGAACTCATGGCAAGCCACTGGTCCTTATTCATCTCCTCAGAAAGTGGGAAAAGTACAATCCCTGTTAAACCCTAACCAAATTTTGATTCTGGAGATAATGACACAGGGAGCAGATACTTTCATAATACCTTCTGCTTGGAACCAAGGGACAGGAATGGATGGAAGGGAAAATAAAGTTACTGATGAAACTGGTGGAAGAAAGGGAAACTATGGATTTACATCTTCTTTCAGTTCCTCTCTCATAAGTATGACCACTGCTCTTCTGAGGGTCACTATCATTACCAACCAGTGGGCAGCACTGCTGGCAAAATTAAGAAACAAAAAAATTTTTACTTTACCAGCAGAGTTAACTTTGATGTACATGGATAAGCAAGAGCACCTCCTCTAAGCATGGGCCATCAATGCATAAAAGCAGGTTAACAGGATGGGTGAAACCTTAGGAAAATCATTTTTACTACTGGGCCGCCTGCAGTATTTTACATTCTGCATTACTCACGTGCCAGTGTGTAGGGACCTCAAGGAAGGACCTACTCGCCGTGTCACTTTGTCCTCTGGTTCTCTCCTCCTTCAGGGTGGCCTTGGCTTTCCCCAGAGTGAGCTGGTGGTTTCATATTTGGTGCACTGACCTCAGTGATCTGACCTTGGACTAGCCTGGATGGCATTTTTAGCATGAGGTAGACCTCTGGCACAGAAGGATGCGTTGAACATTTCACATGGCAGAGTGTGCAAGACAGGCTGGAAATTCAGTGCCCTGTTGTGCTTGTTAAATAGCCCCACATTTTCAGCCACACACGAGGCAAAACCATTCTTTATTCCCCCAGCAGTCAAGACTTTTTGTTATGATAGTAACCCAAATAGGCAGAATTTGTTGGTTTTTTAATGCTGCCTAGACGTGCCTTCGACTTCTTGTGTGTTCTCTCAAGACACATCTAATTGCTGAAGCCACATGAAATGTTCTGAAAAACGTTTGAGCAGTTATGTCGTAAATTTTCTTTTTGCAAGTTTGTTGATAAGATTTTCACCAGTTTTACTGTAGCAGTAGCTATAATAGCCTTGTAGTTGAACAATGCTACTGCTATTTTCTGCTCCTGCTTTTTAATTTGATAATTTATATAAATAAATCAATTTAACAGATCAGAGAAATAAAAGTTCTGTTTATTACTGTTAAATCAATAAAAGCTCTCACTGAATTTTGTGATCACCTTGGTACTTGATAAGTCTTGTTTAAACATAGATATGAAAATGAATTTCTTAGTAATGGTAGATTTTAATCACACAAAGACTCTTCATAAAGAGATTTGCTTTTAATTTAAAAGAAGTTGAAGCAGCATCTTTTTAAGGTTCTGCATTGTATTCCTCTTCCATCACCCAAGACTCAACCTATAATAGTAGTAGGTATGGTTAAAAGCTACTGACTGCTTCTTTAGAATATCTGAAAAGTTTTTAATTAATAGCTCGACTGGAGAAACAGGCTGTATTTTAGATTGGAACTCTCTCACTTTTTACAGCTAAAAGGAGGAACCTGAGGTTTCAGAAATTATATTAAAAAATACATAGCATATATTTTATCTATTAGCAGTGTCTGTAGTCCTGTGGAATTACTGTATGTGGATTTTCTTTACTCACTATTGGCTAAAGATGCTAAAAAAGAACTCTTGGGAATACCTGTGAAAGGAGGAACTGCACTTGTTTATGACTGAGGGGGAGGCTGTGTGCAAAGCTAATCCAACACAGGTTTTTAATTGCATTTTTTTCCAAGTTTCAAAGCATCTCTAATATTTACTGTGTAAATAGTTTATTTTACTACTGCAAGTGTATTAGTCTCCATCACTCCTCTTCCTTTTGTCATAAAGATCAATATTTCCCCCATTGGAAATCCCATATCACCTCAGTGATTTCTGTAGCTTTTATGAAATTGCAATGTTAAAGTAACATTTGCACTTAGCAGCTGTAGGTTTGGGACAGTCTGTAAGGAAAAAGAAAATCCATTTCTCCATGAGACCGTTTGTGTTTTGTTCAAGGCCAGTGGGAATCTGCCATGTTGGTGTCCCAGGGAGAAAATCAGCTGCTACTGGAAGTTCAATAACAGGCAAAACTGCTAATTTTGAAAGCCTGCAACCCACTTATTAAAAAGTGCAATTTTAAAGGTAACGAAAACAGTAATTACTTTATTTGAATGGTTTTAGAGTTCTCGGTCTGAACATTTTCTTCAAAGATTCTTTGAAATTTTAGTCAGAAAAGACTTGATACAATTAGTGGGAATATTATTTGAAAACACATTTATGTGTCAAACCATATGAGCAGAATTTGAATAAAACGAGTTCAAGTGCGATGGTGTATCCTGTGGTGTTCTTCAAAAAATATTAACCACCTTTACCCTGTACAAGTGCAAATTATTATTCCAGGGTATATTATTACACTGCATTGCTCCTGTAGCTATAGCAGTACTCAGGGTACTGAAAATGAGTGGGAAAATGCTTTTCTACACAGTAAGAATCGCACTGTGGTCTTAATTAAGTGATTCATTTCAGTAGAATATGGATTTCAACTCGATAATAGTCCCTATCAGCGAGATAAATGCTAATTTATAGGTGGGAAATTATAGAAAATAAGCATCCAGGCAAAGTGGGAAACCATAAGGCAGTCCCAGCGTTCAGTGCCACTGACATTACTGCTATTGCATCTAACAATTCACGTGGAAATAAGAACATAATAAGTAAGAGATGGCAGTGGCAGATGGACCCCATCTGGAGTAAAGGACTTAGAGCAGCTCTGAGAGTGTAAAAAGACTTTTTTTTGGTTTGCTCTCGAATTAAACACCTCTTAGTCCGGAGGTGGCCTGAAACTACTTCCTCATACAATCCTACCGACTTCTGGTGGTCCCAATATTGGCCACACACCTGAGATCAGCACAAATGTCCAAACCAGGTCCCTCCTCACTTTTCTGTAGTGGTAAAGAAGCAACAAACCAAGGCTCCAGCTTGGGAGAACGTGGTTGAGGTGGGGATAGAAAGAAACCAAGATGTGTTACAGGAGCAGGAAAGAAAAATTGCCTTGATATCACCCATCATGGAGAGGTTTTAAGTTGCACAAGGAGCTGAAACTCTTCCCTTTCTGAACATCTCTGGAACATGTTTTGAATCTGGTGTTTATCAAGTAAACAAACTTCCAAGTTGGCGTTGGGGCAAAATGGTGCCAGGGTGGCTGAGGCATTGGAATGTGGGGTCTGGAGCAGCTCTCCTCAGGCAACCTGCAGGTTTTTCCTCCTGCAGGGAAGGAAAAACTGTGCACAGGGAGTGGAAACCAGAGACTGCTGTTGTGGAGAGCTTTTTAATTTCGGGTGTATTTTCTGCTGCTTATCAGAAAATGACTGGATTATCTTTACTTCCTTATAATTTGAATAGTACCTGATTGCAGTGCTTGTACAGCATATTTAGTAATGGATTCTGGAGAGTGCTTATGAAATTGTTTATTATGCAGTAATCAGTTAAACACTTCCCTTGTTACCAAAATTCTCTGAAGTTGTTGGGATAAATAAGACCCCCTAACACTGTGTTTTAATGTTGGTGAGTAAGGCATTGTTTTATTCTTGTCCAGCTCATGAAATTATGGCCTCCACACAGATGCTGATATAAAACTTTTTTACTTATTTATACATTTTCAGCAATCAAAGAAATTAGTGCTCATTGGTTCTAAGCTATGTAATTCACTTCATTGATTAGTATTCCATCCTCTATTGGTTATTGATTTCTCACTTTTCATACGAATGAGTTAGGAAAATTATATCATTTCTAACACCCTGGCTAAGCTCCACAACAGATCTTCAGGTGTTATAATCGTGTGCAGTATTTTTTGCAGATATGAAAATTAGAAAAGCAAATTAAACAGATACCTTTAGTTAATAACTATGTAAAATGATTTCATTTCCCTTTAGGTACTAAATCATCAGCACTGTTAAGCTTGGCATGCCACTGTGACCATTTATATATATTTTATATATGTCAATATATCTTGTTCTGTGGACTTAGACCTCCGTGGAAGTGTATGAACATCTTGTTGAACTTGGAAGGGAAATGTGATACCAGGAGCAGTAACACATCTTGTTTCATGATTCAGGCAAAAAGAATTCTGCTCTGTATAGCAGTGAGAACTTTGATTCTTACTGAATCTACTGTGGTCCAGTAAATGCTTAAAAGAAATGGTGTATTATTATGTTTGCATCCTTACTTTAGGGAACAACAGGTCCATTGAAATTTCTGAACTGCCCTTCAAGTCCATTTGTAGGATATTAAGTCAGCTGGGAGATTTCTCTCTTTGTCCCAAATTAAAGTTTTATGCTTGACCTTTAAAAAGGGAAGTTTCTTTGACGTAAACAAACCCAAAGTCCCTGAAGCGGTAGCTGTAAACATTAAAGAAGTTGAAATAAGTGAAATGCAGGTAACTTTTTGGATAACAGCTATTTTTGTTAAAGTCTTATTAAAGACTACAATTTGACACATTTAGATTTTTTTATCTGTCAGCATCTGGTTGTGAGATTTGCTTGTTTTTTTCCTTAGTAACTGAAGCCACAATTGTAACACAGTATGAAATAACTTTTTGAAACCACTAATGAAAGTGTACTATATTCTTGCAAATGAAAGAAAAAATGACAGAGTCTAAAACATTCACTTCCTGAGAAAGGATCTAACGCCTAAGATAAGACCTTTTGCTGGTGCAGGTTGACTTGACAAAAATAAATTCCATGAATATCAGACAAGCCAGGACAAAGTCTAAAGTTATCAGGAATAAAATAAGCAACTTCAAGACCTGCACATCAGGTGTGTAGCTGGGATATAAATTGTCATTAAGTAATTGGCTTGTAGGAGTTTCATTTTAGTAAAGGGTGTCACAGGGTAAGAGTGACTCCTTAATAGGGCTCCTGTCCTTCTCCACAGGGGAGTTCATTTTCACCCTCTGAATTTTATGCAATGAGAGAAGAGTAAATTTTTCTGAAAAATATCTGATAATGGGGATCTGAGACCTCAGGGAATACAAAGTTCCAAATCAGAAACGCACTGCTGACTTTAATTGAAACTCCTGTGGCCATGTGCTGCCAAAAACTCTGGAGGACCAAATCTCCATGAATTTGGTTAAGATTTTACCAGGCCTGTCAGAGTGTCAGTGATGCTCATATCTAGAGATGTTCCCTTATTAAGGAGTCTCATTCTGCCTTGTATATTTTGACTGCCTCTAAGCTCTGTTTATGGTGTACTATAAATGTTTTCACATCAATTTGTCAGCCAGCAACAGTAAAATCAACGAACTCTGATTGCTATCAGCTCCCCATAAAAGCTGGTGGTCTTTTTTTTTTTACTTTTGCTCTTAATTGCAATGATGTGAGGATTGAGTCTTCTTTAAAACCCTGTAGTAACAGATTATTTATGTCATCTTTCACATTATTTATATGAATGAAGGCTTCTTTAATAAGAACTTCTATGAAAAGCTCTAAGTCAAACCGTGAAGCCCAGAAATTACTTTTAAATACTTTTGCATTTCAAATAACTTCCTACTTGTCAGTAAATATAACCAAGCTATATTTCAAACATTACCAAGCAACTTCAAAATTTTATCCTGCTTTCTTTCCCAATTGAAGCTATGCTTGTTTTAAATGTATCTATGATAAGTTTCACAGTCTTGTTATGGAAAGGTTTAATTTTCTTTGGAGTATTTTTCAGGAACTTAATTTAAAAATGGAAACAGCATTTTAGCTATTCCGTGTGGAGTTGTGGCCCTGATCAGTGCTTTTTTTTTTCTTTTTTTTTTTCTGTAGAAATGCAACTGGGGATTTAATTGAACTATGAATGGAGTTAAAGGAGTATTTATTACAAAAATTTGTGCCACAGTTGCTGACGGCTTCTTGATGTCAGTAGTGGTCCTTTGCTCTCTTGCTGTTGAAGCTGGGCTTTTGCCAGGCCTGTTTCCAGGGATGGGTTGGACATCCTCCTCCTCAGTAGCATTTTTCTCCACCAAAATATGAGTAGCTTTGACCACTGAACTCACCGAACTCAAATGAGTGGAGCTGGTGCAGATAAATTGTTTTCATTGCCAATTTACCTGGTTTGAGCAGAATACGTTGGAAGCTCCTAAGCAGCAAATTCAAGTTTTGAAGATTTATTTTCTAGCAGTTTTATTATGAAAGCAATTTGTAGGAGAGTGACAGGTCTTGATTACTTCTCTGTCTTGTAATTGCGGAAGTCCTGCTTTTTCTTAATGTTTGCTCGTGTTGCCCAGAATCACATTAGAATAAATGCAGTTTGTGACAAGAATGTGAGTGTTGGATGAACATATTTTAATATCTGGAATGATATTACTGTTCTGAAAGCAGTGGGATTTCATGTAAGGTCTGTGATCAGCAGCCAGTAGAGTTCTGGCTGAGGTTCTGGTAAGGTTTACGGGTGCGTAGTCCTATATGTTTATTTATAGTGTATGGAGTTTTTTGAGGAGGGATAGATGGCTTTTTGTTTGGATTTTTTTGATGATAGTGAGCAAATCCCCTGCAAAGAGGCTCCAGCTTCTCTCATGTATTGAGACTGGAATAGGAGAGGTTTGACTTGTAATAGATTGTCCCACTCATTGACTAATAAATGGACTCATTAAGGGAATGAGAGGAAAATAGGATTAAAATACTGCAGGCCCAGTGCTTGCCTGACCACAGGTATGAGATGACTGAAAGTGATTTATAAAGAAGTTAGAAGCACATCAGAGGGTACAGGGTCTGGAGGATTAAAGACTGCTGTAAATTCTCATTTACCTGCATTTCACTAAACCTGACAAATAGCAGTGAAGTTTATTCACTTCTGGGGGAACTTCTTGGGTTGTTTCCCACCAGATTGCCAAGACCTAGACAGACTTGGGGCAGATCAGCCAAATGGCCTAACAGTTTAGGAGGAGACCTAGAGTAAATCCCACTGAACAATTCTGACAGAAAGCAGCCATCTTACAACTTGTAGATTGCAGGGCAGGCTTTTGGAGAGTGATGTTTTTCTGTGCCCTGTCTACCCTTGTTTCATAATAAGTTGTTGCTGCCTTGTGTACATTTTTTCTACTCTCTCCAACTCTGTGATGACTGAAAGCAGGGATAAAGCACTGAAACGTGGCTGAGCCAGCTGAGATTGAACTGAAGAACTTTTAGGAGCATGGAATCTTAGCATAGCCCTTGCTTGCAGCTGAAAATTGGGCCAACAGTAATGAGGCAGTTGAGTGACTAATTATGAAGATTAAGGACCTGCTGGGATTTTCAAAATGATTATGAGTTCTATTCCTAGCTTTAAGCACCTTTATAAATCCTGGTCCTGAAATTTGCATCTAGATGCCTAAGTGCCATGGAAATCAGTGGAGTCTGAATATAGGCATGGATAACAATGCAGGCCCACTCTTGGATTCTAGTTTTTTTGTGTTTTTTTTCTTCCACGGTTATTGCTATTAAAATTATGCATCTTAAAAATACAAATGAATGCTAAGGAAAATTTAATTGCTTGATTTTGGTCTATTGATTCACACTAGTTGGTTATAAACAAAATGGGCTGGTGAACACAGTTGATCTTTCTACTCCATTCCCCTGCGCGTTGACTCTTTCCATGGAAGAGGTGGATTTTTGCATTGTCTGGGTGTTCTTCCAGACAATGGTGATGTTCATCCATAATAGATGATTCTTTTTGGGGGGGCTCTCAGCTGGTGTGCAAAAATACTGAAGTATTTTATTTTGTGCATCATAATGAGAGGAGAAAGTAGTTTTTGGGCTTCTTCTATTATATGAAAATGACCTTTGTATGTCAGGCAGGCTTTATTAAAAGAACTGAGACAATCTCTAGTTCTAAAGAAACCAGAAAATTTCTTTGCAATGTTCTTATAACCTTGAGTGAAACCTTTTGCTTACGATGATGACTAAGGGAATTTTATATCATAGTCATGTTATAATGGGAGCCTGAAGAGAGAAAGGAACAAGTACAGTGTTGAAATCCATGGCACAGGAAGCACCAGGAGGGAAACCAGTCAAACCGTTGCTTTGTGTCATTCATAAGTCTTGAAAATCATTGAATCCCAAGAAGCACAATTGAATCCCAACGAGAGAAATGTACTGTAATAGTACATAGTGCTGGCAGCAAATCACCAGATAGTTGTTAAGGAAAGCATCTATCTTAGATGTGTCCTGATATATGGGAAACTGTCCTCTTCTGGCACTGTAGGTGTCTTGTGGAACATGTTTTACCAGCACAAATGTCTCTGTGGCTTAAGGAAATGATTCACCAAAGTTGCTTAACTCTGAAAAAGAGTCAGTTCAACTTTTGAAAATTTTATATTAAACTGTCTCTCTGACATTCCTACCTTTTTAAAAAAATAACCTTATAACATTTTGGGAATTCAAGAGACAATGGTAATGTTAAAGTTTTGTCACAGGTTAAGTGGACTTCCTGTCAGTAAATCTGTAATCCAAGAGAATTGTTATTTTGAGACTTGAATGATACAGAGTTTAATGCATGGGATATAAAGAATGCTAATGCACATGGATTTGTGGGAAATAGACCTTAACAATTTAGACATCCCTGTTTTGAGACTATATTTCATTGATAAAGGCATTGATTTAAAGTCTGCCATAAATGTTGTCAGAGTCCAATATCCTCGGACCAGATTCTTTTAAATATTCCATGCATGAAGAAAGTAATGTTTAATGTCACACTTACTTATTTAAAGATTTTTAACATTCCATGCAATTTTTGGTTTAGCCGAGCAGTACAAAATGTATGGAAAACACAATGCAAATGTAAATTACGCTTAGAAAAATGTAACAATTGCAATAAATCTGCCCATTTCAATCAAATAAATGAATCAATCACAATACCAACGTGATTCGCTTTACCTGTCTTAACATTCTTACCCTCAGGATGCTTGGCATCCCCATTTGCCAGGAAGGAATATTTGGGTTGAAGCCGGCTCAAACCTGTTGCTCTGTTTGAAAGTATTTTGTTAGTTTTGGGTGAGCCACATCATTGCTTTTGCCATTCTGCTCTGCTCACTGCTGGGGTTCCACAAAGTCAGCTGCTTTTTGTTGTGCTCTGAGCTTCCTGAGCACTTCACCCTTGCCCATCTTTGAGTGTTGTTCATTTTGAGGGATTCATTCAGGGACTCCTGTTCCACCCTTAGGGGTTTAGTCAGTCACAGATATCTTTAGAGGTTTGAATTCAATAGATTGTGGCATTTTTGTTAAAAAATGGTATTTCCATGGGCCCTGCTAAATGGAATAAAACAGGTAAATATGTCTCAGAATATATTTGTAAGCAGACAATAATTTTTATGCATCTGTGTTTTTCATGCAATGCCTAAAGAGACTGCTTTTTAACCCCAAGGTATTTTACATTGTTGTTTTACTCTGCGAGTAAAATCATCACAAATTTAGTTATGCAGACAGCTCCAGTTTGAGAGAAGTGTGTCACTTGCAGAGAGAGCAAACTGAAAGCTCTGAATGATGCTGAACTCCTTGGTGAGGCAGGCATGAGGAGACAATATTCAGTATGGCCACATGTAAAACCAGGCTTGTGGCAAGGAACACTGAACACATGGCAATCTTTGTCTTGTGGAAAATGTAATGAAAAGAACTTTGAAGGCTGATATAACAGTTGGATTTAAGAGCAGATGAATGCAAGCCTGAAGTGGAGAAAGTCGTGCTGCTTGTCATGCAGTAGCAAAATGCACGAGCAGCTCATCCCTGGTGTGCTCTCCAGTGCCAGAAATTGTCCTCAACAGTGGCTATTTTGTCTTAAAAAATACCTAGTTCAGGTTAATCAGAACAAAGGTGTTTTTGCACACCAGCTGAGGCCCCACATCTCTCATCAGTCAGACCTGCTGTGTGAAGGCAAATGTTTCTCTCACCCTTGGTTTGTGAAAGCAGTGGGCAAGGTAACCCTTGCATATTGGCTGCAGAGCTATTTTTCCCTACCAGGGCACTACAAAGCAATCAGAGTGTCCCACTCAGTCTCCTGAGGCTGTGACTGTGCTATCAAAATTTCCATGATATGTCAAATTAACGCTGTGTCTACAGCATGGAGATTTAATTAGATTTTACACATTATTGTGGGGAAATCCTGGTTGTGTTGTTTCTCAGGTGGATCATGTTTCCAGCCTTGACTTCCTTCTGCTCTTTTACCACACCAGGCTCTTTTATAAGCTGTTTGATGCCATGTAGATATAAATTTTTTATCTGGTTGAGCAGCTTGTGTCATGCCTTGTACAGAAAGCTGACGCTCTGCTTTCCCTCCTTTTCTTTCTGTTCTTCAGACATCCCCCAAGTAGTTGTCTACACTAAATTATGTCCAACCAAAATATCACTTATATTTGCTGCAAGTTCAGTTTGTTTTCAGTTTCTTTGTTGCCAGCTTATTTGACCAAGTGTTTTGTAAAAACCAATGCCTCCTATTGATAATATTTATAGCTTTAACATTAAATGCTGCAAACATTTCAGCAATTTAGGGTTATTACCTTTGACTCCTCTCTTCTGGTCAGATAATGTGTGAACATTGAAGTACATTTTAGAGCGCTTTAAAACCTGCTTTTTCTTGTACAAAATTGATGAGAATCTCTTTGTGTCCCTGTCACAATTATGTTCAGAATGAGTGTGTGTGTGTATATATATGAATGAAGGTTGATAACGCTTGATAACTCCTAAGTGGGGATTTATATTCATGGAAGGATATAATCACAGGAGTATCTGC